>JAODAL010000180.1:0-302500 GCA_025379985.1 Phyllomedusa bahiana | reverse complement strand
AGGAAGAGTTGTGGTCGTCCCAAACTTCTTCCATTTAAGGATTATGAATGCCACTGTGCTCTTAGGAACCTTGAGAAATTATTTTGTAACCTTGGCCAGATCTGTGCCTTGCCACATTTCTGTCTCTGAGCTCCTTTGGCAGTTCCTTAGACCAGCTGGACTCCAATGAAGGAGTAAAACAATCTCAAGGAGGATCAGAAGGAAATGGACAGCATGTGAGTTAAATATGAGTGTCACAGCAAAGGGTCTGAATACTTAGGACAATGTGATATTTCAGTTTTTCTTGTTTAATAAATTTGCAAAAATATCTACATTTGTTTTTTTTCTTTCAAGATGGGGTGCAGAGTGTACATTAATGAGCAAAAAATGAACTTTTTTTGATCTTACCAAATGGCTGCAATGAAACAAAAAATGAAAAATTTAAAGGGGTCTGAATACTTTCCGTACCCACTGTAAATAGCTTGATTGTATCATAAAGTGATAAAAAGTTTTATCATTTTACTACAGTAAAGTTATCACTTACACAGACGTCAGGTAAGATGGAGTTGGGAGTCGGAGTCAGGAAAATTAAGGAGTCGGAGCTTTGAGTTACCAACTCCACAGCCCTGCATTTTACGCAGAAAAATAGACGCGAAAATGCACTTTGATGCGCTTATTTGCAAACAACATACCTCCCTTAAGAGTTTATGGTTTAGGATAGGTTTAAAAAGAATGAATGAAAGAGGTGACTTGATTAGAGAAGCCTCCTGGATATGGCATTTAAATATAAATCCCCCTCAAGTTTTATACCGTATAAGAATATAAAACTATTTAAAACTATTTAGTATTATACTGCATAGTCAATAGTTGTGAGCTATTGATCACATTATTCATCAACAAACAATTCTCTGGCCACTGTTCATTGGTTAGTAATGTCTTTTTAAATGTCTTTATAAATGTTTCATATAAGTATGCTACAACTAAGATTATGTGGGCCTGAAACGTGTCAGCGTTTTTATGGATCAAGTTTTTATAATGGGTTATCAATAAAAGATTCAAGTTTTACTCTGGTGCTGAATCATCTACAATCCTATTTTTGCATGGTAAGGCATACTTTGGAAGGCAGAAGTGGTCATTTTAGTCTGTTCAAAGACCAATGGTGTGATTATGTGAACTATCCAAGGTTGGAATACAGTTTGAAAATTAAAGAAGGCTAAGCCCACACTGAAACCAGTTTTTTCTTTAAGAGAGAGAGTGCTCAAGATCGGAATGTTCTCACCAGATAACAGATTAGAAAACAGCGGTCTAATTTTAAAAAACATTTTAGGACGGAGTATTTTATGGGTCCAAATAATAAGAGGTATTACACATGTACTCATGTCTTTACAGAAGCCAGCTCTACCAATGCATGTAATTGAAGGGGTTGTACAGAATGTAAAAAAAAAAATATATCCTTTGTTGTTTCTTCCAAGGCTGTGGAGTCGGCAAGCCAAACCTCCGACTCCTGACTCCCTCATACACGTCGCATGTTTAAGTGATAACTTTACTGTAGTAAAATGGTAACATCAGGCTGTTTATCACCATATGATACAATAATCAAGCTATTTAGGTAGAACATACATTGACAAGCAAAAGGGTAACAATGTTTTGATCTTTTGAACACTTGTGGATAGAGTTGAAGAAAAAGCTGTATTTGTATCCAAGTCCAGTCTGTACCAACATTGGGAATGTGGAGAAGAGACTCGGGATGAGATTTTGGTCAAGACCTGCTTGAATCTAAACCAGAGCCCAGAAGGAAGACTGAAAACAAAAAAGTGGATTTCCCAAATACTAACAAAATAATAAAAATTAACATTTTGGTTTTTAGGAGCAAAACAGTAACAATGCAGTTACAGGAAAGAATCTGCAGAACTAAGCAGATGCTAAGTATTTGCAAGTCAAATTTATGTATAAGATAGGTAAGATGACTATATAAAATTACAGTAGCCTCATGTACAAAGCTGTAGTGGATGGAGAGATATGGAGCCTGAAAGTCACAAGTTAAAAACATTGTTACCATTTTGCTTGTCAGTGTAAAATATATTTATTGAATATGACTTTAGAACACAAAGAAATAATAAATATGCAAAACACTGCAGGAAAATTTGTGGAGTCTCTGAATTTGTTCTGAGAAATAGTATTGCCTCTATACATGATCTGATCTCATTATTTCCAGGCTAGAGAACGGCCTCTCTACACTAACTTGGGTTGGGGGCAAAGCGATGACCACAGGGGCAACATCTCTAACAATGTCAAGGTATAAAGGAATTGCCTCAGCCACAGTCAGTTTTGATGAATGGTTGAACTCTTCTACTTCTTTGAAAGCAGGTGAAAAATTTTGCTGGAATCTGTTTGCTATGGGAGCGGGATCTTTTCCCCTGGGGCAGCGCTTTGCCTGCTCCATGTCATCAATTACACTCCTCATGTGATAAGGCTGAAGATATGGGAGCAGTAGCACTGGTCGGACCCAATTCCTCTTGCTCTTTGCACTGCATTGTACTAACTGGACCAACTTATTATATATTTTGGGAGTCGGGGTCGGTCCATTTTAGGACGACTCCGACTCCTGCAAAATAGGCTCCGACTCCACAGCACTGGTTTCTTTATAATATACACTGAAGACACTTTCAGGATGTTATAATGTACGACCTGAGACTATAACCAATAAATATTTTATTCAGACTTACTTCATTATCACACTCTGCAAGAACCTGATCATATTCACTCAATGCCACCAGAAAAATGATGGATGTAACGTTTTCAAAACAGTGAATCCACTTCCTTCTTTCTGACCTCTGTCCACCGACATCCACCATCCTGCATGACAGGAAACACTATTATATAGCAGGGATGAGTTCATAGTGAGAGGAGCATGAAGGGGAGCAGTAGCTTTTATAAATATAGTAACACGGCATACATAGGATTTCAGCAGGACCAGTTAGGACATCAATTAAATAGGCCTCTCTCCCATCTCCCACTGTAAGAAAGAAAATTAACCCATAATTTCCTCTCCCATCACCATTGTTGCAGAGCTGCCTGAGCTCCAGCGTCGCCCCAGTCCCTCACTGGTGAGGTCACGTTTATGGATCACGTGATGCTACAACCAATATCTCGCCTCAACAGTCACAGGTCTGCATGTGCAGCATGTGACCACAGAGATCAGCGAGTGGCTGCATCATGTGATGCAGTGGAAGAGGTAAATATAGGTTAATTCTCAATTTTAGCACAGTAGGAGGTGGGAGGAAGATTTTTTTTTTTTTAAAGTCTTGGGAAACCCCTGTAAGTCATAATGGTATGATTACAGAAAAGACTGTATGGGTGAGTTCACACTGCGTCTTGCGGCATCTTCTAAACCAGCGCGCAAGTCACTTCTTTCACCCGGCGCACAATACGTGTCGGGGAAGACGGGGTGAATCAAAGCTTTCTGCGAGAGTGAGGATTACCGCCGTTACAGGCTGTATTTTGAGGAGTATTGCAGCACAATTACGCCCCGAAATACGGTCTGAAAGACTCTGTGTGAACGTACCCTATGACCTCGGCACCACTCTGATGACGCTTTAGAAGAGATTGACCAGGAGCAAGTGCTGTGATACAACTTCTTTCATACATAATAATGAAATGGATGATTTTGATGGGCATGTTTAGAAAGCTATTGTCTAATAATTAAAAACCTATAAAAATGTATGGCAGGTTCCCATTCAAATAGTGTAATGGCAGTTTATAGGTATATCTAATGTAGGCTACAGGTTATAGCCCACTTGCATGTAGATATAGAAGAAAGAATATATCCATTAAAAAAAATTAGAAAATGGATAAGGAAGGCATAGAATACAAAATGATGGCTTCATTATACAAAATCTACAGAATGAATCAAAGCCATTCAATTAAAAAGGCATGTACCCACGAAGTAAAGTCCACTACACAGGTGGGCTCTCCGCTAACTGCGAGCCAGCCGTGCATGAGAATGAGGGCAGCGGTGTATGCGGCCGTCCTCCTCATTCACTTTTATGGGAGTTCTGAACATAGCCGAGTGTGGTGGTCATCTGCCTCCATTTTGGTCCTATACAAAACTGGAACCTCCATGCCCTGCAAAGTTTTAAGGCCCGGTATCATATAATAAAAGGGTTTATATGTAAGAAAGAAAAACCAAATTTTATAAAATTGTTGAAACGTGGGTTTTCCAGAGTCGGAGATGGGACTAAAAGGAATATCAAACCAATATAGTAAATAACTATTCAAGCTTGCCACTGAATCAGGAATTTTATTTTATGAGTAAGGGACAAATCAGGTAAAAGACGGGATAAGGGGAGGAAAAAGGGGAAACCCTTGCATAATAGGAGTTCGAAAAATGTATTTGGGGCAAAAGGTCCGGATACAGGGGGTTTCTATCCCCCAGGAATGGTAAGGGGGCAAGGTTCCGGGGGTGGGGATTATTAGTCAATGAATCGGGGTTACGTAGGTTTAAAGATTGAACGAATAAGGAAGACTGTACCTTGAAGAATTAGGGAGGAAGTTGGAAACCTTTTAACTAAAATGAAGGTGAATGGCCAGTTGCTCGCCATGTCAAAAACACCCAAAAATCCAGGCGCTTCCCATTCAATTTGGGAACGTCAGGTCTACTTCTCCAAATTCCAAGGTACAGTTTTTTCCCCTTTCCCTCTTAAAAAGAACCTTAAAAAATTACCCCCGATTTTTGATTATAGATACTGACTGCCCCTTACCAAAATCCCTGAATGAACGCCTGTAATCCAGGCATGTCCCTCAAGACTCAAACATATTTTAACTGCAGCAACCCTATTGAGAATAGCAGTGGTTTTGGCCCCCCTCCCCCTTATTGATCTAAAACCCTGTTGGGTCACGCCCTTGTCCTATATTAACCCCTTCCTCTTCCACCTGGCCCTGAATTTTTAGGTTATTCACCAAAACCTTGGGTTATGTTTTTTTAGTCCCATCTAAACTTGACTACTTAAAAATGTAAAGAACCTTAATCTTTTTACCCTAAAATTTTTAAAATTTTTGTTTTTACAACTTATACACACCCCTATCTTTACCTTTCTTTTTTTATGTTATTAACATACCTTTCTGTCCCCCTCAATTCATTTACTTTCCATCCTTTTCTGTTTAAAACTATACCTCCTTTCCTCTTCCCCCTCCCGGTGCCTCAAAGTGCCTTCTTTTAATAGTACAGAAAACTTTTTACTTATTTCTTTAAAAATTCCTCAAATTTCGATAACATGGCCAAAAATTAAAGCCGAACGGGGGAATACCCCTGTAATTAATACTTATTCATACAAAATAACTCAGGGTGAAAGGAAAAATTTAAAAATTGAAGTATATTGGGGCCTTATACACCCTCCCCGTTCACTTCTGGTTTTGATCCCAATTAAAAAATGTTTGAAATAAAAAGTAAAATCACAAAAAGGCAAATTCAATGATTTGATGCATTGGATTTATCCTATAATGTAGCCCATAAGAGTCTATAAGTTTTGCTCCAACTTGAAGTGTAACAAAATTACAACACGGGGAAATTCCTCCCCCCATAGAGCCCATGAAAAAAGGGGCATAATGCCTGAGACTCTAGAATGTTGACATCACACAGTAGTGCCATGCAGGCAGGCTCATACTGCAACCAGAGTGCCCACGTGCCTTACCCGCAGCATGCCAACACTTTCACCATTTATAGTTTGGATTTGTGCACAGGATGGCTTTACATTCTTCTCTCCGGCCCCCCATACTCGCAGTCTGGGCTTCAGTTTATTGCTCTGCGTCTGTGGATCCCATCATCATGTACTGCAGAATATGCATTGACTACACTTACTATTTAGCAGAGTCTGAGAGCTGGTACTCCCTTCTCCGATCATAGCACTCTTGAATCCCAGGGTCCTCCCAGAGTTTTTTAATGGCTTCTACTTGTTTCCTTTCCAGGCTGTTTACTTTATCTACCTCTACTTCCCGGACCAGCAAGGCATTTTCCTATGTAAAAAAACAAAAGAAATCTGTTAAAGAAAAGACACAAATCACCCAATGTGTTCAGTGAGTAGAGGGCAGGTTATTTTATTTATAATGTAACTCATGACCTTCATGGTTTGACACAAATCACTAGAACAACTTTATTTATAATTTAGTTACATAGGGGGCATGTCTGCTTATTCCAACTCCATCCTCTAGAGGGCAGCCTTCTCTCACAAGTGAGTTCTTGAGCTCCTCTAACCTAAAACAAACTTTCAAATGAAGGGTAATAAGCCTGAACCAATTGTTTAACTATTTAGAAACCTTCATTACAATTAAATGTATTTACCAAATTAAAAAAAAAAAAAATCTCCCACTTTTTTGTTTGTTAAGCCCCTCACTAATACACAAATTTTTTTTTCTTCATCTATCTCAAATACACTACTCTCAAAAAAATTAGGGATGTTTGGCTCTTGGTTGAAATTTCAGGATTAACATAAAATTTCTTGATTTTTTTTTAAATTAACTAAATGATAATATCTCTTAACTCTAGAATGCACAGGTCCAACGGTTCAGTGTTTCAGTACTTTTTGCGCAACTTGCTGATCTCTAACAAGGAGCCTAATGGCAAAATTCCCAAGAAATGTTAAATCCCCAAATTGCCCAATAAATTTAGGGAATCAGTTTGAATTGGAAGTTAAACAGTCCCTCCTCATAATGCTGTTCACATTTTAACATCATGAAACCAAGACTACATCTTACTCTGTTTCCCCGAAAATAAGACACTGTCTTATATAAATTTTTGCTCCTAAAAACGAGCTATCACTTATTTTTAGGGGATTTCTTATTTTTCCATAAACAAGTATTCACATTTATTGTTGAACAAAACATCAACATGTATTAATATACTGTAGTGATTTCATCACAAACATCAGCATAGGCAGCCAAACTCTGACTTGCATAAAAAAAAAATGCACTATGTCTTATTTTCGGGGAAATAGGTTACAATTGATCAACAGTATCTCACCATTGTGATGCTTCAAGCAGGATGCTCTCAGATGGAAGTGGCCACTGAGCTGTCACAGTGTTATCAGCAGGTTGCAAAAGAGAGACTGGAAGACTCACAGAATGGCAAAGAAGTGGACATCCTCTGGCATGTGTAAAGGAGGTAACCAAGTGTCACTTCAGACCATTTGTAACGGTTTCCATCAGCATGGCCTGCATGCTAGACGACCTGACCACACCACCAGGCACAGACATCGTCTTGCATGCGTCAGGGAGAATCTACGCTGGACGAGGGACCAGTGGTCCTAAGTTCTGTTTAGTCATCTAGCGCGCAGACCACACTGATGTAAACAGTTATAAATGGTCTGACATGACACTTTTACATGCCTGGAGTTGTGTGGTATTCATCATCCGGTTCTGCAGGGCATTGTTTACAATGAAGAGGTCATCACTGTTTGATGTATCCAAAGGGTGACCACTTCTTCGCCTTTCTGTGACTCTCCCAGTCTCTCTGTATCTCTGATACAACCTGCTGATGACACTCTGAGCTCAGTGGCCACTTCTGTCTGAGAGCATCCTTGCTTGAAGCCTCGCAATGGCGAGGTGTTTATTATCAATCATGTACTGTGTTTCTTGTGTCTATATGTCAAAATGTGAAAAACATGATGAGGAGGACAGTTTAAATCCCAATTCAAATCGATCCCCTTAATGTATTGGGCGATTCATGGATCAAATTTTGCCATTAAGTTACTTGTGTAAAAAGTACTGAAACATTGAACAGTTGGACATGTGCATCTAAATGAGATGGTCTCATTTAATTCACTTAAAAAAGATTAGTTCACCCTAAATTAACCAAACTAATATCCCAACTCTGTGAGTTATGTATTATTAGCAATCACAACATTCACACAGTAAACAAATAACCATACTATTTCAGCTGATAAAGAAAATAATGTAGAGTATCTGTAAGCACTGGAGCAACATGTTAAATTATGGCAATCAATCTCCTTTAATTCCTATAGGAGAATACAGTGACTCACCGCTTTCCCTGCATTGGTGTGTATACAGAGCAAACTGTCAATTATTCTATGTGGGAGGGGTAACCTGGACGCTCTCATTTAGGTATCCTGTCAGAAATTCAGCATCAGATCATATAACCCTCTATAGTCACAGAGCTCAGCTTCTCCCCTCAATGTATCCTCTCAATAGGCCGCATAATCCATCTGCCAGGTTCACTTTAAATGATGTATAACTTTATACTACATCCAATAGGTGGTGCTGCAGGCCTAGCTCTTTTCCCTACAACGATTTGAAGATTTTTAAACTTAAGGGCAGTAATGGCTTGCAAGTCCGAACAGTGATGTCGGCCAATGGTATGTGACCACTGCAGCGGTAACTGACGGATAATAACAGAAGACCAGTGCAGGGCGAGGATGGCGCATCACTTACTCTACAATATTCTAAAGCGCTGTATAGAGAATGTGCTGTCCCAGTCCTGTTCACTCTCTGATCTCCCTTACTTATACATTTTATATGGAAACAGGAGCCTCTTTTCGGTCCCCTAATGTTGGTGACATACATTCGGTATGTTAGCAAAAAACAACTGATAAAAAGGAGTGCGGCGGTAGGATCGGACAACACAGGGTCTGTTTGTAGTCTGCTTCCATAGAGGATGTAGGTCGGCAGATCAGTTGGGTATTTAGGAGACTATATGGAAAGTGTCATTTGTTCATGTTAGATATATTAAAACAAGAAAAGAAGAGTGGATACAAAGAAGTACATCCTCAAAACCTCAATGCCACAAAACCACTTTCCATCCATCACACAGGTTTAACTAGAATGTAACTGATTCAAAGGGCAGATAAAGAATTTCGGTAACCCAGTAAGATGCAGAGTTCCCTGAAGCTATTGATCACTGATCCAGTTACCAATACAGAATAACATTCACCAAGACATAGATCTGACCTATGTTCCTGAAGAACCTGCCATGGTTTAACTGGTTGCACCACATTCTGCAGGTTCGTATTGGCGGGTGTACATAACACAGAATATACACAATGCACAGTAAAACACAGAGTATGTGAGTAAACACAATTTACAGGTTTTGCTCACAAAGGTATCATTTTTCCATTCTGAGGAGCAGAATGTTTAACTACCCCCCCTCCCCCCCAAAAAGGGTACCAATCCATTACAAACCTATAGGAACCATTAGATATATTTGTATAATAGATTAAAAGAATGCCCCATCATATCGCTCACAGATCCTGTAAAAACAGAACTTGTGACTCTAGGCAGATCCTTATTATGTTTATACACAGAATAGCACTTTAAGATTTTCTATTGTACATATTAATGGTCTTTGTATTTATCGACATCAGAGTGTCCAGAGTAAGCCACCAGGTCCACTCTATTATAATACAGCAATAATCGGCACAGATTTCTTCTGAATATTGCTAGTTAAAAACAATATGCCGTATCATCTCAACTCTACAGTTCCTCCTGGTCTCTGGTACTAGAAGGATCCTTGCAATCCACATAGCCCAGTATCATTAAAGGGGTTTTGCCACGAAGTAAAATTGATGTGGGAAGTTTGTAAATTAAATAATAAACATTTTCACCATTAATTATTATTAAAAATTCTGCACCGTTTTTTTTGTTTTAGCTGCTGCTTTAGTGATCCATTGTTTACAGCTCGTCTCCAGGGATATGACCAGGCTGAGAGCTCCTCAGTCCTGGTCACACATGCTCCGACATCACATCTCCTCTCAGGCAGCTACTGAGTGTGCCACCCCCGGGGGCTGTCATGCTACTCCCGTCCTCTGGGCTCCTTAGTAATTTAGTCAAACAGTACAAATAAATAAAAAAGACCTCAATGAGGTCTGTGCCTTGTTAAGAGAAAAAAAACAAAAACACAGGTTTGGTTCCTGCAGGGATTTGAACCAAGGACCCTTGTGCTTCGAGGCAAAAGTTTTACCTCTGAGCTACAATGTAGCTACTTACAGTTCTACACATAAACAGAGAGGACAAGCCTGGTGGTGTCATCCTGCTGGGTCACATGAGATGCAATTCAAAAATCACACACACCTCCTTCTGAGCACACAGAGCTGAAGAACGGGATGCAGGAGGTATGAACTGAGATCGTGGGAACCCCCCTTTAAGACCTGGAGCAGACCTGTTCACTGGTGCTAGACCCTAGCCTGCCCCCTCTTCTTGCTCTGCTCCTCTGGTGTGGAGTAATTTGTTCAGTCGTTTTCAAGCTCTGGAAAAGTTGGCAGGATTAGTGGCTGCTGTAGACTCGAGAGCTTTAAACTAACACACAGCAGTCTAAACAATCTGGCTGCATTTATTATCTGCAGTTCTGTGTCAAATATGTCAAGTCTCATTTGACCATTCCTGACGGAGAAGCAAGCTTTCATTTCTTGCATTGCATTTGCCAAGTGCTTTGCAGCCATTTGCTATACTGTGTAATAGCAGGGAGCAGGGCTGATTTGGATGTATGTTCTGAATAGACACCCACTTCCCTAGATTGACTCAGGATTTCCTCTGCTCTCACCCCTCATCACCTTCCCTTCGTCACAGCCAAAGAGATTCGCTTTAGCACATATCAAACTTTGTTTTGGAGCTGTATTTTCTACTTAAACTTACAACTACATAAAACCATGAGTACATCCGCTGCAGCCCCGAAACACCTTTCAAATGGACCACAACAATAACATGAGGAAATAAAGTTATTGAAGTATAGAAAAGAGCAGATTACATAAAAATAGCTAAAGGAAAAGAAATGGACACATCTTAAAGAGCATCTGTGACATCTCCTGAGGTTCCTGGTTTAGGAAATCCTTGTGTTCCCTGTGAAATAATTCTGGAGCATCTCCTCTTGTAACTCTGTGCTGCTGTTATTTCTTCTAGAAATATATTCCTGAATCGGTTTTCAGAGAGGTGTGTCCCTGGACACACTGTCAGCACTGATTGGACAATTTCGGACATCTCCCCCAATTGTTAACACCCCTCTGACAGATTGGTAATACAGCTTTAGGAGTAATAACAGGGCCCACACAATGTAGAGATCTAAGGAAAGATGCCCCAGAACTGTCTTTTTTACAGGAAACACAAGTATTTACTACAACAGACATGTCAGGAATGGCCACAGGTCCTTTAAAGGGAATGTGTCATCAAAAAATGACTTATTGTTTAACTCACATTTTTATGTTAAACACATTTTGTAGGAATTTTTGGTTGTTTTTTTAATTTTCCAGATCACTTTCAGTATTTTTTTAATCAGTCTTAAGTCCTGCAGTTTTCACTTTGGCCACTAGGCCTAATAATTGTCTGACACTTCCTGTTCTGTTTAGAGAGCTTTTCAGCAGTGTGCTCATTATCAGCAAAAGCAGGGTCAAACTGAAAGGAGACACCATTGTCATACCTCCCAAGTGTCCCTATTTTGGAGGGACAGTCCCTATTTTTAACCTTTGTCCCTTTGTCCCTCTTATCTCTATAAATGTCCCTATTTTCATTTGTGTCAATAAACTGACTCTCTTGCTGAAGAAAGTATCTGATTGCTTCCTACCTGTATATTACATAACTTACTTCATATTTCATTATTGGATACAATGCAATCCTGAAAATGTGTCCCTTTTTAGCCATCTAAAAAATTTGGCACATATGTGTTTGGTTAGAGGCGTGTCTTGGTGTGATGTCATGTGTTTGGGCGTGGTTCGAGGTGTGGCCTCATGTGTCCCTCTTTGCAATCTCTAAAAGTTGGGAGGTATGCATTGTGTACAGATAACACAGAATCCACAGTCACAGGAGGAGATGTCACAGCTCCCCCTCTCCCCTCCCTGCACAGTGAAAACTCCTATACAAGTCTATGGGACAGAAACTGTCTTAAGAATCCTATGTGCATGAAGCTGCTGTAAAGTATCTCTGACTGCTGTTAAAGCAGTGCTAGCAAGAATGTCTTCCTCACAATCATATATAGATGGCCGTATAGAGAAATCTACAATCAGGAAATTAAAACGACTGAGAGGAGAAGAATATGGATCAGGGGCTTGGTTTAATAAGTAAAAAAAAAATAAAAATTGGCGATATATTCCCTTTAAGTCATAAGGGAAAGATTATGGACCCATGGTGATCACAATGATGTATGGGTAAAGGAACTCCAGATTTTAAACATGGATCGATTTTCTTTAACTTCATTTTATATTTTTCACACTATATATCCAAAATTTAAAATTTACAAGAGACTTGTAACTGCAGAAATGTTGTGGAACATCTGCAGCATTTCCATTCGGTGTGGACATACGTTTAATGCTATGAATAGGTGAAACCTTGCCCTCAGGGCTGACCTATCACAATGTTACTCACTGTAAATAAGACTAATTACTACCTGTCCATTACTAAGCCTTGTGTGCAAACAGAACTGATGAACAGAACTGGCTACACTGAGATTTGTGCCCTCTCAATCCCATAGTAATTATGTTTAAGACTTACATAAAGTTTTTTCTAGGATCTGCAAAGAGAACTTGAATGTTTTGGAAGGCCGGGTGAAGAAAATACTGCAATCCTAGTAGTGTTTTTTATTTTTAACAGCGCTCACCATGCAGTATATGTGATAAGTTTGTTTTACTCTGTGGTCGATACTATTATGGAGATACCCAATTTATATAGTTTTTTTTTTTTATGTAAAAGCGCTTTTAAAAAAAGGTTTTATTGTGTAAAAATTTTTATGCTGATAGCCATAACTTTTTTTATTTTTCCGTATACAGAGCTGTGCAAGGGCTTTTTTTGTCATAGGTACCACTTTTGCGTTTATATGACTTTTTGATCGCTTTTTATTCCATTTTATGGGCTGTGGGGTGAATGAAAATTTCAATTCTGTGACTTTTTTTTTTTACAGCGTGTACTGTGAGGGTTAAATAACGTGACAGATTTATAGGGTATGTCGCACATAGGGATACCAAATTTGCGTACTTTATTTATTTTTCAACTTTTTGAGGTGATTGGCATTTGTAAATGGGGAAAAGGGTGGTGTACATGGTTTGTTTTACTTTTTTTCGCATTTTTGTACTTTCCTTTTTTTGTTTTACTCTTTCCTATGGGGGACTTGTATCAGTGATCTCCAGCATTGCTGCTGTGTACTGATCTCCATGGTGACTGTCAATCACTATGCCCGGCCATGCCCACACGGCACATCAGGGCATAGGGACTTCACGGGCAGCTCCGAAAGTCTTTGTTAGACTTCTGTGGCTGTCAGGTAAGCCCCCAGCAGCCGTGATTGTACTGCGGCTGCTCCAATGGAGGACGGAGGGAGCTCCCTTTGTCTTTCCCTCTCCTCCACGATCACGATAGACTGTGGCAGCAAAGGGGTTGAGAGTGAAAAGCAGGTTATAGTGAAAAGACCACATATGCCATAGAAAGGGGTGTTAAAACTTTTTCTGTGCATGGTGTATGGGGAATGAGTAAGATATATTTGCAGTTTATAGTAGAATGTACGTATTTCCATAGAAATAGGTGCCTAACATTTTTCCTGTGCTTGATAAATGGGGAATGAAACGGATATATGGGCAGTTTATATTTGAATGAACACATATTCCATAGAAAGAGGTGCCTAAAGGTTTTCCTGTGCGTGATAGATGGAGAATAAACAAGATATATTAATAGTTTATAGTAAAGTTATAAGCACCTATTTCTATGGAATATATGTGTTTTCCACAGTAAACTGCTCACATATCCTGTTCATTCCCCATCTGTCATACACGGGAAAAGTTTTATGCACCTTTTTCTGTGCAATAGGTGTTCTTTTCACTATAAACTGCCTGTATATCCTGTTCATTCCCCATCTATCAGACACAGGAAAAGTTTTATGTACCTGTTTGTATGGAATATGTGCACTTTTTGCTATCAACTACCCATATATCCTATTCATTCCCCATCTATCATGCATAAGAAAAATGTTAGCCACCAGTTTGTATGGAATATAAGTTCATTCTACTATAAACTGCCCGTATATCCTGTTCATTCCCCAACTATCAAGCACAGGAACAATGTTAAGCACCTATTTCTATTGAATGTGTGTTCTTTATATAGCCTGTTCATTCCCCATCTGTCATGTACAGGTAAAGTGCTAGGCACCTGTGTCTATGGAATATGTACTCATTCCACTATAAACTGCCTATATATCCTGTTCATTCCTCACCTATCATGCAGAGAAAAAAATCTTAGGCACCTATTTCTATGCAATGTGTTCATTCCACTATATTCTGTTTAGCTTTCAAGTGCTAAATGAAAATGGAATAGTTTACCTCTCCTTAGCTCTTTATTATTTGTAATGTTCATTCTTTTTGTTCATTCTATTTCTATATGCATATTCTATATGCTTTTTAGTATGACCCTCAGTGTAGCTCTCATTTTACTTTTTAATATATTTTGATGAAAATACAGGGAAAAAAGTAAAATGAAGACCTGCAGCACATAGGTAAAATACAGTTCTGGTGTCAAAGCAAGAACTCAAGGAATGAAGTAAAAGCAGGAATGGACAGCTACAACTCAGCATAAACCATCGTTTATTTTTACTATTCTCCAGCGGAAAACCTGTGAATTTATTTGCACTCATGAAGATTTTTAGGGAGGAAGCTTAGAAAAATATGGGCTTATAGGACTTGGCAAATTCTATTCGGGTGCTTCCATATTACTCTTCCTAAAAAATCACCTTACACAGAGAAGCATTCATTGTGATCTCTTCACATGCAACTTCCAAGGGGTTTTATGCAAAAAGTACATAACGAAAAGGTAAGTAATATTTCACTTCAAGATCTGTTTGAGTCTGAAAACCCATAGAAACCCAACTGTATCCCTTTCTGAGTTCAGGCTGAGATATTTACCTAGATAGAAAGACTGCGTTCAGCGACGTACGCCATGTCTCCACAGCACTGGTTTTTGGTCGGAGTTTTAAGCGGATTCAGCATTAACCAGTAACCTGTGTCCTATAAACTGCAATAGAAAATCTGAGTTGTAGTCTACACTGCACGGATTTTCTATGCCGGATTTCTAAACCCTGGTATTTAGAATGTTGTATTTTCCAGTGGATTCTAGTAGAGTTCTCTGTACTGGGCCAGCCGAAATCGGAGAGCGGTTTGTGGTGCAGACGTGCTACAAAACCGCGTCACATCAACTGGGAAACACAGTCGAATTCTCAACGCCATTTTACCGTTTCTGTGTAGGCAGAGCCTCATAATAAGCATGGTCCTATTCACATCATGTTTTGTGGCTCTGTCCTGATGTTTGTCAGGATACCATGGAAAAAGTATATACCATTGCGGAGCCATAGAGGTCTTTAAGGCAAACATAGTCCCATTAAGACTGCACTTGCTCTGTCTCACGATAATATAGGCGTTACATGCTGAACACAAACGTTTGCTCTGACACAGTTTTGTGTCTGGTACATAAACGGCGGCATGTATGCTGCATCAGATATCTGCCGTCTTTTCAGCCCGATATCCAGCACAGCCCCGGTCGCTACATTTATAAATGGCCTGCACGCCATTATCAGGAGGCGGGCGCACTAGAACCATACGAAGCTGCATAATAATAGCTTCGCTATGGCATTTCTAGGTGCATTACTGCTGGAACAGGTAAACCACTTTCAAATGGTAACATGAGCCAGAACTTTTCTACAATCTAATTGCAGGTTCAAAAATCAGGCCATTCTACGTATCTCTGCGCAAAATTTTTGGCTGTTTAAACGCCGAATTTAAATTTATTGACGCCAAAGGATAATTGCGGAAGAGAGTAAATGTAGTCCAAAAGAGACAGTTCCAAAAATTTTAGAACTGCGCGCTTTTAAATGATAGTCAATGGCAGATTGATGTAAACAGTTATATGGGCATACGTTTATCCCCATTTACATCACGTTTTGTGGGTACATGGTCAATATCCATGGTAATACCACAACAGACACACAGGGAATATTCCATTACTTGAAATATCCTCAAGCCAGGATTCTGTCCAGGTTATGGTATTCTGTGTATGCACAGTTCGCCACTACACTTCTTTCCTGAGCTGCCCCCTGCTAGGATTTCCACATGCTCAGGACACCATCTTGCCTGGTTGTGCTCAGCTTCTTACTGCACAGGCTCGGCCTGTGATATGTATACAGCTCTTAAAAAATAAGACTGATAGAGAGAGACACAGTGTATGTGGACTCAGAGGGGAGGGGGGGGGGGCCAGGCCAGCATGAAGGGGTGGGATATGTTCACCAGCGGGGACAAGAAACGCCCCCTGCATTCACAGAGCTTGGGAAGCAAGAGAAGTTAACACCAAAAGGAACATACCCCCCCTTTTAAAAGGGACCCCGAATCGAAAAGGGAACCCATCCCCCAAAAACAGTCAAAAGCATTAAATGCCGGCCGAACCTTTAAACAAAAAAACACCGGAATTTTACAACGCCAATTGGGGCCGTAACCTAAAAGGGGGAAACTTCCATTTATTTAGGAAACCATCCCAATGCTGAGAAAAGACTCTGCGAAAAGTGACTAGGGACAGAGTGACTGACTGAAAGCATTTTAAGCAATGAGAGTTTAAGAGAGCAGGAGAAAAGGGGTTTTAAAAAAGGGGGGTTTTGCCACAAAGGAATTCCACCTCTTACCTTTCGGGGAAAAATTTTAAAACCAAAGCATGCTGAGTATAAGGGGTGCAGGGGTGAAGGAGAAGCAGGGAGCCCCTAAAAAGTTTACTCAAATAAAAATTTACAACAGTGGATTCTCTATCCCGCAACAGACTCATACACTGCACTTTCTCCCCAGCCCCTTGCCACCCTTTCATTTTTTCCTGTCATCAAAAGAAGTGCAAAACGCAAGCGGGGCCAATCAGCTCCCTGTCAGCCCGGGTCGTGTTAATGAAAACTTTCAGAAACTAAAGGGACTGAAAAAAGCTGTAGCTCTCACGGGCTTCATTTTTTGAAATCAATATATTTAGAAAAGGATTAAAAACTCATTTGGAGGATCCCACGTCAACATTACATTGTGGCAAAACCCCTTCAACCAAAGAAACTTGTGAAGACTTAGAGAAGATAACATTTTCTTTATCTCCTAAACAAAGAAGAATTAAAACAGCAATGTATTTGGTAATATTTATCTTTCCCTACTTGTTAAAAGTTAATAATTGGGGACAGAAAAACCCTTTTAAGTTTTTGTTGAGTTTGGACCTACCAGTGCCCATTTAAGTCTATAGGCATATGGTAAGGGATAAAAAAAGATGAAATAAAAGGAACACATTATAGGAGTCTTGACACAAACACAAAATCAGCTTGCACCAGTAATTAGAGCATCTGTATTTGATAAAGACAGAAGTGCTGTTGTTGTGTCCTGCAAAAATAAGTGCCCGGGGGAGGAGAGGGGTGAAAGTATCAATGTCTAATCTAATGGTGCATGGCACGTTCACTTCTAATAAGCTTGGGGGACTAGAAAGGGGGCATTTTCATTTGCACTTAGAGTATGTTCACATGACATATTTGCGGGATGTACTTCGGTGTAACGCCCCATCAAATATGGTCAAAATAACTAACAAGTACAGCGCTCATCGCGTTCAGACGACGATGACTTTACAATCATATTTCTCAGCATGTAATGTACACTGTAAAAAGAAGTGACCCGTCACACGCTGGAAAATAGAAAACTAACGAAGGGGGGACAGCGCCTCACCTTTAAAGGGATGGCTCGCTGGGTGTACTTTTAAACCCTCTGCTCAGGCTATTGCCGCTTACCGTGCCACTCAATACACTGACACGTAATGAGACGTAGCATGCAACAGTCCACCAAAGAAAAAAGTCTCAGATTCAGGCAGCATGCAGCAGATTTTGATCTGGGTTTTAGTGCAATCAGACACAGGATCTCTGCCTGACATTTCATGCATACACCATATAAGCAAAGATAAAGTGGTTTACAAGTAAGCAACTGGTAAATAAAACATTAATGAGGACAACTTAGGAGTATTACCGGGAAAAATATTTATGCCCGGGCTGTTTACCTTCACAAAGGCTATTGACAGATGAATAGGTTCTTTAATCGCTAACCGGTAATTGCCAGCACAGTCTCTTCCCTGCCTCACTGGTTTTGTTTTTCGTGCCACGATGGGGCGCATTTATTATTCACCAGTGCCAAAAATAAGGGCCACAAGAAGCCAATCCTGAAGGGGCCTATTTCCTCATTTTCTGTTAATTATTTTATATTGCAC
Source organism: Phyllomedusa bahiana (assembly GCA_025379985.1). Classification (NCBI taxonomy): domain Eukaryota; kingdom Metazoa; phylum Chordata; class Amphibia; order Anura; family Hylidae; genus Phyllomedusa; species Phyllomedusa bahiana. Next base: position 284,299 of record JAODAL010000180.1, on the reverse strand, counting down.
ATGGGGAAGGTGTGAATGGACCAGGGAGTCCTATATAAATAACCAGGAAATGTGGACACAAAGAACATGTCATAACATGGACAAACTTGTTTTAAGAGGGGTCTTCCCTTTTGAATGTTGCTGTCTTTTAATTATTTTAAAGGGGGTTTTCTCACTACTGATTTTTACCCCATCCCGTTTTCTTGTTTCATTTTTAAGTCAGGGCGGTTTACTGGGGTTTCCCCTAAATATAGAAGCCAAAAAGTCCAAGAAGTGGGACCTGTTTTGGAAAGCCAAAAACGAAAAAAAACGCAAATTTTTTTTCAGATCCCTAAATGCATAAAATTCAAAGCAAAACAAGGAGGGACACAAAAATGACACCTTCGAGAAACACTTACCCCCGTTTTCAGGGGTCCGGGCCCCTTTCGTACCAGAAAACAGAGAAGCCTGGGCCTGTAGCTTTAGCAACCCGTGCTGACGCCTACGGGGAAAATCAAACAGGCGTATCTATAGGGGCCCAGGAGCTGATGCAGCCCTCAAGAGGGGATATTCCAGAATAGGTAGGACACGGTTTAATGACAATTTTCAAAGTGACTTTTTTTTGCAAAACTTTAACATAAAAGCAATCCTTGTAGTGAGAAACCCTTTTTGTACAAAATATATTTTTAAGGGGTTTATGCCGAGGTGAAGATCATTTGCTTCTGGATTTGCAATGTATCCCATCCATGGAGTAGACTGGAGAGGTAATCGCAAATTTGAAAAGAGCTAGCTTCAGAATGTGGATATAACACTAGGATTCCTACATAAGGAAGCTACAACACTAGACATCCATGACAACATACATCTACCCGCAACATGTTGGAGGGTTTCCCTGCCCATTTCACAACCCAAACCCCCCGTAAATGAAAATGTACAGGGAGTTTCCAAATTTTCCAATGGCCAGGGCAAACATGCCCGAGCCTGAACAATTACAACACACTTGTAAGGAAAGGGCTTCCCGTCTGTTACTGTTGAGCATGCAGTTTATGCCAGAAAGGACACACAGCTGAGCAGCCAGAGTTCACATGGCTGAGCTTCCCTGCCAGGGGCCTCCTGTTACAGGGAAGGGAAATGAGATTGGATGTGATGGTGGATGACCTACATCCTGCAGGTTAATGTGTATACTTTTATCCCACAGTATATGTCAGAACAGGAGTGCATGCGCTTTGGCTCCGAGTCAGTGTGCAGAGGGAAAAACGTTATATAAAAAAAGTTAATTTTTAACTCTGCAAACAAATTCTATACAACATGTAAACGATCACACATTGTGACAGGGCTGTGAAACACCAAACATGATGGAGCAGAGGCAAAACCTCATCAGGTCAATATGAAACCTGATGGAGCAGAGGCAACACCTCATCAGGTCAATATCAAACCTGATGGAGCAGAGGCAAACCTCATCAGGTCAATATCAAACCTGATGGAGCAGAGGCATCACCTCATCAGGTCAATATCAAACATGATGGAGCAGAGGCAAAACCTCATCAGGTCAATATCAAACATGATGGGGCAGAGGCAAAACCTCATCAGGTCAATATCAAACCTGATGGAGCAGAGGCAACACCTCATCAGGTCAATATCAAACCTGATGGAGCAGTGGCAACACCTCATCAGGTCAATATCAAACATGATGGAGCAGAGGCAAAACCTCATCAGGTCAATATCAAACCTGATGGAGCAGAGGCAAAACCTCATCAGGTCAATATCAAACCTGATGGAGCAGAGGCAAAACCTCATCAGGTCAATATCAAACCTGATGGAGCAGAGGCAAAACCTCATCAGGTCAATATCAAACATGATGGAGCAGAGGCAACACCTCATCAGGTCAATATCAAACCTGATGGAGCAGAGGCAACACCTCATCAGGTCAATATCAAACCTGATGGGAGCAGAGGCAACACCTCATCAGGTCAATATCAAACCACCTGATGAAGCAGAGGCAACACCTCATCAGGTCAGACCCCATTCGTTTTTGGCGCGGTCTGTACAGCGTAGTAATACCATAATACATTTCAGTTACAAGATTTTTGGTAAGTTTTATATACTCAAGACGTCGTTATGTTGTGTAGATAAATTAATAGGAAATAAAAACTGCATTAAAAAGGACAACAAACAAAATCTAAATAATATTAATAAAAAAGCATAGGACTTTTCCTTAAAGGCAATATAAAAAAAACACATGCATTTCTGAGCAGTTGTTAACATAAATTTTAGGGTGTGGTACATATAAACTGCTCCTAAAACCCTTCCTGCAAGTGGATGTACTTCCAGTCATCACCAAAGCATCAGCAGCAGGTGCTGACAGCAATATCCAGCCAACATCCCAATCCTAGTCATTTAACCTTCTACATGCCATGGTTAATAGTGACAGGTGCATCTAGAAAACTCCATCTGGCAGCCCATCAGCACCCTTCTTTTGGTTGTCAAGGACCAAAATAGCACACTCTTTCTTTTTTTTTTTTAACACAACGGGTGCAGACACTGCATGCTGGGACATTTAGCTCCTTGGCAGTTGCTGTGGAACGACAAGTACCAGCATGCATACACACACATACATATACAGTACATACCCTATAGTAAAAAACCATGGAGTCTGTGTCTATTCTTTCAGTGTCCTATCTTGAAAGTGTGGCATGCTGGGTCCCAGTAGCCACACTTTAAGATGAGGGATTGTTTGTGTGATTGTATATGTATGTATGTATGTTTATGTGTGTGTGTACATTGAACTCTCACTTACACATTGCACTCTATGGCCTGGGCTGAAGGACCTGCGAGTCATGCGACTGACATCTCAGGTCCTTCAGCCTGAAAACACTGGAGGTTTCCACAAAACCTCCAGTCTAACAGGCTGTTTATAGGGGTGGGCAGGGCTCAGGAACGGCACTGCCCAGGAGGCGGGCACCAGGTGACATCAGTGAGGAGGCACTGACTAATAAGAACTTATTTTTGGAGTAGGGCTTATATTTAAAGCCTCCTTCAAGAATCTGTGAAAATCAGGCTAGGGCTTATTTTTGGGGGAGGGCTTATTTTTGGAAAAACATGGTAATATCACAAACACATATTATCCATCTATAATTTTTTTAAAGTTCCCCTATATACTTGACTTTCTTGTTTGTGTGTCCGACTTCCCCTGTAGTGAGAGGACTGCTTGATGCTTTTCTTTCAGGCCAGCTTTGACCTAAATGGTGTACAGTGTCTCCCAAAAGTGAGCACACCCCTCACATTTTTGTAAACATTGTAATATATCTTTTCATAGAACAACAATGAAGATATGACACTATGATACAATATAGTAGTGAGTGTACAGCCATCAATGTCTAAACCGCTGGCAACAAAATCAAGTATACCCCTAAATGTAAATGGACAAATTGTGCCCAATTTGCCATTTTTCCTCCACGGTATTATGTGACTTGTCAGTGTTACAAGGTCTCAAGTGCGAACGGGGAACATTTCAAGTTCAACATGGTACTTCATGGCAAAAAACTGTAAAGAACTAAAAAAAAAAGTTGCTCTACATAAAGATGGCCATGAAACACCATGAAACTAAGCTGCAGCATGGTGGCCAAGACAGGTACAAGACAGGTTCCACTCAGAACAGGTTTCACCATGGTCGACCAAAAAAGTTGAGTGCACGTGCTCAGCATTATATCCTTAGATTGTCTTTTCAAAATAGACATATAAGTGCTGCCAGAATTGCTGCAGATGTTAAAGAGGTGGAAGGTCAACCTGTCAGTGCTCAGACCAGACGACGGACTTTGCATCAAATTGGTCTGCATGGTTTTAGTTTCAGAAGGAAGCCTCTTCTAAAGATGCAAGAAAGCCTGCAAACAATTTGCTGAAGACAAGCAGAATAAGGACATGGAAAACTGGAACCATGTCCTGTGGTCTGATGAGACCAAGATCAACTTATTTTGTTCAGATGGTGTCCAGAGTGTGTGTGTCGGCAACCAGGGGAGGAGTACATAGACAATTGTGTCTTGCCTACAGTCAAGCATGGTGGTGGGAGTGTTATCGTTTGGGGCTGCATTAATGCTGCCGGCTGTGGGGAACAGTTTATTAAGGCAATCATAAATGCCAACATGTACTGTGATATACTGAAGCAGAGCATGATCTGCTACCTTCGAGAAATTGGCCGCAGGGAAGTATTCTCACATGAGAACGACCCCAAACACAGCTCCAAGACGACCACTGCCTTACTAACGAAAATGAGGATACAGGTGCTGGACTTGCCACGCATGTCACCAGACCTTAACCCTAACGAGCAACTGTGGGGCATCCTAAAATGGAGCTGGTGGATGCTATAAACCTTGCACTCCACCATCTTCCATGATGTTGTCATGGAGGAGTCGAAGAGGATTCCAGTGGCAGTCGAAGGTCTCCATGGCTGCGCACCTTAAAACTCCTATTTCACTCCGCCATAGGCAGAATTTAATAGGCCAGCCGATTTTAAACACTGTTCTACAATATGTTATTATTAGTTATCAAAGTATAAGCAATCATATCCCCCAGTGGTTAAATCCCCTAGAGGTTGTATCCCTGAATAAAAAGTACTAAAAAAGTGGCATGTATCCCAAAATAACACCAATAAAAGCTAAACATCAGCCCGCAAAAAAATTAACCATCACTCAGGTCCATAGATGGAAAAATAAAAAAGTTACTGGTTGCAGATTTATCACTGGAATCCTACCAACCTGCAGTATATAGCTAGCAAGTCATTTACTCTGAACAGTGAACTCTATAAAAACACAATCAATATAAAAATGGCGCAATTGTGGATTTTTTCATGTTTCATCCCACAAAGAGTTTTACCCAAAAGGTAGATTTTGAAATTCTGGTTGAAAATTACCAAAGAAGATGAGTGTAGAAGAAGGCTTGAACACCTCGAATATCCTTATAGGAACTCTGGTATAAAATAAAGAGTTCCTTTAAAGAAATTCAAGGAAGTCAAGCCTTCTTCTACCCTCATCTTCTCTGGTTATTTCCATCTAAACTCATATTCTCCAGTTATTACCAACCAGAATTCTGATATCAAACTTTTGGAATACAGTTTTCCATTGCTCTCCCACCTGTATCTTCACAGTGTGACTGCTGACCCTGGTCTTGATTCAAAGCAGCAGGAGAGTAGAGCCTCCTTTGCGCAACGATATAAAGGGAGCTCACAATGTTTAACCCACCTTTTAAAATGTTTCATACTGTATTCCACAAGAAAGCGCGTCTTCTAAAATTCACCAACCAGAAAGATAAAGACCACCAGGATGAGTGACAACTGACCTCAACAAATGTGACGTCCAAAGGTTAGCCATCAACCATTGTTTGTAGCTGCATACTTTGTCTCCTGCAGTTCAGCCAGTTGTGTCATACTGAGAAAATATTGTAATTCCAATCTGCAGTGACTCTCCAGCAATTTAGAAAATGTTAAAACAATCTACAGACATTGTTAAATGTTTTCCTAGAAAACTAAAGAGGTGCAACAAGTACAAACATTCAAAGGGATATGCTGGATTGAGAGCTCAAGCAAGTCCATGTAGTTCCAGAAAAAAAAAAAAAAGAGCAGAAAAACAGCTCCATCTTGGACTGACGGAAACAAACTTGATGTTCTGCAATTTAAGTAGTTGTTCTGGCAACTTGAGTCTTGAAGAGAGCCAAGAGTGAGTGAACACATGCGTTACATTAATCTTTCCCTCCAAGCAGAATGCACAGCAAGATTTGCAGGCAGGAGGAAGCAGAACAATGTGTTCTTACTGAGCATGACTTACAAGTCACCTATATTAGACTTTTTTTGTTTTGTTTTGTTTTTAAGGTCAGATACCAAGACTTCAATTTCAGTAAAGTACTGGAATGTGGAACCTTTACAGAATACTGAACTTGCTTTAAGTATTTAAACTGGCAACAAAATTGAAAAAAGTGACCGTAGCATAAAGGTCAAGAACGTAGGAAATGCAGGTTAATGCTACCAACGCTGCTTGGACAACCTGCAGCAACTAGCCGATAATGGTTGGAAAGTTGCTGGGACTACCTGGAGTCAGCTATTTCCAGGAAAGAATATTCAGCAAGCTCTGTACAGTAGATGGTAAATCACAGTCTACATTGTATTATCCCTTAAAATGTACAATGAATTCAGAAAGTCTTCAGACCCTTTCACGTTTTTTCACATATTGTTAGGTTAAGGCCTTGTGTTAAAATTGTAAAAAGATAAAGTTTATTCCCATCATTTCTCAATCAATACCCCATAATGGCAAAGTAAACACAGAATTTTAGAAATGTTTGTAAATTTATTTAAAATAAAAAAGCTTAAATTTTGCATTGATGTAACAATTCAGACCATTGGCTAAGACACTTGAAATGTACAGTCATGGCCAAAAGTTTTGAGAATGATACAAATGTTAATTTTTACAAAGTCTACTGCATCAGGTTTTATAATGGCAATTTGCATATACTCCAGAATGCTATAAAGAGTGATCAGCTTAACAGCAATTAATTGCAAAGTCAATAGTTGCCTAGAAAATGAACTTTTTCCCCCAAAACACATTTCAACTTCATTGCAGGCCTGCCTTAAAAGGACCAGCTAACATCGTTTCAGTGATTGCTCCATTAACACAGGTGTGGGTGTTGATGAGGACAGGGCTGGAGATCAATCTGTCATGATTAAGTAAGAATCACACCACTGGACACTTTAAAAGGAGGCTGGTGCTTGGCATCATTGTTTCTCTTCTGTTAACCATGGTTATCTCTAAAGAAACACGTGCAGTCATCATTGCACTGCACAAAACTGGCCTAACAGGGAAGAGTATCGCAGCTAGACAGATTGCACCTCAGTCAACAATCTATCGCATCATCAAGGAATTCAAGGAGAGAGGTTCCATTGCTGCCAAAAAGGCTCCAGGGCGACCAAGAAAGACCAGCAAGCGCCAGGACCGTCTCTTAAAAGTGTTTCAGCTTCGGAATCGGGCTACCAGCAGTGCAGAGCTTGCTCAGGAATGGCAGCAGGCAGGTGTGAGTGCATCTGCACGCACTGTGAGGCGGAGACTCATGGAGCAAGGCCTGGTGTCAAGGACTGCAGCAAAGGACATCAGGGACAGACTGATATTCTGCCAAAGGTACAGGGAATGGACTGCTGAGGACTGGGGTAAAGTCATTTTCTCTGATGAATCCCCTTTCCGAATGTTTGGAACATCTGGGAAACAGCTTGTTCGAAAAAGACAAGGTGAGCGATACCACCAGTCTTGTCTCATGCCAACTGTAAAGCATCCAGAAACCATTCATGTGTGGGGTTGCTTCTCAGCCAAGGGAATCGGCTCTCTAACAGTCTTGCCTAAAAACACATCCATGAATAAAGAATGGTACCAGAATGTCCTCCAAGAGCAATTTCTCCCAACCGTCCAAGAGCAGTTTGGTGATCAACAATGCCTTTACCAGCATGATGGAGCACCTTGCCATAAAGCAAAGGTGATAACTAAATGGCTCAGGGAACAAAACATAGAGATTTTGGGTCCATGGCCTGGAAACTCCCCAGATCTTAATCCCATTGAGAACTTGTGGTCAATCATCAAGAGATGGGTGGACAAACAAAAACCAACAAATTGTGACAAAATGCAAGCATTGATTGTGCAAGAATGGTCTGCTATCAGTCAGGATTTGGTCCAGAAGTTGATTGAGAGCATGTCAGGGAGAATTGCAGAGGTCCTGAAGAAGAAGGGTCAACACTGCAAATATTGACTTGCTGCATTAACTCATTCTAACTGTCAATAAAAGCTTTTGTTAATCATAATATGATTGCACTTGTATTTCTGTATGTGATAAAAACATCTGACAAACACACATAAAAACCAGAGGGCAACAGATCAGGTGAAAATATAAGATTTGTGTCATTCTCAAAACTTTTGGCCATGACTGTAGCTCTTAGGCCTCCCATTTCTCTAGATCTATGAACATTTTTTTTAACCTTTGATTGGAGTCCAACTGTTTCAAATGCATTTGATTTGGCAAAAAAAAGCACACTCCTGGCTATGTATCACAGTTGACAACGCATATCATAACAAAAACTATGCCATTAGGAAAAAAGAAGTGCCTGTATAGCCCAGTGACTGGACTGTGGGAGGGCCCCTGAAGAAGAGAGTGTAAAAAAACAAAACAAAAAAAAAACCTGCCATGTCACTACTGATCTGTGGCACATGCGATTGACTGGAAGGCCCAAGCAATTATCATGAACATTTTTTTTTGTAAATCTTCTGTATTATGTAGTGCATGCAGTTTTGGCGGTCCTGTAGCATCTCTGTAGTACATTGCGGTACTACCGGTTTTATCCTGTTCTTTACATGTGTTGATTCTTTGAGCACCAGGTGACGGCGGGCCCGATTTTCTTTTTTTCCTGGTATATTGTGAGTAAAGTGCATGACCCAAAAAAAGCTCCTAGTCTAAAACAGAAAGGGATTTCCATCTTCCAGCAGCTCTTTCTAACTGTTAAATATGCCTCATTTTATTTAGTCTTCACATTGCATTATGTTGGGTGACATTTTGAGGTTTTGGCACCAATTACCACTCTCCGGCAGAGTTCTGGTTTGAACATACAATGGTTTCAGTTTACAATAGTCATCCCAAAACCAATTAATATTGGATATTGTTTGAGGGAACACTGTATTCATATTTACATAGTCTGTAAGGCCGAAAAAAAGACAGACGTCCATCCAGTTCAGCCTATTTTGCTAAAGTGTTGATCCAGAGGAAGGCAAAATCCCCCACGAGGTAGAAGCTAATTGTCCTCATTTTAGGGAAAAAAATTCCCTCACGAGTCCAATCTGGCAATCAGAATAAATCCCTGGATCAACGCCCCTTCTCCAGAATCCTAGTCACTATAACTTGTCATATTATTATATTGTATTGTTTAAAAACATTTCTGTCTAATAGTGTTGATATATTTACATTAGTCAATGTGTTTTTGTGCACTGGCCTATGATAGATAATTGTTATTTATTTTTTTACATTTGTACATTCTTCTAGCAAAAACAATCAAAAAACTAGTAAAGGTTCTTATAAACTGTAGGAATAAGGCTATGTTGACATGACGGATTTTTCCAAAAAACAATTGTGGTTTTCCAGCAGAAATTTAAGCTGATGCAGCGGATTTTAACACTACGTGCCTTGAGAAAGTCAGTGGACATGAAACGGCCGTAGGCCATTCTCATTGCGTCTTCTGCTACCGCTGTATGTGCATCCTGTTCAATAAAGCAGAAGGAAACAAGTGGTAACTGCCCCGGATTTTTTCTACATGTTGCTGGATATCTTTGGGACTTTCTCTATGTATCACTGAGCACCATTACACAGCTGTTGGTTGCACTGGCTTGATACGGTTTCCCTTAGGTTAGGTGTCTTCGCGAGTCGTGCTGATCGGCGCGTACTCCCGCGATGCGCCACGAATAAATGATGTCAATTATCTCCCCGCACATACAATACGATCGTATTGTACGCCCGGGGAGAGGAGGCGTAATCCATAGTTCTCTATGAGAACTGTGGATTACCGTAATGATTGGGGCGCATTTCGCTCGTATTAGAGTGCCGTACGCCAGGGCTGTGGAGTCGGAGGCTATTTTGCAGGAGTCGGAGTCATCATAAAATGGACCTACTATGACTCCCAAAATCTATAATAAATTGGTCCAGTTAGTTCAATGCAAAGAGCAAGAGGAGTTGGGTACGGCCAGTGCTACTACTCCCATATCTTCAGCCTCATCACATGAGGAGTGTAATTGATGACATGGAGCAGGCAAAGCGTTGCCCCAGGGGAAAAGATTCTGCTCCCATTGCAAACAGATTTCAGCCAAATTTTTCACCTGTTTTCAAAGAAGTAGAAGAGTTTAACCATTCATCAAAACTGACTGTGGCTGTGGCAATTCCTTTTTACCCTGACATTGTTAGAGATGTTGCCCCTGTTGTCACCGCTTTGCCCCCAACCCAAGTTAGTGTAGAGAGGCCGTTCTCTAGCCTGGAAATAATGAGATCAGATGTGAGGTCATGTATGCAGGATCTGATGGAGGCAATACTATTTCTCTGAACAAATTCAGAGACTTGGTGTCCTAAAGTCATATCCAATAAATATATTTTACACTGACAAGCAAAATGGTAACAATGGTTTGAACCTGTGACTTTCAGGCTCCATATCTCACCATCCACTACAGCTTTGCACATGAGGCTACTGTAATTTTATATACAGTCATCTTACGCATCTTATACAAAAAATTGACTTGCAAGTATTTAGTATCTGCTTAGTTACAGTTTTGCTCCTAAAAATCAAAATGTAAATTTTTATTATTTTGTTAGTATTTGGGAAATCCACCTTTGGTTTTCAATACTGCCTGAATCCTTCTGGGCTCTGAATCAGATTCAAGCATGTCTTGACCAAAATCTGATCGCAGGTCTCTTCTACACATTCCCAATGTTGGTGCATACTGGACTTGGATACAAATACAGCTTTTTCTTCAACTCTACCCACAAGTGATCAAAAGATCAAAACCTTGTTACCCTTTTGCTTGTAAGTGTCTGTTCTTCCTAAATAGCTTGATTATTGTATTATAAGGTGATAAACAGCCTGATGTTACCATTTTACTACAGTAAAGTTATTACTTAAACATGAGCCATGTATGAGGGAGTCGGGAGTCGGGAGTCGGAGGTTTGGGAAATTGAGGAGTCGGGGCTTCGGCTTGCCGACTCCACAGCCCTGCCGTACGCTCTCAATATGTGGCGAAATGCTCCCCAAAATAAGCCGTGTGAACAGACCCTGCGGGGCGATGCTGCTATAGGAGTGGTGCCTATTGGACTTTTTTCCTTCCTGTTGCACTGGATTGTGACACTACATGCGCAGATTTAGTCACAGTTTATAGCTGCAGATTTGCATAATTGAACAGGGCTAATTCACAACCTCTGTACCCAAAGTGATTTCGGACACAAAGTCCGTGTTAATAAGCGTTGTTACTTTTTATTTTCTTCTTGGCGCATTCTAGATTCCTAGTGAAATGCAAGTAGATGCAGCTCTGAAATCTGTGTTACATTTTGCAGTGAGAATATTGCCTCACTGTTGGCAGAAGTTTGACCCTTTAGGGGGGTTATCTCACCATGATGTTTCGTATAGCCACAGACCGCTTCAGACACACACTTCCTGGTCAGGCTGTGGATGGGTCTATTGCAGTGACTGGCATATCAGCTCTGCTTTTCGTAGCTATTCCAGTAACAGTGACATGAGTGCAGGAGGTTTACAATCTGTAGCATACAAAACTACAGAGCTCTAAGGCTTAAAACTGGTCATCAGTAACCTAGGTAAACAAGCTCCTGTGCTAGAGATATCACTCAGCAGAGAGTGACTCACCATGGTCAGGGGCAGATAGAGCAATGAGAGATAAAAGAAAGAGCAGAGAGGTGGTCAGTAACTTAGAGAAACTTGTGTAGACAAGCAGTAGATAACATTTTCTTTACCTCCTGAACAAAGCAAAATCAAACAGCAATGTAATAGTTTTCATTTACCTACATGTTAAAAGCTAATCATTGTGGTGAGAAATCCTCTTTAACCACGGCATAACTATAGCCATAGCAACTGCTATGGGTGGCCAAGAACATTGTTCCTTTTTGTACGGAACAAATTTGTGGCTTTCTGATCACCGGCACTATTCTTTGGGTACCCAGATATATGGCGATATTATTTATACCTTTAATTATTGCTACTTATGCGGCGGTTTACTTTATGGTCGTTAGGTGGTGGGGTCCAATCTCAATTTGCTCTGGGGCCCTATGAATTCTATTTATGCTCCTGCCCTTAACCCTCTATTTATTAAAGTGCTACTGTTAAATATACCAAGTCAGTCGACTGGGGATAAAAATGTCAAAACAACCTTTACTGTGGCATGCCAGTTTGCCACCACCTCTTCCGTGTCCTGCGGCCAGTTTAGTGTTTATTTTGCTGTTGTGACGTTCATTTAACCACTAAAATACTAGTACTAAGACTATGTACACACAGGATTGCATTGGCTCTGCAGAGGGGCCTAAAATCTTGTTAAACTGCATTTACAGAGAGCAATTAACCAGCAGCATATCTGCTACATGTGAACACAACTTTAAAGAGACTACCTCAGGAGAGACATTGATGGCATATTGCTCGGATAGCTTATTAATTGTTAAGCTCTATTATTCTTGTTCTTGAATATACTGACTAAAGAAGCAGCTGAGCAGGTCAAGTACTATTCCTATACGGCTAGCAAAAATGCATGCACAAGGGCAAAACCCAGAGGATATTTGAATTAGGCATACCATTGAAAATACCATTGTGAACATTTAAGAAAAAGCTGCTTTAATTAATTAAGATAACAAAGATGACAGGAACTCCTTAATAACCGCAACCTGTCATCTGAATCTATCAAGAGATCAGATGATGGTTGTTACTTTCAAACAATGGAGACCCATATAAGGGTGATTTCACAGTGTGTTTTGATGCGTTTTTTGTGCAGGAAGGCAGCAATTAATGTTGTACATGGCTGCACAAAAGTCGCGGCAAAAACGCAGTAAATTCACCGTGATTTTTGCCTTTTTTTGTGCAGCAATGTACAGCATTAATTGCTGTGCCTTCCTGCACAAAAAGCGCATCAACAACGCACTGCAAGAGAGTTCCCACTGCACAGGTTTTCCATAGCAGCCCGTGTAAACATTTGCGGCCGGTTTTTCAGACGGTTTGCAAAACCGTAAACCGGTGCCGTGGGGACATGGCCTAAGTTGTTCTGTTTTGGTCTCCAGAAATCTCTAAACACAACCTGCTTTCTCTATAAAGGTTACAAATGTAGGAATATAAGAAACAAGTTATATAAGAAATGATAAACTAGGCAACATGCTATTTAAAGGGGTTGTATCATTTCATTGAATGGTCTTCAAAATAAGGGGACAGTGAAAACAAGCAACTTTGCAATTGGATGTCATTAGCAAAGCTGTCTTGTTTTCACAGTATTCCTTATCTTCTGTTTACACTGATATTCAGTGTTGGTCGGATCCCTCCTCCTTGCATTTCACTAGCTGAGATCTCATTTACATGAGTCAGCTGTATTCACAGTAGTCAGCTGTATTCACAGAGCTTGCATTCCTGCCTTTCACTCAAAGTAAGGGACCGGCACATTTTCACTCTGCACAGCCAGAAGAAACAGAATTGCACTGCAGGGCGTCTATAATCAGGAAACAGCACAATTGTGTGTCGATCCCTGCCTCTCCTGCATAGAAGGGAGATCTGTGCCGTTCATAGAAAGCTGGATTCAGCTGTAGCAAATCTCCAGCTGTGAGAGGAGAAGAGATCAGTGCTCAGTCCAGATTGAATGCAGCCTGTGGTATGTATACAGCTCTTACAAAATAAGACTGATAGGGAGAGACACAGTGACATGTGGACAGAGGGGGGGGTGTCTTGGGAGCCAGCCAGGACAGTGCAGGGGGGATGATGTCACCCAGCTGGGAGGGGAAGAAACGCCCCTGCATTTCTAGAGTTGAGAAGCTGAGAGCAGTGTGAATCAGCCGAACTAAGGAAGTGATACATCCCCTTTAATGACAATTTATATTGGAGGCCAACATGTAAAAGAAGAATGTAAGAATAAGGAGTTTTACCAAACTAAATTCTGGCTTAATCTGCGAGAAAACACTGGTGTTCAAACCCTGCGCCCGATTTATTCTGTTTCAGACCCTTTTTTTTTTTTTGCACCTCCCGAGTGTGAAGAAAAGGTTGTGATTTGAAAATAAGGGCTAAAGCTTTGAACCTAGGCATATGAACAATATGGGCGACATGTGGGCGATTTTTGCCGCCAGGCGCCATTGTTTTGCGCACGTTAGTAGCATAGATTGCGCCTGAATCTATTAACCTGTTCTACTGTGGGTCATAGATTTAGCGCTTTCTAGCTACAAACTGACAAGTCAGGCTCAGGTAAACCACTTTTAAAGTGCTCTACCTGTTCCAGCAGTAATGCTCCTGGATTTGCTGTACAAAAGATATAAATGTGTAGCTTTGTACGATTGTAGTGCGACACGCCTGCAGCACACCCCCCCGATCTCAGGCGCATTAGAAAGTGATGCGGGCACTTTGTAATGCGCCTACTACTGGAATGCACCTGATTTAACAGTCTAGTGAACAGGGCTGCGCCAGTTTTCCAGATAAAAAGATGCCAGACTTCTGGCGCAGCCCTGTACATGCATGTCATCCTTTGTGTTTGTTCCTCTGCCCTCACTTCACATGAGACATGCCAAATAAGATGAGTGGGGCTTACAAAAGTTTCTTTACTGTAATATCATACATCAGTACCTACGCCACTGGAGTGGATTTGTTGCAATATAAAGTTTATATTTATGATTAGTTAATCTGTACGTGAATAGAACCTATTGTCCGACATTTGGGAAGGATCTTTGCAACATCAGCTTTGTATGTCTTAACGTGAAACGAGTCAATGAGTTGCTTACATTTCTTACGTGCATAAGTACACAGACACATTGTTTTGTTGTAATTTCCTTGTTCATTTATGAAAATTCAATACAAAACATTAGAAACATACACCAAAACGCCACCAAAATATTTACAACAAGATGATGGCATAAAAACAAGCCAACAAAGAGATTGTATAGAAAAAACAAGTGTCGAATAAGTCTAGCAAGAGGTTCCAAATTTACAATACAGTAGTACTGTAGAACCTTTAAAGGGGTTGTATCATTTCATTAAATGGTCTTCAGAATAAGGGGACAGTGAAAACAAGTAACTTTGCAATTAAATGTCATTAGCAAAGCTGTCTTGTATTCACAGTTTTCCTTATCTTCTGTTTCTGTTTACACGGATATCTAGTGCTAGTCGGATCCATCCCCCTTGCATTTCACTAGCTAAGAGCTCATTTACATTCCGGTCGTATTCACAGGAGCGAGCATTCCTGTCTCTCTCACTCAGAGTAAGGGACCGGCACATTTTCACTCTGCACAGCCAGAAGAAACAGAACAACACTGCAGGGCTTCTACAATCAGGAAACAGCACAATTGTGTGTCAATCCCTGCCTGACTCAGATTAAGGGGCCGTAGCAATTTCTCTCTGCACTCCTAGCAGGAACACACTGCAGCAGATTCTGCAATCAGAAAACATAACAGTTGTGTCTCGGTGCCTAACTCCTGCGTAGAAGGGAGATCTGTGCCGTTCACAGAAAGCTGTAACAAATCTCCAGCTGTGAGAGGAGAAGAGATCAGTGCTCACTCTAGATTGAATGCAGCCTGTGGTATGTATACAGCTCTTATAAATAAGACTGATAGGGAGAGACACAGTGACGTGGACTCAGAGGTGGTGGGGGAGAGGGGGTCTCGGGAGCCAGCATGAACAGTGAAGGGGGGGATGATGTCACCCAGCTGGGAGGGGAAGAAGCGCCCCTGCATTTCTAGAGTTGAGAAGCTGAGAGCAGTATGAATCAGCCGAATTAAGGAAGCGATACATCCCCTTTAAGGAATCTTTGGCTGCTCTAATTTTACACTGTCAAAATATAAAGCGGCACAAGTCTTCCCCTTTCTAAGTCTTTCCCCTTTTTCATGAATGGCTTAATACTCAACTGTATAAGGGGACATCCACACAACATGTCAAAATACTTGTCAGGTTCTGAATCCTAAAACCGTGTTGTCTGACATGACATTTTGATATGGTTTTCAAGTTGTTTTTTCGGTGGGTTTTTTTTTTTTGTCAGCCGATTTTCAAGTCAGAAAAAGAGTCCCATTCATCTCTAAGGGGTTTTGGATGCGGATCCAAAAAAGAAAATGTTTGGGACATGTGTTTTTTGTTTTTTTTTTTATCTGAAATACGGCAGAAGAATGAACAAGTGTTTTGTAAAAACGGCAGTTTTAAAATCCAGCTTCTAGAAAATCTGAATCATGTCGGCTACAACTCGGATTTTCAGTTGAGGTCTATGGAGATTGTTTTACCGTGAGTTTTTGACAGATTTCAAAATCTGCGTCAAACACGGATTGGAAATGCTTGCCATGTAGATGGGCCCTAGGAGTGTTTGTCTTTTTATTTCCTATATTTTTTACAAAAAGTATTTTTGCCAAATATTACAGGAAAATGCCACGTGCACATATTTCCTTAAAGGGAAACGCTCACATTGAACATAATATATGATATGCCAGTAGCGTCCTATTGAGCACAAGGAGCTTTGCAGACTAATATATAGTTTTGTGGGGAATGATCCGGTAGACGTTGTAATATAATATACATACATAGTATTGCACAAGAGTGAGTATGCCCCTCACATTTTTGTAAATTTTATATTTAATCTTTTCATGGGACAACACTGAAGATTTGACACTTTGTTGCAATATAAAGTAGTCAGTGTACAGCTTGTATAACAACCCGCAGAATAACTCAGCACACAACCATCAATGTCTAATGTCTTCTAAAAAGGAATCACTGGAAATCCCACAAACATTTTGCTGAAGACAAGTAGACTAAGGACATGGATTACTGGAACCATATCCTGTGATCTGATGAGACCAAGATAAACTTATTTGGTTCAGATGGTGTCAAGAGTGTGTGCCGGCTACCAGGTGAGGAGTACAAGGACAAGTGTGTCTTGCCTACAGTCAAGCATGGAGGCGGGGGTTTCATGATTTGGGGCTGCATGAGTGCTGCTGGCTGTGGTGAGCTACAGTTCACCGAGGGAACCATGAATGCCAACATATCCTGTGATATACTGAAGCAGCGCGTAATCCTCTCCCTTTGGAAAATGGGCCACATGGTAGTATGCCGACATGATAATGACCCCAAACACACCTTCAAGATGACTACTGGCTTGCTAAAGCAAATGAGGGTAAAGGTGCTGGACTGGCCAAGCATGTCCCCAGACCAAAACCCTATTGCGCATTGGTGGGGCATCCTCACATGGAAGGTGGTGTAGTACAAAGTCTCTAGCATCCACCAGCTCTGTGATTCCATCATGGAGGAGTGGAAGAGGATTCCAGTGGCTGCAACCTCTGAAGCTCTAGTGACCTCTATGCCCAAGAAAGCTAAGGCAGTGCTGGAAAATACTAGCGGTCACACAAAATATTGACATTAGCACAATTTGTCCTTTTTCACTTAGGGATTTACTCATTTTTGTTGCTAGTGGTTTAGACATTGATGGTTGTGTGTTGAGTTATTTGAGGGCACACCAAATTTACACTGTTATACAAGCTGTACACTGACTACTTTACATTGAAGTGTTATATCTTCAGATTTGGCCTATGAAAGATGAAATACAAAATTTACAAAAATGTGAATGGTGTACTCACTTTTGTGAGATACTGTCTGTGTGTATGTATTATGCTTGCAAATTTTCTAAAATACATTTAGTGTCCCTTAAAGCAATGGTCCCCAACCACTGGTCTGCAGACCAGGACCCCGTCATGGAGTATGTTCTACTGAGCTGCGCTGACCCTCCGCATGATTGTATAGGGACTTGGATTCAGAAGTAGTCCGGTGGGTCGCACTGGTTCTGCATGCAGCAGATGCTGAAGCAGGGAAGTATGTGGCGGCAGCTTGTTGCTACAGGAGGCCACTACCAGATGCAATAGCACAGCACACTGCCGGGTCTCCCTACACCATAGTTGGCAACTTTTGAAAATGAAAAAGCAGGAGATTTGCATGGACACGCCCATCTTTCCGGTATGTCACGCCCCTTCAAAAAGCCACACCCACTCCACCTAACTGCATAACGGCTTTGGAAGAAAGCCAGGTAGATGCCCTTACAGCCAGGTAGTAGCCCCCCATAAGCAGGTAGTGCCCCTTACAGGCAGGTAGATGCCCCCTCTGTAGCCAAGTAGGTGCCCCCCTTTGTTAGCCAGGTAGGTGCCCCCTCTGTTGCCAGGTAGATGCCCCCTCTGTTGCCAGGTAGATGCCCCCCTCTGTTGCCAGGTAGATGTCCCCCTCTGTTGCCAGGTAGATGTCCCCCTCTGTTGCCAGGTAGTGCCCCCTCTGTTGCCAGGAAGAGCCCCCATTGTTGCCAGGTAGAGCCCCCATTGTTGCCAGGTAGATGCCCCCATTGTTGCCAGGAAGAGCCCCCATTGTTGCCAGGTAGTGCCCCCATTGTTGCCAGGCAGAGCCCCCCCCCCCTATAGCTAATAAAAATAAAATAATAAAAATCCACTTACCTCACCAGGCTCCTGCAGCGCTGCCAGCTCCCGACCGATCTCCTCAGCGGCGCAGGGGAAGTGAGAGCAGCCGCGCGTCACTCCCCTGCAGCCGCGCGTCACTTCCCCTGCGCAGCTGACCTGTATGTGCGGCGCACACACCGGCGTCGAACATACAGGGGGAGGAGGCAGGAGGGAGTGATGCCTCCTGCCTCCTCCCTGCACAGCGAGACTCCGGGCGGATGAAGCGGGCGCAGCGGCCGCTTCACCCGCCTGTAGGAGCGGCCCAAGAGTAGCGCACTAGCGCTACTCTGGCGCCGCGGCCATTTAAAGGAATGCCAACTCCCCCGGGAGGGCGGGAAGGGACCCCAAATAGCGGGACCCCCCCCGCCAAAAACGGGAGAGTTGGCATGTATGCCCTACACACAGTTGGCCACACAGAGTCGCTGATACGTGTGGAAGACTGGTAAGTGCTCACTTCCTCGGGCCTTTAGGGGCAATGGTGACTCCTCCAGGAGTCTGCATAAACACACCCTCTAGTTTCCCTGTGCAGCCCCTTCCAGCCCTCAGCACTCCACCCGCAATGGTCACTTTCGCCAGGGAGAAAGTCGGGAGGGATCATTACCATGCCTGCTTTCCCGATCATTGTATATACAGCGCTCAATGAGCACTGTATACACAGATCAACAGCACAGGAGACATGATACAGCAGTGCCATAAAGCCCCCCGTGCCGCTGGATTTCACCGGACACTAGCTCCTGGAGTCAGCAGCTCAGCAGAACATCAGGAAGAGGCAAGTTTATTTTTTTTATTTGCCAGTTTATATACCTATAACGTCATGTTACTTCCTACAGGGGGCATGTAACTGTCTACAGGAAGCATATGTATATACCTACAGGGGGCATGTAACTATCTACAGGAAGCATATGTATATACCTACAGGGGGCATGTAACCATCTACAGGAAGCATATGTATATACCTACAGGGGCCATGTAACTATCTACAGGAAGCATATGTATATACCTACAGGGGGCATGTAACTATCTACAGGAAGCATATGTATATACCTACAGGGGGCATGTAACTATCTACAGGAAGCATATGCATATACCTACAGGGGGCATGTAACTATCTACAGGAAGCATATGTATATACCTACAGGGGGCATGTAACTATTAACAGGGGGCCTACAAATACCTACCGAAGACCTAAATATCTACCTACCGACTGAAGGTCTGTATAATTACCTACAGGGGCTAAATTCAGACCTACATAAAGGGGGCTAAAAACCACCTACTGTGGGCCTATATACCTAGCTACAGGGGCCTTTATTTCTACGTATAGGGTCCTATATACCTACCCACCTTCCTACAGGTAGCCTATATAACTACCTCGGAGGGTCCTAAATTCCTACCTATTCGGGGAGGCCTATATACCTACCTGTCTACTGAATGAAAAAGCGACCTATTGTGGGATCGATAAATCTACCTACTTAACGGGGCCCACAGAGCTGATTATATATGTATATTAGATACATATATAATGCTGACCCGTAGAGCTGCCAATCAGTCTGCAGTTATAGGATATTGGTTACCCCATAATATACACCTAAATGACACAGTTCGTATCTTGTGTTTTTATATACATGTGATTCTAAACCTCCAACTCCCTCCATAAACTGGCCCACCGCCACCACCACACACTCTGGGCCGTTGCAAAATTGACTTGTGTGCAACTGGTCCTTGGTGGTAAAAAGGTTGGGGACCACTGCCTTAAAAGATAGACAGATTCCAGGTAGTAGTGTCGACAGCAGAGAACACAACAGTGCCGGTGGAAGACAATATTTTTTAAAAAAAGAAAAAGACATATGTGACACAATTCAGGCTACAAACAATGACTTTTAAACCACCTATGTTTGTTAACACAAGGATGGAGACAAGGTTGTTTCCTATACATATCTAGCTGCTTTACCTAAACTACATTGTAAAGTCACATTAGCAAGACCACTTCCTACCTTGGCATTGGCAGCATGTAGCTAAAGAAGTTAGACATGTGGTGAGCTGGCCTGGTGGGTATAGGTGGTGTGTAATAGGCTGTCTGCACACATATCCGTCATAGCGATCATGTGCAGAAGAGGAGATTTATCAGCGCTCCAAAAAGGGATGATTATTGGCTTTTGCGCCAGGGGTGGTGGGGTTTCTTTAATTGGGCTGTTTGTGAACTGTTCTTGTGCTGCTGTGGTGAACCGGATCGTGAGTGGACAAATGGCACTGTGTGAATAAGCGTCGTGGAAACTGGAACACCATGTGCCGTTGATGTGAGAGATGAACATCTGCTATGAAGGTGCCCAAGGCTAGACCACCAAAATGAATCAGGGCCACCGGACATGTCTGAAACAACAGGACCTTACTGCATAATGGAATCTGAAACAGATGGATGGTCACTGCACTTCTGCTAATGAAGTTGCCTTGTCAGAAAAGGTTTCAATTTTATTTGCAGTATTGGAACTGGACTTTAGAGAATATAGGCGAAGACCTCTGGGATGCAAATTCTAAGGGTTTCCGACAGTCTTGGCACCAGGACAATGATATTTTCTGTTTTCTTGTTACACTTATGATTTGGCTTTAATGCATATTTCATAAATGGAATGCCTTACGATAGAGATGTTTAGTTTGCTGTGATTAAGCACTATTGGAATTGGACCTCCCCTGATTGGCAAAGGGTTGCCTTTTCTAGTGAGCCACATTTTATGGCCCATAAAACGGATGGACATTGGTGTGTCAGACAAGAAACCTCAAAGAACAACCTGCAACCATTGTGGAAGAACACAAGCTGGTGGTGGAAGCATTATGGTCTGGAGAATGTTTTTGTGGGCCCATTCACTCTAATTTGGGTATGGATCCGGCTTCTCTGGGGCAGACGGGATATTCCAACAAGACACGTTGCACAACTCAAAGGGCCACGTGTATGAACCCATTTAGGTCTAAGGGCGCGTTCACACGGCATAGGACAAATACTGGCCGGATTGCCGGCCATTATTTGTCCTGTTTTGCGCCCGTCCCCACGGCCGCGGGGGGGACGGCTTTTCTCCGCAATGAGCGGACAAGAGCCCTCCCATTGAGAAGCACAGATTCCGTCCGAAAACCAGATGGAAGAATGTGCTTGCTCAATGCTTTGCCGGCAGCAAAACCACCCGACGGAAAGCCCGTACGGTGGTGACTGCTGCACGGGTTTTCCATAGAGCACGATTGTGCTCATTTTCAGCCGGTTTTTCAGGCGGTCTGAAAACCCGCAAACCGGCTAAAAAACCGGACGAAAACCCGTGCAGTGGGGACATGACCTTAAACCCACTTTTTTGCCCATAGGTTACTATGGGCAAAAGTGTGAGTTTTAGACCTAAACAGTTTTCATACATGTGGCCCAAAATGTCTAACATTGGTTAGAAGAGCATATCAAAGACTTTGAAGTAATACCATAGAACTCTAACTTGCCAAACCTAAACCCAATTGAGGATTTATGGGACCACCTCGATCATCATGATTGCTATGGATCCTCCACCACGCACTTTCAGCAGCTGTGGGATGCAGTCAGCATGGCTCCAGATACCTGTGACCAGGACCTTATGGAGCCACTGCCAGTCGGTCGAGCTGCTGTCTGAGCTGCACATAGAGATGGACTTGGGAAAGTTATAGCCACTCATTCCAAAGAAACAGGAGAAAAAAATAAATAAAAAAAAGCCAAAATGTTCTAAACACCAAGCAGATTTGCTGTCATATCAGTGTAAAAACATGGTTAACTTCCTTTTAGGAGTGAAATGCAGGTTCAGAGAATTGATTGATACAAACTTGTAAAACTGGATTTTCTTCTTTGGTCAGTTACTGCCTTCTCTAAACACTTCAATGTTTGCATATGAATAATCTCAAATGTCTCCTGCTCAGTGTAGCGCTGCTGGCTTATTTTCACACTACTACTAATCCCTGATGTGGAAGTCTTAGGCTAGGTCTACACAGCAACGGCCAAAAAACTCACCTGAAAACCAAATCCTAAAAACTTTCATAAAAGTTTTTTGTCCACTGCCTGTCAAAAGCTTCTGTTGCATTTTGCCTTTTTTGTGCCTTTTTGGCATTTTTTTTTTTTTTTGCAGAAATGCATAGCATTAGATTTGCTGTGTATTTTTGAAAAAAAACATCTGCCGCTTTACATAGACTCCAATAGTAATTTTCTGCCCCGCTCAGACATTTTTTGCAACATGTTTAAAAAAATACCCAGCAAATAAAATGAGCATTAAAAAAAAGACGTCCTGTGGAGACAGCAGGATGTTTTTACTATACAAGTCTATGGGACTTCTTTTCAGAGGTTGTTGTGTGCAGTGGAGACAGTCTTACGGAAAGGAAACCTGCACATTGAAATTTCTCTGTATGCGGCAGTCCTGGTCTATCATAGTGGCTGAGGCTACAGAGCGAGAATACAAAGCTTTGTCCAATACATCCTTTACCAACATTGATGCTGCTCTAAACAGACAGATGAATTAACAGGGGTCAAACATGTGGAAATACCTGTTCTTAACAGGATGGCCTACTGTGGAGCAAGCCGTCTCCCAAGGGTTGCCTTGAAGCTAGGCTAGCGGGCAACATTTTGGTCAGCTACTACCAGACCCTAACAATTGAGATGTCAAAGAAGTCAAATGCCATATGTTTTACAGAGTTCTGTTTACATCCTAAATGAATGACCCTAACCACTGAGCCTATAATAATCATGGAGGGGGAAACTGCTGTAACAAAAAAGTCTCAGATGCCCATCTGACCATAACCAAGGAATTTGCATTTGTGCTACTATGTCAAAAGTACATTTTTGGATTTTTTTCTGTGTAATGTAACTGGCAGTCTTTGCAATGAGACGGAAAGTTTCATGGGCAAGATTACCATGTGTGTTTTTAAGGCATTTAAACCGCCTACTGTTTGTCATCTATGTATGAAACTGATGAGATGTCTGATAGACACGAAACGCGTTGTCTTTTTATAAAATAAAAAATACTTCTATTAAAATAGAGTCCAGCGCATCTTTTTGGGCCGGTTTTCTGAGGACAAAGCAGCATCAAGCTAATCTTTGCCTCATTCCCGATTGTGCATTGCTCACACACCCCCTCCGGGGAGGAGAAGACCCACGCCGAACCCCTTTGCAGTGGACCAGGAGTTTGTGCTAATTCCAGGGTTTTTCAAATGTTTTGATCAACCACACAGGATGAGCCTTTATTCACTTATCCTACGTGCTTTCTGCTGTAAATAGCAGTATTATATGAAGGAGCGCACGCAGTCTCGGTTTTGTTTTCTTCTTTCCACAAAAGTACAAACTGGGCATTGTAAAGCATATACATGTTTACCAAGACAAGAAAAAGAGCCTTGGGGTAACTACTGAACATGGCAATACATTTTATACACAAGCCAAGTCACATTATTATAACCACCAGGTAATACCAGAAAAACCATCCTGTGCAGCAGAGACAGCAGCTAGACAGGCTGGGAGTGACTCCGTAAGGTCCTGGTAGGTTGTCACAGGTATCTGGAGCCATGCTGACTACAATGCATCCTACAGCTATTGGAGGGTGTGTGGGGGAAGAGAGCCAGGGTAGTACCTGAAAGTCTTGGTCATGCACATGGGCAGGAAAAATCCATTCCATGATTACTTTGTTAAATGGAAAAATGCTGGATAAAAGTACAATGGGAAGGACGTGGGAATCCTAGTGGACAGTAAACTTAATTGTAGCAGCCAGTGTCAGGCAGCAGCTGCCAAGGCAAATAGGATGTTGGGGTGTATTAAAAGAGGCATAGATGTACATGATGAGAACATTATTCTCCCATTATACAAGTCACTGGTCAGACTACTCATGGAATATTGTGTACAGTTTTGGGCATCAGTTGACAGGAAAGACATTGTAGAGCTTGTAGGTGGACAACAAAAATAATAAAAGGACTGGGGGGACTGCAAAACCCAGAAAGATTAGCAAGATTAGGGTTATTTAGTTTAGAGAAAAGACTGCTTCGGGGGGACATAATAAATATATCTATGGTCAATATAGAGATCTTTCCCAAGAACTATTTATACAAAGGACTGTATCTAGAACAAGGGGGCATCCTCTATGCCTAGAGAAAAGAAGGTTGCTACATAGACATAGAAGAGATTCTTTACTGTAAGAGCAGTGAGACTGTGTTATGGTGAATTCACTAACCTAGATCAAAAAAAGGTTCTGGATGTATTTCTGGATCGTAATAATATAAGTTATAGTGACTTGGACTCTGGAGAAGGATCATTGATCCAAGGATTTATTCTGATTTCCAGGTTGGAGTCCGTAAGAATTTTTTTTCTAAAATGAGGACAATTAACTTCATGGGGGTTTTTGCCTTCCTCTAGATCAACACTGTAGCACAATAGGCTGATCTGGATGGACGTCTGTCTATTTTTGGGCCTCACAAACGATGTAACTATGTTCTTCCAACCAACGTTAGACACTTAGGGGCCGTTCACACGGCTTATTTCAGCGCGGATTGGAGCCGTACTGCGCACCGGATTTGCGCTGCAGTACGGCGCCAATCCGTCGCAGTAATTATGGTAATCCCCAGTCCTCATAGAGAACAGTGGATTCCGTCGCTCCTCCCTGCTCGGCGAATCCGCCGGGCTGGGAGAAAGTCACCTGCACATTATCCAGGCGCAATACGCGCCGTAGATAATGCAAGTCTATGGGGCCGGCGGGCCGCGCCCCCGCCCCGCCTCCGCCCCTTATTCAAGCCGGAATTGCGAGCGCAATCCGGCTCGCAATTACGGCTTGAATAAGCCGTGTGAACACGGCCTTATAGGTGTTAACTTGTTAAATTGTCTTGCAGAAAGATCTCATCCACCCCAGAAAAGACCCATAGCAAAATCGGTTGGGAGTGTCTTTCATATGGATGAGTGGGCCCAAAGAATGCTACAAAAAAATTTCTCATATCATAACACTGCCGCCACCAGCTTGTGTTCTTCCAGAAATGGTTGTCGGGTGTTTGTTTTCTGGCTGACACGAAAACATCCATCCGATCAGTAAGGGCTTGTTCACACGACGTTTTTGTGATCCGTTTTACGGATCCGTAAAACGGATCTGACAATTGTCAGTGTGATTAACATTGCTTTCAATGGCAAAAGCGCATCGCTGTTCACACGAGTGATTGCCGATGCGCTTTTGCGATGCGTTTTTTTGGATCCGTTTTAAGAATTGACATGTCAATTCTTCTTGCGTTTTACGCAAGGAAATCCCCATAGGAAATAATGTAGTGCGCTTTTGGCATCCCGAAAGCGGATGCAAAAGCGCAGCATACAAATTTGGGTGCGTTTTAGATCCGTTTTCGATGCCAAAAACGCATCCCTAAAACGCATTGGATTTAAATTAAAAATAAATTTTAATATTATGTTTGGCTTATATTTTAGTTTATAAATGTATGTAAAAATATATAAATATTTATTTATATATTATATATTTATATATAAAATGTATTAATAGTAATATATATATTTTTTTATATAAATTTATACAAAAGTTTAAATGTATATAATATTATAAATGTGTATAATAGTATTAAAAGTACATTTATATATATGTACATAATATATATATATATATGTATACTAAATATATATTTAATTTATAAAAATTTAGTTTAGAAAATTTTCTAGTTTATACAAAGATTGTTATTAATTTAAATTTTCATGGGGTGGGTTTGAAAACTATTTGGGTTTATTTAAAAAAAAAAAAAGGGGAGGGCGGGTTCTAAAATCATAGGTGTATGTACGCTGACTGACACTAGGTAAAAAAAGTTTTTTTTCTTGGTCATTGATAGGTTATATTATATTTAAATTGCAGTTTGATAGGTTGATTTAAATAAAGCATTGAAAAAACGGATCCAAAAAACGGATCCGTAAAACGCATGCAAAACGCATCCAATAAGAATCCAAAAAAGGATCAGCTGTTGCGTTTTTTGGATCCGCTTTTTGGATGCAGTTTACATCCAGTTTTCGCAGGATAAAAACGGATCCGTAAAACGCATCCAAAACGGATCCAAAACGTCGTGTGAACAAGCCCTAAAGCAGAAAATATGACTCATTGGCCCATTGCAATTAGCCATGAAAACTGAAACCTTTTCTGCCCATGCAACGTCGAAGCAGATGAATGCTTCTAATGGAGCCCTATATGCACTAGGTTTGAGCTGCTTAAGGCACATATCTGGTAGCCCCTGGTTCACTTTTGTGGCCAGCTGCTCCATTGTAGCTTGTGGGTCCCCCTTCATGCACGTTCACCTCTCTGTCCACTCACGATACACTTGCAGCACATAAACAGTTCACAAACTTCAGATTCAGAATTACTGCCACCCTTGACCCAAAAGCTAATAATCATCCCTTTTTGCTACTCTGATAAATCTCCTCTTTTTACAAATAACACCAACAAGGGAGGTGTGTGCATACCTCACACCTCATACACCCACCAAGCCAGCTTATATTATGTAACTTCCTTCATGAGCTATGTGCTGCCGACATTGAAAGTAAGAAGTGGTCATAATAATGTGACTCAGCTTTGAAGTTTACGTTTTTCCCCACTATCTTTTTTTATTAATGAATCAGAAGTAAGACTGGGCCAAGACTTTGCTTCCCCTCTTATGTATGTACTGCAGAAAGTTCCTAATACACACCATAAATGTCTTTACAAGAATTAAGTCAGACGAATAATAGGGAGAGAACAGCACAGTCCCCCATTTGATTTCTATAATCTAGAAATCTATTCCTTACATGGATCTCATATTAGGTTATGGGCGCAGATGCCACTGTGTTATTGCTGTTTATTTTAGAGCGCCATTAATCCCAGGGCGCTGCACATTCGAGAGGAGTCACATACATAAAATATATCAGACCAAGTACAATGACAAATAACTGGTACAGAAGGAGAGAGGACCCTGACCACAAAGGCTTACAGTCTACAAAGGAGGAGGAAAGACACAGGAGGTGTATGTCATCCATTAAAGGAATCTAATGAATACCTGGTGAGATTTTATAATAAATAAGTCTGCTATAAAAGTGCATGAAGTTCTTACGGTTTTGTACAGAGGGGCAGATTTGATCAGATATTTGCCACACAAGAATTTGGCATACTATACCCAGAACCATTGCCAATGTCATATCAAAACCGCTCCGACCTATTAATGCATGCACCACACAAAATATCGGAAAGTGTCCTGGGGTATCCGAAAACCAAAACAACCAAAGATACAACCGTTGTATAGACAATGAACCTCTTGACCAAACAATCCAGAATGTACAAAAGAAAGAGGAAAAACGGTCCTAAAATATAACTTTTATTAATATTTGATTAAAAAAGATATTAAACGCCTCTAAGATCATGAAAAAACATCTGAAACAACACAAAGGGACCGTATAGACCCGAATAGGCCCTAAACAATACTATACCGTCCCTGACCTACAAACGCAGGAAAATCGCCCTTATAAAGGCGCTCCTGCCCGGAACCTAACCCTAACGACACCACAAACCCTATACTATCCTCCAGTCTCGCCCCAACATGTATCGATCAGTCTTGAATCAATCATTTAACGGATCACCTCAGGGGACAAAGTTGAGAAAAAGAGACCAAGTCCGATGTGAGGGTTCTCCTCACCCCCTTGGCATAACAGTCAGGTTTATAGGCAAACAGGGAAGAGACCCGACTGTAGGCTGAAGGGGTGGGGAGAGGCGGCACATAAGATTTATTCTCCTCTGCTGTGGAGGTTTCGCCTTGTACCCGGAGTGGTGTAGTGTAAAACACAGGTAACAGATGTGGAAACCTGTAGCCAGTTACTACTGCCCATCATTTAGGCAACATGACCCGACTAAAATGGGTCTTCTGATTGTGACATGGGTCCTCCACAGATTGGACTGGCTTTTCCAACACATCCCACTAATGCTCAAACAGATTTAGATCTAAAGAATTTAAATTCAACACCTTGAACTCCATTAAACCCAGAGGAAAGGGTTTTCACTGAAGAACTGTGAATCTTAATACCTCCCTGGGGAGCGTACAGCAGGAACTGTAAAGAGTTTCAAGAAAGCTTAGACCCTACCGGGAACTAAGGAATTTTAATGCGTATTAGCTAGAAAAATTTCTGGATTTTGGCGGGTTTGGGGCTCTGGGTCAAGATTGGGCTCCCTGGGCAGATTTGTTTTTTACCTTTGGGTTCCAGGCATTAACCAGTGTGAGCGGGTTTAAAATCCTTTCTCTCTCCCCCCACCCACATTTTCCCCACCCTTGGTTTTAACTTGATGGACACATGCTTTTTTTCAACCGTATATGTAACTATTAAAGGGGTTTCCAATGCAATCAGCAAGTGTGTTACGTGGAAAGAGGCAACTACCATGGGGGTCTACCATTGCCATGAAGTAGTGTATTTGATGTGCAACAGTGTTTTGTATGTGATATGTTCTAAAGCAACTCTCATGAAGTCAGAACCCCAAAATTTTTAAAAAAAAAGTGCCCATCATCAGCTTGCCCACTTTCTAGGTGCACCCTGGTGCCATCATTCATGGTAAAAGGAAACATTCTTCATCAAACCAGGCAATCTTTTTTAAACTACTGATTCATTTGAGTTAAATCCTTGTAGCGCTAGTGGGAGTGGGGATGGGTTAAAAAGCCTCAACTGGGCTGGGAGCTATTTTTTTCCCCTAATGGGTCATGTGGTTTTGTTCTGTCACAGCCAACACTATGGGGCACTGTACTAAACTACACTGCCTTACAATGCACCACATTTATCATAGTGTTGAGAAACTTTACACCTTTTCTAAGCTGGCTTACCTTATGACACCAACTGTGCCAAAATTTGAGTGCATTTTTCTGCCACTTGTCCATGTCTCTTCACAAACCATTCCCTTTTTGTCACCTGAAGAGCAGCAGTGTCTAGAAACTGTCTAAAACACATAAATGTTGTGTAAAGCATGTACAACAGTTTATAGCACAAATTGTTCCAGTATTCTGGCTCAACTTCTTTTGATAAATGTGCCTTTTTAATTTTTAGCAATTTGTGCATTGGTAGCATCTCTGTAGGATTTGACCAGACAGACCAATCTTCACTCCACAGATGCATCAAAAAGCCCTGGGTGCTTTTGACCCTGTCCCTGGTTCACCAGTCGTCCATCCATGGATGGCTTTTGGTAGGTACCATGCACTACATACCAGCACGACCTGTTGTGTTAGGCTAGGTCTCTACGGCATTGGACAAAAAGAACTAACTGAAAACCAAATCCTAAAACCGTTCATAAAACTGAGTTTTTTGTCCAGTGCTGTCAAAAACAGCTCATTGTTTGGCGCATTTTGCGTTTTTTTTTACTTTTTTTCAGAAATGCACAGCATTAAATTGTTGTGGATTTCTGCAAAAAAAAGGTTAAAGATTGGCAATTTTCATAGACTCAATATAAATTTTCTGCCCTCGTCATTTTGCAATTTAAAAAAAACGAGCAGAAAAAAGGTGTTATGTAGAGACTACAGAACATTTTTACTATTAAAGTCTACGGGATCTGTTTTCAGTTGTTTTTTTCAGCGGTTTGAGAAAAGGAAAAACGGCAAAAAAAGACCAAAAATGTATGTGATGGAGACATAGCCTTAAAGGAAACCCTTCACAATTTTTTTCCCCCCCCCGGGTAAGACAGAAAAGCATTTACAGACACTGTTTCCACCCTTTCCCTTATTCTGTAAAAGCTGGAGGGTTTTCGTGATTTAATGCCCAAATCTGCATTTTCGCCAAAAAAGTCATTCAAAGAGTCCTTTAGAGAGTCAGTTTTTTTCAAAAACCCGGGCCAAAACGGAGGCTAGCCCCCCCCACCGACAAACCTATTATTTGAAAAGGTAGAAAAATGGAATAACCAAAATGGGCGGACAGCCTTTGTGGCGGGGCTAACCCCTCTCATGAATAAATTTGAGGGGTAAATGCTCTAAAACTCTGCATCTTACAGAAAAAGGGGACACAGCCGGGAAACAGCAGTTTTGACATAATTTGTGCTGCTTCAGAAAGGGGGGGCAAAACCCTATGTGCAGGTTCCCTTTTAATTTTCTAGGGCGCCTAAAATTTTTCAGCAGTTTTAGAAACTAAACCTCCTAAAAAGAGGGGTTTTTTTCTGTGCAGTGGAGACACAGGCTTCGACCGTCTCTGAGCCGGTTATCTGGTCATCACTATTTGGCCTTTGTCAGATCCTCACTCATCCCCAGTTTTCCTAATTCCAGCACATCAACTTCAAGAACTGACGGCTCCCTCGCTGCCTAGTAAATCGTTACAGCCCCACTGTTACAAGATGGTCAAGGTTATTCACTTCACCAGTCAGTGGCTTCAATGTTATGGCTAAACTTGAGATATTGCTGTACACCTGATTACTCCCGGACTAAAGCACAGAATATAAAAAGGCAGTAGAAACATACAAACCTGTCCAATAAATGTTCTAGCAGGTATGCCAGGGCTGTATAAACACACACCTGTCAGAGCAGAATACACCCAGTGAAGTTATGTGGCACTGATACCTGAAATGTCAGCTTTCAATGCCAGTCCGAAGAAAAATCCTGCTATTATGTACGCCAGGACGACCGCACTTTAGGCCAAAGGTGTCAGATCTCTATGGGGACAGAACAATGCATTATGCATACATGCCACGGGCGTATAAAATTGAAAGCGACCAAGAATTTAGCCTGGTTTATTCAAACAGGGTCCCAAAAATTTTTACTCCCTTTTGAAATGTTAAAAAAAAAGCTACATCTGAACTGGTCTCTGGAAGGGGCATGTGCAATTGGCATGGCTTGTTGGTAACAGATTTACAATATGTACAGTACAGAAGTGGTGCATATGTACGACAAGGCTGAGATCTGGTGTTCGTTATGCAAGTGCCTAACACAGACCTTTATCTGACCGTGTCCTTTTTTATATTAATTTCAGACATCCCACCCGTGAAGTTTCTACATTCCCGAATCCCTCGTACACGTATGATGCCTCTGCATTTACAGTTACAGATAATTGTGTCCTCAAGTGGATAACAGTAACCAGAGAGCAACTGCGAACTTCCGTTTTTAACATAATCATATCAGGTGCCTTGAACTTGATATTTTCCCCTAAAAATTAATCGAAGATGAATAACTTCTCAAAACCACAATGGAGATCAACACATGGGTTACAATTGGAGTTTGATTTCAGTGTGGATTTCATGCCAAAATCATCAAATGAAGCGCATCAAATCGAACTACAATCCTCCTTCAATGCAAATGAATGGGGTTAACACATCTCCGTTCACACGCAGATTTAATTCATGGTCATTCAGTGTCATGAAGAACCCAAGGATCGGCTCCATTGATGACAACGGGGTTAATCTCTGTGCAGATCCACAGGAGTGCAAACTGCAGCAGAAATTCATGGGTCAGCCTCAGACTCGGACTGTTAGCCAGTCCAAGTGCTGCGGATTTACCACAAAGGATTTGTACGTGAAAAATTTACAGCAGACTTCAGTAGCAGCAAAGTAGTTCTCATTCAGGTGCTGTATGTCATGGTGATGCTAAGAGACTACGGATTGGGTTAATTTGGCGAGTCCACTCCATAAGTGGCAGGTGCCGGCTGTTAGATACTGCTGACACCTGTCAGTAACAGCAGAGATCAGAGCCCACTCCGATCTCTGCTGTTCAACCAGCCATGGCACCAATGCCCCTCTGGGACGAAATTGCGGCGTGTCGAGCAGTTGCTATGGCATCCAGAAGCCTAATGACTTCCTGCCACAGGAGCGCCATCTTTGTACACCCTTCTGCATTATATTAAAAAAAATAGAGAATGTTTTTATTTTATTTTTTAAAAAAATACTAAAACATAACCTGCAGAATACAGATAGCATGTCATTTATACCAAAGAGTGAACAACATAATAATAAAATCCCCTCAAAATGGCGCAATTATGGGGGTTTTTTTTACACTCTACCCCACTTAGAATTTTTGGGTAGTTTCCAAGTACATCAGATGGTATGGTCAATTAAACAATTAAAACATACATCTTATCACGTAAGACATAAGTCCTCATATGGCTATCTAGGCGGAAAAATCGAAAAAATTATGGCTCTTGACAGGCGTGGAGGAAAAAAGAATGTGACCGAAAAAAAAATGCTTAGTTTGTAGAGGTTTAAAGTACATTTATACTGTGGATTTATTGTGAATTTTCCCCAAAGACTTCAATGGAAACGGAAAATCTGCAATAAATCCAAAGTTTTCTTGATTCCATCTCTTCTGAGTGCACACAAGTTTCTCTCAGTTACCGACCATCTCGCTCTCGTTTCTCTTATCTGATTTCTGGAAGCGGTTCTCTGACCATGGTGATGTCATTCCCTGCTGTGATTAATCTCTAGGAAAGGAGATTTGTTTGTTTAAGATAAAGACATATTTTTACTCCTTAGAGCTCTGTAGTCTTGTGTACTCCAGATTTTACATCTCCTGCAGTCACAGGCTAAGCTAGGAATAGCAAAGCTGATATGCCAATCATTGCTATAGCTCTACCCACAGTATAACCAAAAAGTGTGAGTCTGAAGCTGGCTGTCACTTTGTAAAACTGCATGGTGAAAAAACTACGGACAACCTCAACCTGCACGGTTTCCTTGCATCTTTTACACCAGTGTACTGTAATAACGATGATTTGCCAGAGGACACAGAAGCTGTACATTTTATACAGGCAAAGTCTTCAGTGGATAACAGTAGCATTGAAGTGGATACAATGTTACAAATGTATCCACTATCAAACATTTTTTAACCAGAAAATTGTTTTGTCGATCTGTCGTGGATTTTCACTGCGGACCTCAACTTAAGTATAAAACAAGTATAAAATCCATGACACATTAGCAAAACCTGTATGTTACAAGAATCACAGCGGTTTTGCAGAAAAATCCAGGCAAAATGTGAACGTGTGGGCTGTAAATGGACACAAAGTAAATGCTGTGCTCATTCTGTGCATGGAGGAAGATCAACAAAAAACTATAGCATGAATGTGAAGGAAATTGTACATATTCCATCCACCTGCTGCGGATTTGTTTCACACAGAAATCGGTCATCAGGAGACGTTACTGAATTAATTAGTTACCTGCCTATCCAGAAATAAATCGTAATACCACTATGATATTGGAATATAACGGACAAGTATTTTAAAGGGGTTGTCCAGAAAAATTATTTTTCAATGGGTCCAGGATGGATAAAAAAAAAAAATGTAAAATGTCATATTTGCCTACAGGTCAGTTGCTACTGCCACTCTGGAGCTTCTCAGTGAACCACTCCTCTTCACTTCCAGGTTCTCGTTCTTGGATGCAGAAGAGGCTAGCACTTTATTTTTAGTGAATGGAGCATAAGCCTCTCCTGCATGTCAGGAGAACTGGGAAGCTACGGAGTGGAAGTGGCAAAGGTACTGAAGGTGAGTATAACTTTCCATTCAAATCAGTGGGTTGTTTGTATAATGCAGAACAGGTCTGCATTCACTTAAAATAACTAATTAGCCTCTTCTGCGTTTTGGGTAAGAACCCGGAAGTAAAGAGGAGCGGTTCATCGGGGAGCACCGGAGCGGCAGCAGCAGGGACCTGTACGGAAGTAAAACTTTCCATTCAAATCAGTGAGTTGTTTGAGTAATGTAGGACAGATCTTCATTCACTTAAAATAACGAATTAGCCTCTTCTGCGTTTTGGGATAAGAACCCGGAAGTAAAGAGGAGCAGATCGCCAGGGAGCTATTGAGGAGCAGCAGGAAGCGGTAGGTAAGAACAATTTTCATTTTTTACCCGCGCAGGAGTCACTAAAGAATCTTTTTTATTTGCTGAACAACCCATTTAGATGTAGTGTTAAAGGCGACAGTCTTATCCACGATTACGGAAAGAAGGCCTAAACAAAACATTCCCGGGTACGTTGTAGACATTCTGCTTTTTTCAGGCGGTCTTGTCTACTGAACCAACATTTTTTTTCCTTTAGATTCACAAAACATCTCAAGAGACTTGTGCTAAGAGACACTGATACTTCAGGGTTACATTCAGTCAATTAGATATCTGCAGATTAAAGATTGTGAAAAATTAGCTGATTATTTCTTAACATTGTTAAAAGAAACATTATTCTAGAACTACATAAACAGCCCACGAGTCCTCCTCCCTTTCCTCTACTTGTTTCATACAATTGTCTGAAATGGTAATTAGGGCTGTTGAATTTGGCCCGGTTTCAAATCACAGTGCTTTGAACAGCCAAGTTTACTTGAAGAACCAGATATGCTGAAAAACATGATATGGCTTCTCCCTTTCGAATGGCTATAGCGAGAGGAGCAGGCGAGGAAGGGGGAGGGCGGCAGGAAGCCGACTGTCAGCTGGACCTGGACAGGAGGGAAGGTAGTTTTTGTTCTTAGCAGGTTCAGGCGCTAATCGTATTAAAAGCCTTCACTTTGGGAAAACAGAAACAGCAATCAAACTTTCATTACGCCTTGTATATCTTCTATCAGTGCTAGAAAGACCATTTCCTGTATGAAATGCAAAGAAAAAGTAGTGTTTCTACAGTAGCCAAGCTTTGCATTTGCCAGATATGCAGAGATCCATAAGCGGAGAGGACAGAAAAGGAGCCCGTGCTATAATGAAGGTGAAGAGCCATGATTAAGATACTGCATAAGGTGCAATGATCTGCAGGAACGTCGCACGCGGGTGTGCTTCATTCCTGCACCCTCATGTCACTTGACGCTATAAAACAAACGACTGGCATGCCATCAAAGCGGACAGCACGGATAATGCACAAATGGTACTGCCATCATTCAGTTGCTATGGTACTGGAAGGAAGGAAGGAGGAAGTACCAGAGCCACACACGCTGCTATTAAAACGAACAGATTTTCTGCTCATCAGGCGAGCTCTGATCCATCATGCTATGGAGAAGCGGATTTATCTCAATCTGACACACTTGGCTGAGAGTGCAGGGAATGAAGACATTTCAAACAGTTCATAGAAGAGGAAACCAAAAAAACATCAAATGGAAAAGATGAAGACAAATGGTCCACTAAGAAAAAAGAAAACCATGGGGCAGATTTATTAGGGTCCTCACATTTCTCATCAAGTTTAGAATTTTTTTGCACCATGCTAGACACATGAACCACAAAGATGGTATAGAGAATAGCAAAAACACTACTATGCACCAAATATATCAAACAATGAGCACCTCAGATATACTTGGTGGATCAGCTGAACACCTCTAGCTCTTGGTATATTTAAAGGGGTTTTGCCATGATCTCATTTCATACCTCCTACATCCAGCTCTTCAGCTCTGTGTGCTCAGAAGGGGGCGTGTGTGATTTATTTGAATTGCAGATCATGTGACCCAGCAGGATGACATCACCAGGCCTTTCCTCTCTCTAGTCAAAGAAAGGTCTGTTTCTGTATAGAGCTGTGTATAACTGCATTGTAGCTCAGAGGTAAAGTTTTTACCTCCAGACATAAGGGTCCTAGGTTCAAATCCCTACAGGAACCAAACCTGTGTTTTTTCTTCTCTTTGTCAGTGCACATAACTCATTGAGGTTTCTTTTTTTAAATTTATTTGACTAATTACTGAGCTATTCAGAGGACAGGAGTAGAGTGACAGCACCTGGGGTTTGAACACTCAGTAGCTGCCTGAGAGGAGAGGTTATGTCTGCGCATGTGTGACCACAGCCCTGGTCGTATCCCCTGGAGACAAGCTATAAACAATGGATCACTAAAGGCGCAGCTAAAACAAAAACGGTGCAGAATTTTTAATAATCATGAATGGTGAAAATGTTTATTATTTAATTTGTAAGCTTCCCACGTCAATTTTACTTTGTGGCAAAATCCTTTTAAGCCGTTACAGTGGCTGATATGCCAGTCACTGCTATAAACCCACCCACAGCCAGACCAGGAAGTGTGAATCT
Organism: Phyllomedusa bahiana; assembly: GCA_025379985.1. Taxonomy (NCBI): domain Eukaryota; kingdom Metazoa; phylum Chordata; class Amphibia; order Anura; family Hylidae; genus Phyllomedusa; species Phyllomedusa bahiana. Next base: position 248,193 of record JAODAL010000180.1, on the reverse strand, counting down.
GAAGCTGCCTGTGGTTCTGTGAAAGTGCATGGTGAGAAAACCACACATAGCAAGAGATTCTCAGGAATGTCTCCATCAGATTTCAACATTTTCTAGACCTACCCAGTAGGCAAGATTTATTGCCAGTCAAGCAATGGGACCAGCTGATACACCAGCTTTGGCCACCTACAGGTACATAGATTCTAAAAGCCAAACTGTGGGAAGATGTGTATGCCACAAGATAACTTACAGAACCCGAGTGCCTCTATGGCCGACCACATCTCATCTTGAATCCCCAACAGGGTACTAGAGCCTCCTTTCAATTGTACAGTTTTCCCCAATAAACTTATCATTTCACTGTAGTATTGTAATCACTAACATATATCATAATAACATGTACACAAAGTTTCATTCAATTCCAACAACTGCATGTTGGTGCGTTACTTTTTGTGTCAATGAGTGTAGTATAGTATACAACTATTTATTTGTGGCATTTAAAGGATTCTTTTCACCCTGAGTTTACACAAAGACACCTGCATTATGGTTAGCGGAGTAAAACTGCCCATTTGCTACTGTCCGTGAACCAGAAAAACTCTTAAGAGTGACCAGAAGGTTTACAAAAATCTATAATGACATTGAAATAAGCAGCTGTAATAGAAGATGCACTTGAGGTCATTGGCAAACTGGCCTTGGCAGCAATGCAGCTTCAGCTTATGGGCAAGCGCGAAAGTGGGGGACAAATTCTGCTGCCGATTTTGTTGTAAAATGTGTTACAAGCAGGAGGGTTTAATCCAATGCATTGGAAAGGGTGAAATCCGCAGTGAAAACCTGCAACATAATTATTCATGTGCAGATTCTTTCCTGTATCTGGATGGGGTTTTGAAAGCCCCATCTACTTGTATTGTATTGAAAATTGCAACAAATCTACACTGCAAATCTATCACTTCTGGACCCGAATTATTGTGGCTCTGGCTTTGCACTGAAAATGATGTCGTGAATTCCTGGTGAATACAAGAGGTTAGAGGAAAAGTGGTATCTTCAGTGTCATAGGACCACAACAAAAATCTGTTGGAGTTTAACAGACGAAATGATGTGACGTGGCTGTAGCAGGCCAATTCTCCCTGTTCTCTAGCACCAATCCATCTTTGAGCTCAATAGCCGACTCATGTATTCTCACTAGGAGTACAAGGCACCTTCAATGATAAATGTCTAGCAACCGACAAAAGGCTGCTTGACATATTCAGGTCTTCAGTGGAAATACCACTGAACTGAGATAAGGCTTATAGTTGCATAATACGGTAGAAAAATATATAGTACGTATAGTAATATATATAGTAAAATATATAGTACGGTTGAAAAATGAAACGTGTCCATCAAGTTCAACCAAGGGTGGGGAAAATGTGGGTGAAGGGAGAGAGACAAGGACTTTAAGCCCAGCCTCCCCACTGGTTAATGCCCTGGAACCCACAAGACAAGAACCAATCTGCTCCAGGGAAGACCCTATCTCTGCCTCCAGCAGCCAGGATCCAGAATTTTACATAGCTACTACCATTAAATTCTTTAGCCCCATTTGGGAATCAAGCCTTTTTTGAAACTCTCTCAGTTCCGCTGTGCCAGTCCCAGGCCTATTCCACAGATTCACAGTTCAAACAGTGAAAACCCCCTCGGGAAGAATCCTTTTTTCTCTCTACTGAAGGGAATTTCCCCTTGTCTTTTGAGGGGGTTATTTTAAAATTTTTCCCCCTACTTTTTGTAGGACCATTTATATATTTTAAAAATTAATCGCCCCCCCGAAGCCTTCTTTTCTAGAAAAAAAATTCAATTTTCTAACCCCCCTCGTCAAACAAAGATGCTCCATTCCCCTTATAATTTTGGGTCTTTTGCACTCTTTTTACTCCATTACTCTCTTCTATAAACTGGGCCCAGAACTGAAAGCATATTCTAAGTGAGGTGCACCAATCTTTTACGGGGGAGAATTACACCCTTCCCGCGAGTCCATCCCTTTTTAAAACGCCAATATCTTACTTCCCCTTGAAGCACTGATTGACATTGCATGCTGTTCTGTAGTCTATGATCTACAAGAACACCCAAATTTTTCTCAAAAAGCTTGGCTAGGTTTTCTTCATTATTTTGAACAATATAATCCAAATTTTGGGACCTGCCAATGTCCAATGTGTGGGTGCCTAGTATCTCTTGAAAACATGGCCTCACAATAATTGCCATTCTCCTTTATAGCTTAAAGGAGATACGGAAATAAAATATATGGAAATAAAACTATTTATGTTACCGTTTGATATGTATATAATAAATTTAAAACCCCCAAGCAAAAAAATAACGAAAATCTCTTTTTTGAATGGACAGCACCCCAATGGCAATGGATTGGATAACCACAGCAGAGGCAGATGCACCGATACTGTGACTGTAAACAACCTTCTCAGAAATAACATGAGCAAAAACCTTAGAAAAATAACATTTCGCTATGTAGTTGGATGGATTCCGGAAGCAGACCCGGTCCATGTATGAGTACACATCTCACGAAGGCAACGCACGTTGAATCGAGTCTTTGTAAGCCTTTCACACTTGAGATTTGCTGGATGACGGATATAACACATCGCTAACTCATTTACTTATTACTGAGCTTCCAAACAGAAACCTTATATCTCCGTACAAGGCAGGAGGAGGCCATGAAAAAGATCCTGGCTTTTGAGAACACGTGGATTAAGTCATCAGCTACACTTGCATCAAGGGTTAATGCTTGAGATTAAGCAGATTGTGTGACTCCATAATAAATCTTCACTAGCTGCTAGAAGCTCTCCCTCCCAGTGTTGGAAACAGCAGCCTGGGTTCCAATACATGGTAGGAAAGGGGTTCTAACCAAAGGCAAAAAGTGGCAGCTTTATTTTTAGCTTGGGTTCTGCGGAAGTAGTAATGTAAATAGTTGTTACCTCAGACCCCCCCCGGGGCTGGGTTTTTTTAACCGCTTTCTCCCATCATACAATAAAGCCGTCCTTTCCCCATGTATTACATAACGTTGCAGTTTTCTGTGTTAGGTGCTGTTGTGTAATGTGGAAAAAATTTCAAACAAATTTTCCTGTCATTCTTTTAATGATTTATCCCTGGGTTCCCAATTTGCATTTCCATGTTAAAATAGAAACAGTTCTTTTCAACTTAGAGTTTCCTGTTTTTACATTCTGTGTTAATTGATTTTTCCCTTTTTCTGCCTCCCCAATTTTTCTAAAATAGCTAATTAAAAAAATTATAAAAAAAGTTGAAACCAGAAGTTTTTTAAAACACTAAATTTTAAAAAGAAAATTGTATTTTTTTTCACTATCGAGGAAATCAAAAAAACCTTCCCTTTTTTGGTCAATTAGGGGTTTCCAAAAAAATTTTAAAATTTTCCAAATCCCAAATAATGAGACAATTTTAAGCATTTTTTTACTTCCCGCAAAGTCAAAAGTTTACATACACTAAGATTACTATGCCCTTTTAAAAAATTTTGGGGCAGCCCATAAGATGAGGTCTGTCTTTTGGGCGCTTCGATAGGTTTTGGGAATATTGGAGTTTGAGACCCCCGTGGAGTATTTCAGGCCCCAAACCCGAAACACAAATGCTTCTGTTTGTAACATCATGAAAGTCTAAAGAAGTCAGCCAAGGGATCAAAGGAATTTCTTGCACAAGTCTGGATATCTTTTGGTGCAATTTCCAAAATGAAGTGCCTGTTCATTTTAAAACAAATTTTAAAACAATACAACAGATGGGAATGCCAGCCATCATACGTCAGGAAGGGGATGGGTTCTGTATCAAAGCTGAAAGTGCTTTGGTCCGATATTGCATACAATCCAAGAACAAAACAAAAACCCGAAGATTCTGGGGGAAATGGTAAGATTGTGTATTATCCACAGTGAAAGAGTACTGTATCCATGGGGTGAAAGCCACTCTGCAGGGAAAAATATTTCCAAAAAAAACATATAAAAACCGATTAATGTTTGCAAATGCACCAGGGAAAAAAAACCGCTTTTTAAGAAATGTCCTGTGGCCCCGACGAAACTAAAAATTGAATTTTGGCCATAAGCCCGTTTACATTTTGGGGGAAAAAGGGAAAAACTGTAAGCTAAAACACCACCCCGTGAAACACAGGGGTGGCAGCATATTTGTGGGGCTGTTTTTCTCAGGGGGGACGGCGCACTTCACAAAATATATATGATAAAAAAAAAAAATTAAAACGGAAAATTTATAAAAGAACATTAAGACATCGGGAAAGGAATTTAAAGTGGGATGGGAACGGGTTCTTCCCCAAAGGGGCCCACCCCCCCAAAAAGAAAAACGTAAACGGGGTTACAAAGTGGTTTAAAGGAAAACCCCAATTAATTTTTTGGGTTTGGCCACCCAGAAACCCCTAATCTAATCCTATTTAAAAAAATTTTAAATAAACCCAAAAAGGGGGGGAATAGGGGGAGAGCAAAAAGGAGAGGGGGGTTCCCCCCGAGAGATCAGGGGAGAGAGAGAGGAGAGAGGGGGAAGGAAAAGGGGGAGGAGAGAAAAGGAGAGGGGAAGGGGGAGAGAGATAACACACACACAAACAGTTTCAGAAGACTCCATCCTGAGAATCCAAACCGATAAGTTTCTGCAAAATCAAAAAACAAAAATTCTTTTGCGGTCATAAAAAAAAAAAAAAAATTGGGTAACGTTTTGGGACTTTTAGTTTTTTTTGGGGGGGGGTTTCCCTATTTTTCAGGAGGGGGGCCTTTTTACAATAAACGATAAATTTCAATCCAATTCCAAAATCTATAATCCATGCAAATACTTGGCAGTTAAAAGGGGGAAAAAAAGCATAAGAAAATTTAAAATTTTAAAGCAAAGGGCTACACAGCCCCCCTAGTAAATTTTTTTATTTTTGCGTTTTTAAAGGGTTTTCAAAATGCAGAAAATACGATAGTTTTTGTCACCTCCCTTAGATGACAACAGAAAAAACGACAGGTTGTTTTTTTTTACGATTTTTCTTAGTTTTTTTCAGCATCTTTCTTTCAATTCAATTTTATGGGGTCGGGCCAAAAACCCACCACTTTTTTTTTCGCAAACGGCAAAAACCGGGGTCATGCATTGGAAAAAATGGTCGCCTTTCGGACATTTTTTGTCTTATGTAGTGTAGATATAGCCTAAATGGGGCCATATTTCGGAAGGCAGGGCATTTTTAATTTCCTACCTGTTCCCCACAACCCTTTTACTCCCCTTTTTACTTCCGGGTTTTCGTCCTAACATAGAGACTTATTGTTAAACGAAAAGGGGTGCGAGCCTTTCCCCCAAACCCGGGAAATTTAAGAGGAAGGGCTTTTGGTCCCTACAGTGACCTTTTGGGAGGGAAAAAAGGGAAAAATTTTTTTCCATTCAAATCAGTGGGCTGTGTTGTGTAATGCAGACAGGTCCCCCAGAGGTAGAGATGCTGTTTTTCCCGGGAAAATTTTTCATTATTTAAAAACACCCCAAAACGCCTTTGGGCCCCATAACTTATAATGGGGTCTATTGGGGTTTTCATTTTTGGTTTCTATTCTGTCGATATGTTAGGCATTTTGGGGCATAGGCTTTAAAGCAGACTTGCCCAACTTGGCAGGGGGGGGGGGCTTTTAAAATGCACTGGAAAGCCTTGGAAATGGCGAGAAGGGAAGCCAGGGCGTGGAGTGGGGAGTCGTGGAGTCGGTGCCTATTTTGAGGAGTCGGAGCGTCAAAAAAGGGGAAACCGACCCGCTCCCAAAATATATAAAAATTTGGTCAGTATTTGATGCAAAGAAAAGAGGTTTGGTCCAGGCAGTGCTTGCTCCCGATCTTCACCTTATCACAGAGGGTGAAAAGATGACAGGGAAAGGGCAACAAAGCGTCCCCCAGGGGAAAAATTCCGCCCCCGGGAAACAGATTTCGAAAATGTTTCACCTGCTTTCAAAGAATAAAAGTTCAACCTTTCATCAATGATGTCCCTGGGGCAATTCCTTTTATATCCTAAAAATTTGTTAGGATTTTGCCCATTTGGTCATTTCCTTTCCCCCAAAACCCAATTTAGTGAAAAGGGGCCGTTCTCTGCCTGGAAAATTAAAGAGGTCAGGTGTGAGGTCCCTGTATGCAGGAAACTGATGGAGGCAAAAACTTTTTCAGAACAAATTCGAGACTCCCCAAATGTTACTGCGTGTTTTGTTATTTCAATTTTTTTGTGTTCTAAAGTCTACCCAATAAAAATATTTTTTACACTGACAAACAAAATGGTAAAAATGTTTTGAATTGTGACTTTAGGGTCCCTTTTCTTCCATCCGTACAGCTTTGTAATGAGGCTAAGTAATTTTTTTTACAGCCCTTTACCTATCTTAAAAATAAATTTTTTACTTGCAAGTATTTTGCATTGCTTAGTTCTGCAGATTCTTTCCTGTAACTGCATTTTTACTGTTTTGCTACAAAAAATCAAAATGTTATTTTTATTATTTTGTTAGTATTTGGGAAATCCCCCTTTGGTTTTCAATACTGCTTGAATCCTTCTGGGCTCTGGATTAGATTCAAGCAGGTCTGACCAAAATCTGATCCCAGTCTTTCAAACACATTCCCAATGTTGGTGCAGACTTGGACTTGGATAAAAATACAGCTTTTTCTTCAATTCTACCACAAGTGTTCAAAGATCAAAACATGTTTACCCTTTTGCTTGTCAGGTGTCTGTTCTACCTAAAGCTTGATTATTGTATCATAAGGTGTTTAAACAGCCTGATGTTCCATTCTACTACATTTAAAGTTATCACTTAACCCCTTCCCGACATAGGGCGTTATGGATACGCCCTAGCGGGAAGTGATTTCCCCGCAAATGGAAACGTATCCATACGCCCTGGCGATCGCGCGGGCTTGCGGGCGAGCCACGCACGATCGCAACATGGGCCCAGCGTAAATTACCGCTGGCCGCATGCCGTATCACCCCGGCCGGAGTGGGCTCCGGCCGCGGGTGATTACCGCTTCATTACCGCAGCCTGTCATGGCTGCGATAATAAAGCCGCAGGCAAGGAGGAGTGACCCTCCTCCTGCCTGCCCCCGGCGGCTGCCGCACTGTAGTGCGGCACCGATCTCCTTCTGATGCCCCGGGAAGTAAACCCGGCACTTCCCGGGGGTCATCTGGATGTCACCATGCCCGCAATGCATTGTGGGCATGGTGACAGGCGTTGTCATGGCAACCATACACAGTATGATACTGTGCATGGTCTGCATTCTAACAGCAATCTGATGATTGCTGTTAGAAGATAAAGTGAAAAAAAGTAAAAAAAAAGTAAAAATAAATGTCAAAAGTGAAAAAAAAAGTAAACACAAACACAAAAAATAAAATAAAAACACGTACAACCGCCCTTTTCCCCTTTACAAACGCCAATCGCCCCAAAAAAATTCAAAAAATTTAAAAGTACCCATATTTGGTTTCGCCGCGTGGGTAACGCCCCACCCGATAAATCTGTCATGGTAATTAACCCGTACGGTGAACGCCATAAAAAACAAAAACAAAAAAAGTCCACAGAATTGCTTTTTTGGGTACATCTTGCAGCACTTTAAAATTGAATAAAAAGCGATCAAAAATTCATATAGACGCCAAAGTTTGTCCCAATTAAAACTTCAGTTCATCCCGCAAAAAAAAGTCCTTTACACGTCTTTTGTATATGGAAAAATAAAAAGTTATGGCTCTCAGAAGACAGCGAGCATAAAAAAATTTTATTTAACACAATAAAAACACTTTTTTTTTTTTTTAAAAGTCTTCAAAATTTAAAAAAACTATATAAATAGGGATCGCCATAATCGTATTGACCCAGGGAGTAAAGCTAACTGGTCATGGATACTGCACAGTGACGCTGAAAAAAAATAAAAACACTACTAGGATTGCAGTTTTTTTTCTTCACCCGCCTTCCAAAAAACGGATTTAAAAGATCAAAAATTCTTGTCCCCCCAAAAAAATTATACCAATAAAAACGTCAACTCTTCCCGCAAAAAAACAAGCCCCTACCCCCCCCCCAAGCTCCGTACACAGAAAAATAAAAAAGTTATAGCTCTCAGACTAGGGCGATGCAAAAACGTGTTTTTCCTTTTTGAATAAAGTGTTTATATTGTGTAAAAGCAGTAAAACATAAAAAAAAATACAAATTGGATATCGCTGTAATCGTATCGACCTGATGAGTAATACTAGTATGTCAGTTATACTGCACGGTGACCGCTGTTAAAAAATAAAAATAAAAAACAAAAAACCAGGAATGCTGTATTTTGTTCAAAATGCCTAAAAAAAAAAAACCTTAATAAAAAGTGATCAATGGTGCATATGCCCCCCATAATGGTACTAATAAAAACATTAACTCATCCACAAAAAACAAGCCCAGAATCATCTCCCGTAAACATAAAACTGAAAACGTTTTGGCTATCAGAACAGAACAACATAAAAACGCAATTTTTTTTATAGACCTATTTCTATTGTGTAAAAGTAATAAAACAATAAAAAAACTTATAAAATCTAACCATTGCAATTGTACCGACCCCCATAGTAAAGATACCCTGTCATTTACACTGCAGGGCGAACGCTGTAAATTGAAGCTCAAAAAACAATGGCGGAATTGCGTTTTCCCCTCATTTCATAGCCCAATGCAAAAAAAAGCAAACTTTGTAACACCTGTGCACCCAAAATGTACAATACACCCCTAGATGAGTTCTTTGAGGCGTGCTGAATCCAAAATAGGTTAAACTTTATGGAAGTGTTTCACCTGTTCTGGTACTTTGGGGGCTTGTATATGTAAACTGGCCCCACCAAAATCTGCTTTCCCCAAAAGCCAAGTAGCGCCCTCCCTTATACCCCTGCCATGCGCCCAAACAGCAGATTACACCCACATGTAGGGTATTGCCGAACTTTTGGGAAAAAATTGTTTTAACAAGGTTTTGGTGCTTTTTTACCAGGATTCCCTTTTAAAAATTAAAACATTTTCAGCTAAAATTGCGATTATTGGAAAAAAAAAATTGTTTTACATTTTCCAGCCTAACTAAAATTTTTTGTGACACACCCGTGGGGTCGATAATGCTCACTCACCCCTGGATATATTCCTTAAGGGTTTTAGTTTCCAATATGGGGGTTTTTTTTAAAGGGGGGTTTATTAAGTTTTGGAACCTAGGGTGTCCGCAAACCTGAAATGGCCCCTAAATAAAATTGTAATGAAAAATGAGAAATCCAGAGTCCAAGTAGTGCTCCTCCTATTCCCGGGCTTGTGGTTTTTAGCCAAATAATTTCAACTAGGGCCACATATGGGATATCTCTGAAAACGGCAGAATATTGGGAATATATATTTTGTTGTATTTCCCTGATCACATTTTCCGTATTCTTGTGAACAATGTATAAAAATTTAAAATCTGCAAAAAAAGTGAAATTTTGAAATTTCACTTCCCCTTTGCTTTAATTCCTGTGAAAACAAACCCAATGGGTTAAAAAACTTCCTAAATGCGGTTTTGAATACTTTAAGGGGTGAGTTTCTTAGATGAGGGGATTTATGGGGGATCTAACATAAGGCAATCAAAATCACGTTAGAAATGGACTGGTTCTCTAAAAAATGTATATTGCAAATTTTGTTGAAAATTTGAAAATTACTACTAAATTTCTAAGCCCCCCTAATGTCGTAAAAAAAAAAAAAGACATTTAAAAAAATGATGCCAAACTACAGCAGACAAAGGGTAGATGCTAGTTATAAACTATTTTGGGTGGGAATAACTATCTGTCTACATGCAGAAATTTTTGAAGTTTTAAAATGGTAAATTTTTCAAATTTTTCCACGATTTTTTTGATTTTTCACAAAAAAACAACATTTTTTGGACCAAAATTTCTTTTCTATCTTAAAAAACCAATGTGTCACGAGAAAACAATCTCTGAATCCATGGATAGGTTAAAGTGTCAAAAAAGTTATTCTCACATAAAGTGACACATGACAGATTTCAAAAATAGGGCTCTGTCAGAGAGGCCAAAACTGGCTCCGGCGGTAAGGGGTTAAACATGCGCCATGTATGAGGGAGTCAGGAGTCGGAGGTTTGGGAAATTGAGGAGTCGGAGTCGGGGCTTTGGCTTGCCGACTCCACAGCCCTGTGGACAGCCGTGGACTGGCACCAAAACTAAGAGGAATGCTCCTTTCAGGCGTTAGCACCAACCTTGTACCTCTGCAGTGCGGTTTTCTGGCCACTAAAACAGCTTTGATGGGCTGCAAGCTACCGCCCGCAGGCCTTGTGCTGTGCCGGTCTGCTTTAAAGCCTCTGGTGGTGGTGCGTCAGCATAGCCTTACAATAAACAGTAACACCTATATCTGGATAACATAGGATTCACCATTAACAATAGGTGATGGACACAGCTCTACACACAGCATACCTACTACACACCTTTCAGATGAAGTCCATAAATCATCTGAAGACTACAAACCAATGGTGCATCTAGCATTTTTCTGAATGTTAAAGTGGTATCCCAGTATACAAAACTTAACAAAAAAGTGCAGTACAAGTTAAAAATGTATAGTAAAAACTATTCAGTGGTTTTCCACATAACCACTCACAGATTACTGTCCCAAAATGTGCTCGTTACCATAGGATACGACCTGTCGTTTAGATTTTACTTTCTGGTCAGGCATGCTCAGTTCCAGCACTAGAAAGGTGAGCCTTGTGTCTATGAAGTAGCAGCGGACTGGAAGGGATGTAGCTAAGGAACTCTTGTGAGAGGCTCAGCGGTATGGGGAACAATATGAGGTGCACAAGAGGGTGTAGAGCAGCCAGAAATAGAGCTTAAAGGGGTTTTGCCAAGAAGTGAGATCCTCACCTAACAGGCTGATACTCCCCTCTTGAGGCTTGAAAAAAGGGGCGTTGTGTTTCGGTGTTTAAATAAAAAAACAAGTACCTCCCCTGTGAGGTCATCGCTCCACCTCCTATGTACGTTCCTTATATTCAGTCTCTGTAGTTGAGCAAACATGTTTGGCTAATCCACAGGGGATAACTGTATTGTGCACAAGCTCTACGGGTTTTGTTTTCTCCCTCTTATCTGCCCAGGAGAGAAGATAAGCTCCGAGCAGGCAGAGTTCTTTCATTTGTTCACAAACTGATGCAGGGGGAGGTAGGAGGGCTGAGCAATGAGCCAGGGAGCATCTGCCTGTTTACTCAGATAATTACATTACAACCAGTGGATTCTTTATACAGCAGACAAAAGATCTTTTCTCCCCAGTCCCTTCAAAGCTCGTTCACGTGTCCTGCCATCAGATAAGAAGTGCAAACAATGCAAGCGCGGCCTGATCAGCTCCTGGTGGTATCTAATGTAAACAGTCAGGAAACTAAGGGCATGTTATTAAGGCTGTAGCTCTCACAGGCTTCACTTTTTTAATGACATATTTAGAAAAGTGATTAAATACCCATTTTGGAGGATCCCACGTCAACATTAGATCGTGACAAAACCCCTTTAATAAAGCATGATGGAAATTGTAGTCTCCTTCCCCCATGAGATGCTGCTGAAGCCAAACTCACTCTTGCTGTGCTGAGGAGAGGAACATAGGGGGTAGCAGTGACAAAATATGTTAAATATACATGTTTTAGATGTATTAGTTTTCAAGTGTTTCTCTGTGTGGAATGATCCTTCTACTTTCTGTCAAGCCTTTTTGTCTCAACGGCAAAATAACCTTTTAAAAGCAGCTCAACCAAGAATGTGGCCACATAATGGACTGAAAACAGAATAAAATAATTCACCATCCGAAAAATAGATTGATATGGAAAGTATCTGGCTTTATGTTCGTTGAAAAAAATCCCTAAATGTCTTTAAAGAAATAGGTTTCCATCTCTATAAACTCTACTGTATATTATAACAAAAAATACTGATGGTCCTGTCTTTCAAATCTGTAACACATTGACGGTCCCTGTTAAGTTTTTTTTATTCAGGGATGAAGAACCCACTGAAATGACCTGTAACCTGGACATTTGTCATAGCCCCACAGCTTCTCATATGTCATCAGGAGGAATGGTAAGTAAATAACTGAGAACAAAGAAATATCAAGAGCGTAGTAACCAGCAATGCCCGCGAGTTCACTCACACGTGCAGAGCATTAGCTCCAGACTTGAGAAAACTCAAATCCAAAACTAATGTTATTTAATAGAGACGTTCACACAAGTTGTATACATACATATAAAAGATGAAGAGCTTGACAACAAAAGGTAAGGAGCGCATTTGGCAGACAACACAAAAGAGTATGGTGCAACAAGCAACTGAAGAAAAGCACAAAGATCAGTGTGTACATAGCCGTCATACTCGCACCGTCTCTATATTGCGACAAGTTATGAGTCACCTATTACCATCTATGACTCTGAAAGCATCTCCATCAGCACCGCCTCTTCACCATTCCAAAGGGTATTTTCACACAGGGCGTTTTTTGGGTTCGCTTTTGGGGTGTTTTTTTTGCAGCAACGCACAGCATTTAATGTTGTGTAATTCTGCAACAAAAAAAAATGCACTGTGTGAAAGAACCAAAAGGGCTTGTTCACATGGAGTTTTCATTCTGTGTTACCAGGGCTGTGGAGTCGGAGTCGGTGCCTATTTTGCAGGAGTCGGAGTCGTCATAAAAGGGACCGACTCCGACTCCCAAAAAATATAAGTTGGTCCAGTGAGTTCGATGCAAAGAGGAAGAGGAATTGGGTCCAGCCAGTGCTACTGCTCCCATATCTTCAGCCTTATCACATGAGGAGTGTAATTGATGACATGGAGCAGGCAAAGCGCTGCCCCAGGGGAAAAGGTTCTGCTCCCAGGGCAAACAAACAAATTTCAGCAAAATGTTTCACCTGCTTGCAAAGAAGTAGAAGAGTTCAACCATTCATCTATACTGACTGTGGCTGAGGCAATTCCTTTATACCCTGACATTGTTAGAGATGTTTCCTCTGTGGTCACCGTTTTGCTCCCAAGTTAGTGTAGAGAGGCCGTTCCCTAGCCTGGAAATAATGAGATCAGGTGTGAGGTCATGTATGCAGGATCTGATGGGGGCAATACTATTTCTCAGAACAAATTCAGAGACTCTACAAATGTTCCTGCAGTGTTTTGCATATTTACAATTTTTTTTGTGTTCTAAAGTCATATCCAATAAATATATTTTACACTGACAAGCAAAATGGTAACATTGCTTTGAACTTGAGACTTTCAGGCTCCATATCTCACCATCCACTACAGCTTTGTACATGAGGCTACTGTAATTTTATATACAGTCATCTTACATCTTATACATAAATGTGACTTGCAAGTATTTAGCATCTGCTTAGTTCTGTAGATTCTTTCCTGTAACTGCATTGTTACTGTTTGGCTCCTAATGAGCAAAATGTTAATTTCTATTATTTTGTTAGTATTTGGGAAATCCACCTTTTGGTTTTCAATACTGCCTGAATCCTTCTGGGCTCTAGATCAGATTAAAGCATGTCTTGACTAAAATCCGATTCCAGATCTGTTCCACACGTTCACAATGTTGGTGCAGACTGGACTTGGATACAAATACAGCTTTTTCTTCAGCTCTACCCACAAATGTTCAAAAGATCAAAACATTGTTACCTTTCACATGAGAGATCGCCGCTGCGTCTTGACATGCAATTCTTTCAAAGATGGACCCGAGCTGCGCTATGGAAACACGCAGCGGCGCTCTCTCATGTGAACGCCGCTCCGTCTTCCTCATAGCCCGCAATGATAAACTCGCTGCTAATTGTTTAGCTCCATCTCTGGATCCGTCCTGTCGGTCCCCGAGATGGATCTAAAAAGCGGATGTAACACGGAGTGACAACTCCCTGTGAACAAGCCCTAAGGCTAGGCCTACACTACTTTGGACAAAAAAAAAAAAAACGCCAAAAGTCTACTAGTTTTTTTTCTGATGCACGACCGCGTTTTTTGTCACGTTTTGCGCTGGGATCAGATTGACAGTGAGCCTGCAGTAGACTTGAACAAACCCCGACCTAAACCTTCATCTGCAAAGCCAAGTCATGATTGTTATAAGCAGTCTGATTATGTGAATACCCAGCATGCTTTACACAAAGCCATTTTACAGCTGTTTCTTAGTGGAGGAAAAAAAACATGTATTTGTGACTTCTTCAACAAGAATAAAAAAAATGGAACCAACACAAACACTAAGAAAAATATAGTCAAATATTCTACAGCAGTATTTAAGGTGTCAGGCAATGCAAATTCTGCCGCAGATCCTGCCTTCATAGCATCACTGCAACAGAAACCATCGTTGTACAAAGGACACTCCATAAACTACACCTTATGCCTTAGGATCCTATCATACCTAGAGTTTTGTTACTGCATTGGAAAATGCACATGAGAATGCACGTGTTCCGGAAAGAATTTCTTCCCGTTTAGTGCCGATTGACGTATGCCTCGAGGTTTTTGTTTGTTTTTTTTTTGCCTTCCCTCTACTTTCCTGATGGAACTTGACAGACCTGTCTATTAATTATGCCACTAGAATTCCTATACAGAATAGGGAGCACCATAACAATGATGTAATAGCAATGGCGACACCAACGTGCAACGGCCTCAGCCATCGCAACTTGAGTTTGTATTGAACTTTCTATCAAGCTGTAGGTCTACAGCCACTTGCAGCAAGCGACAGTAATGTCAGCTACCCCAGTATTTCTGGGCAGTACAATGGTGTAGTAGTAATGGCTGCCCAGTGGTGGAGGTAGAAATTTGCCGGTGAATATAGATGGCTGGCTGTCAGAGATGGCAGTCCTCTCATCCTCTGCTCTCTCCTGTGGCCAGTGCCTGACTGCTGCATATAGCGGTTATGTGCCATTCCCTCGACATCACATGCTGTTCTCTTGCTGAGCGGTGATGTCCAAGGAATGGCATGTGAGCGCTGAAGCCACTGACTGACTATAGCGATCATGTGGCAACTGAAGAACAGGAAGTAAATAGAGACTGGGCGACACCACTGGCAGCTTCAGTATTGGTTTTTTTATGCTTTTTAAAGCATGTGTAGTATATTTTTCTTTTAAGGTGGACAACCCCTTTAAGTCATCACAAATAGGTCATAGTTGAGGAGCTTCATCTTTAGGATATGTTCACACAGCGCGTTGAGTCCGTGGGAACATACGCTTTAAGATGTGTGTTTGGATCAGTCTGTCAATGTGATTTACATTGCTTTTAATATGAAACACGCCTCGGCGTTCAGACTAGTGATCGCCGATGTGTGTCTCACTGCGTCTTTCTGATCCGTTCCAAGAACTGACATGTCCGAAAGACGCAGCAGGAGACCTATAATGAACTATAGAGTGCGATCCTGTTGCATCCAACACGCATCTAGACACGCAGCTGCATGTTAGATATGTGTTGGATCCGTTTAGGATCCGATCGCCAATGCATTTTTGGATGCGATTTTCGGATCCAACACAGATCCAAAAACGCCGTGTGAACGGCCCCTTAAAGTGAATGTATTACTGATATTTTTTTCACTTAAGGTACCAAAACCCATTCTAATCCATTTTCTGGATTATAGTTTTTTTTTTTTTGTTTCTATTCTATATATATTATAATATATATATATATATATATATATATTAAATATATATATATATATATATATAATAATATATATATATATATATAAACACACACACATATATACACACACACACACACACACACACACACACATATACAGTTAAAACCAGACGTTTACATGCACTGTATAAAAAGACACATACTCATGTTTTTCTGTCCGACATGAAATCAGAATAAGCTTTACCCGTTTTAGGTCAATTGGGATTACCAAAATGATTTATATTTTCCAAATGCCAGGATAATGAGAGAGAGAGAATTTAAGGCATTTTTATTACTTTCTGCAAATTCAAAAATGTACATACTTAAAATGGCTCCAGCTCTGACTGTGTAAAAAGCCAGCGATCAAGGCAGACTTTGTGCTGCCCTGATTGCTGCCTGTGTAAATCTGACACAAATTATTCATTAGCATATATGAATATTCTAATACATTACTAAGTATTTAAAAAAAATGCAAAACAGTTATCCCTTAATGGGATTAAAAAAAAAAAAGTAAAAAACAGTGTAGAAAAAAATAAAATTAAATTAAATATTTAATAAAAAATAAATTGTGCATACATAACACACACACAAAAAAAAAAAACATATTAGGTATCCACACGACCTTAATAATTTGTAGAATTAATCTAACAAGTTATTAAGTGTGAAATGTAAATGGTGTAAAAAAATATGAAAAAAACTAAAAATTTTGGAAAAAAAATTGCAAAAATTTAAACTAATAACTTAAACTATTTCAACAAAATACAACTTGTCCCAAATAAAATGAGGCTTTATACAACTGTATCATTGGAAAAAAAATTAAAAAAAAAGTTACGACTGTTAAACGCAAGGAGGCAAAAACTAAAAAAAATGTGCTGATCATTAACTACTTTTTAGGTGTTCGGCTTAAGGAGTTAAACAATTTGGGACAGCCCAAAATGATGATGTCATGTCTTTGGAAGCTTCTGGTAGGTTTATTGGCAACATCTGAGTTAGAGACACAATTGTGCATGTATTTTAAAGCACACCAGAAACACTGCTTCTGTGTGTAACATCATGGGAAAGTCTAAAGAAATCAGCCAAGATATCAGGTACAGAGTTGTGCACTTGTAAAAGTCTGGATCATCCTTGGGTGCAATTTCCAGATACCTGAAGCTTGGGCAGAAATGGGGCTTCCAAATAGACAATGGCCCGAAGCATACTGCCAAACTTTTGACAAAGTGGTTTAAGGATAACCAAGTCAATGTCTTGGAGTGGCCATCACAAAGCTCTGATCTTAATCCTGTTGAAAATGTATGGGCAAAGCTGAAAAGGCAGGGGCGAGCAAGGCGACCTATAAACGTGGCTCCATTCCACCAGTTCTGTCAGAAGGAATGGGCCAGAATTTCTACCAACTATTGTGAGAAGCTCGTGGAAGGATATCCAAAACGTTTCACCCAAGTCATATGGTTTAAGGACAATGCCTTAAGGACAATGCCAAATACTAATTAAATGTATTTCAACTTTTGACTTTGCAGAAAGTAACAAAAATGCCTTAAAAAAATTCTCTCTCATTTTGGCATTTGGCAAATATAAATAATTTTGGTTCCTAATTGACCTAAAACAAGTAAGGTTTATTCTGATTTCATGTCAGATAGTAAGAAAAACCTGCACATGTGTCCTTTTATATAGTGAATGTAAACTTCTGCTTTCAACTGTATATATAAATATATATATTTTATAATAATATATATATATATTAAATAAAATATATATAATATATCCTATATTCTGATGGCGTAGCATTGGGGAAAAAAAAGCTTCAACATTCATAACTGTGCTGCTTGGCCAAGTGTTATCTTCATCCTTTTAAAAAAGATGAAAGCGATGAGACACCAAAATGACAAGCCCAAGTGTCTGCAGAACACACGGGTGCATGGAAAACACTGTATCCCTCGAACACCACACCATCTACCCAGACATCATTTCACATAAGAGTCTGCCCTTTCTACCCATTATAAGCATTTTAAATACCTAGCACTAGCATTGAGGAATTTCCATCTATAATAAGACAGAAGTGGCAGTGAGAGCATGCAAGAAGTGGAAGGGAGAGATGTACACAGGAAATGTTAGATGAAAATATGATTTCACACGCTGTTTGTCTTTTTAAAAAAAAAATGGCACATTTTTTACCAGATATTTTGGTGCGCTTTTAGATCTGTTTTTGTACTACAGTGGCCAGAGGTGGCGGGAAGTCTGTAGGAAAACATAAAACACAGTACAGACATAATATTTTTTATTTACAGCATTTTTTGCTTACATTGGAGGAGCTTTTTGGTCAGTGGCAGTTTTTACCATATGAAGCAAGCTTTGGATGTGGTATTTGTTTTTCAGGCAGTTTGCAGGGGTTCTCTCCAAAGACCTTTTTCTCTTCAAAGCAAATAAAACTATTTTTTACAGTGCTTCTTATGGTGTTTTTCCATGATGGCTTACATGATTTGTGATGGAAAAACGCACTACAGCATAAAAAGAAAAGCACCGCAAAATGCATGTGCTTCTATACAGGATTTAAAGAAAAAAAAACAAAAAACAAATTGCAAAGACAAGAAAAAAAGCATGCACTTTGTATGCCGAAAAACACAAAAACACAAAAAAAAAATAAAATAATGGTACCCTTAAAGAAAAGAAATGAATGCTGCAGATTCTAGAAAACAGAACAGTTCTAATAATGTAAATACAATTGGTGGTGTTGGCTATATAGCGAGGGGTAGCGACGTTATTCATGGTAACGTGACATTAGTGCAATAAGCCAACATGAAGCCGAGACCATTTCACCAAATCATGTAACGTGCATCCAATCCAGCGAATAAAATGTTAATGACAGATACCTTTTAACGGTGCAGGCCAGTCAAACCCTGCTGTTCATTCCCATGCTTATCACGGGAGTAAACAGTGGCTCCTGCGAGGTAAACAGGGCACAGCACAAATCTGTATGGAGATCAGTACATTCACTGCATTGGGGTCTGGTGAAATTAACAGTTCACAGACCCAGTCTCTTCTTAAAAGGGTATAAAATGTGTCAAAGCAATTAGAATTTGTGAACTGGAGGCATACTTGATGGTCATGTCACCAATACACAAGCAATAATACTAAAGATTGAAACACCCTTGATTATGCTGCAAACCTCCGATGGGTTTTCCAATAAGCCAATAATAGCAAGTACTAGCAATCTGATCTGACTACCTTTATGTTACTGTAGTCATTACTATCATGCAATGAGGCGGCTACCTATCTTGGCTGCATTTATACTTAGTTTGAAACGGAAAAGTCAATAATTGCATCCTAAATAAAACATAAACCATATGTGCCCTCCGGGCTTTCTTCCAAAATATCCAGTTGTCGCATTTTTTTGACAAAATGAAATCCCAATTGGACCTGTGTACTGTAGACTGCCTACTGACCAGGGCTGTGGAGTCAGCAACCCGAAGCCCCGACTCTGACTCCTCAATTTTCCAAACCTCCAACTCCGACTCCCGAATCCCTCATACACGGCGCATGTTTAAGTGATTACTGTAGTAAAATGGTAACATCCAGCTGTTTATCACCTTATGATACAATAATCAAGCTATTTAGGCAGAACAGACACTGACAAGCTAAGGGGTAACAATGTTTTGATCTTTTGAACACTTGTGGGTAGAGTAGAAGAAAAAGCTGTATTTGTATCCAAGTCCAGTCTGCACCAACATTGGGCATGTGGAGAAGAGACCTGGGATCAGATTTTGGTCAGGCTATGCTTGAATCTGATCCAGAGCCCAGAAGGATTCAGGCAGTATTGAAAACCAAAGGTGGATTTCCCAAATACTAACAAAATAATACAAATTAACATTTTGATTTTTAGGAGCAAAACAGTAACAATGCAGTTACAGGAAAGAATCTGCAGACCTAAGCAGATGCTAAATACTTGCAAGTCAAATTTATGTATAATATGGGTCAGATGACTGTATATACAATTACAGTAGCCTCATGTACAAAGCTGTAGTGGAGGGTGAGATATGGGGCCTGAAAGTCACAAGTTCAAACCATTGCTACCATTTTGCTTGTCAGTGTAAAATATATTTATTGGATATGACTTAAGGACACAAAAAAAAAATTGTGAGAAATAGTATTGCCTCCATCAGATCCTGCATACATGACCTCACACCTGATCTTCTTATTTACAGGCTAGAGAACGGCCGCTCTACACTAACTTGTGTTGGGAGCAAAGCGGTGACCACAAGGGCAACATCTCTAACATTGTCAGGGTATAAAGGAATTGCCTCCGCCATAGTCAGTTTTGATGAATGGTTGAACTCTTCTACTTCTTTGAAAACAGGTGAAAAATTTTGCTGAAATCTGTTTGCCCTGGGAGCAGAATCTTTTCCCCTGGGGCAGCGCTTTGCCTGCTCCATGTCATCAATTACACTCCTCATGTGATAAGGCTGAAGATATTGGAGCAGTAGCACTGGCCGGACCCAATTCCTCTTGCTCTTTGCATCGAACTAACTGGACCAACTTATTATATATTTTGGGTCGGAGTCGGTCCCTTTTATGACGACTCCGACTCCTGCAAAATAGCCACCGACTCCGACTCCACAGCCCTGCTACTGACTTCGTGAAACTTATGCTAGCATCTTCTAGCCCAGCCCATGCCCTCTCAATTATGTATAAAATGCTTCTCTCCGCTCCTTCCTCTCAGCCTCCTTCGTATTGCCGTCGCTGGGAGAGCGAGTTGGCACTATCCTTTTCCGATCTTAAGTGGCGTAAATGTTTTCAATTGACTCATAAGGCTATGATAGCCTCGAAATATCAAGAAACGTGCTACAAAATACTCTCCAGATGGTACAGGGTTCCCTCGGTTCTACATAAGTGCTGGAGATGTGGGAGTGGAGAGGGCACCATGTTGCATATTTGGTGGGGTTGTCCTCAGCTTAGAGGATTCTGGTCCGCAGTAATAACAGTAATCAAAGAAGTAACGGTGGTACAGGTCCCTGACTCTCCAGAGGCCCTATTGCTCTACATGTTTGACATGCCCATAAATAGGTTTAAGAAATCCCTCCTCCGTTACCTGTTGCAGGCTGCCAAGTCCATTATCCCACGAAAGTGGAAGTCTTCAGTTCCCCCCTCGATGGAGGAGTGGTATGCAGAGATTGATTCCATGCAGAGAATGGAGGAACTGATTTCTCATACCCCTGACCAGTTACGTGCGTGCCACCGAACTTGGTTCTACTGGGCCGAGTTGAAGACCTCTCAGGTGTATTTTTCTATCTCCTGTTGAGGTCGTATCTTTTGTTCTGCTATACAATGTTACTTCCTGAGGTCATTCCCTTTAATCGGTGGGACCCCGGCCGGTGTAGCCGTCTGTGTCCCGGTAGTGATGTTGGGGTTCTGCTACGGATCCGGGACAGATCTCGCATTCCTTTCTCCCCCTCTTACCGCCCCCGCCCCCCCTTCCTTCCTGTGGTTGTTATTGTATAATTTGTGTATGTGATTGTGGTCATTTCGTGTACTTTATGTGTAAGAATGGGTGCTGTTGCACCATGGTTCAGATTGTTTGACCACAGTGAGATGGTATCATACACTAATTGGTTCATTACTCAGTCTTATTTTTCGTTTGAACTCATTGGCTCAGTTAGGATATTTATATATGCTGTATCTACCTTGTTAGTGCGGAAGTCCGCACGTATGTTATTTTTGCTCTATACTACGTTTGGATCCAGTTCTTTACTTTACTCTTACATATAGCCTGTTATGTACAATTATGTATTTCAATAAAGTTTACGTGAATGAGAAAAAAAAAAACATACCATAGACTGTTGGGTAATGTTGAAACGCCATTTTTTGAATGGGTTTGGATCCGTGTTTTGGACATCTAACAATGTGCAGTGTAATTTACATTAGTTTCAATGTAAAACACACATAGGCGTTCAGACGAGTGATTGCTAATGTGTGTTTTACATGCGTCTTTCTGATGCGTCTTTTGAATCCATTCAAAGAGATGACATGTCAATTAATGATCCGTTTTATGCAGCAGACGCCTTGCTTAAAACTATAGGCTGCACAGAAAAAGCATCTAAACACATCTAAAACCACACTTTGGGTACTTTTTAAAGATAAGTATTATCCCATGCTTTCAAACTGTTTTTACGATTGAAAACGCCGTGTGAACATACCCTTACAGTTGTATCTGCAAGTAACATTCATTAGTTACATTTGCATTTGTCCGTCCTATTGTAGACCAGAAACCTATTGTAAAGGAAGCCAATACGCACTGCAAGGTGCTGAATGGACTCTCAGAATCAGCATAATAATGCACTAAATATGTTCTATGTCCAACCAACAGGCCTCAGAAAGTTACAAACTACAATCCCAATCCACCTTTTCACTAGCATTCAGACTTTGCATTGTTTTAACCACTTCCTGACGGTGCTTTCACCCCCATTTCTGACTAAGCACATTTTTTGCTTCTTTGTTTAATACATGCGGGTTTCAAAGTTAAAACGCTTTCTCACGCTCGGAATTCTACTAATTATTTTGCATTTTTTTCTAGGAGAAAGCTCAATTTTTATGCAGTTTTGACCCTTGTTATTATATCAGGGAACCTGAAAAAAAATATTTGTTTTTGGAGTTGTTTTAATTGTATTTTTAAAAGCATAAAGTGCCACTAAAATAGGTTTTGTAATTGCCTCCCCTTCGACAATTTTTAATTTTGTTTATTTTCTTCATTTTAGACATTGTGCACAAATTTACCTTACTTTTTTTTTTTTTTTTTTTTTAAAGTGCAGATATTAGCCCCAATTCCAGGAGAAATCCAGCCCAAAAACAGTCTAATGAGCTGATCTGAATCTTAAAGGGGGTTTTCTCGCTACAAAGATCAACTAATGAGGGCAGAAAAAAACCCCTTTAAATTTTTTACTCAAACATTAAAACAGAAATGAACAATCCCGAGTGTCAGAGCAAAACCGCACCTAGGGCCGCCGCACCCCCTTTCGTGAGGGCCCTATATTTATTTCAGCCGTGGGGACACCCCCCCTGTGTGGGGACTCCCCCCTTTCACGGATGGGCCCGCACACCCCTTCTGAGCTGTGGAAAAATGAAAGTGAAACTTGCTCCCTCTGCTTTCTTTGCTAGGTGCTGTTAAAAGGTATTTCAAGTAAAAGGTACAAAAATTAAATTTTTATATTCATCATATTTTATACACGCACAACAGCACGGGAAAAGGGTATAAATAAAGTTGCTGCCATTGCTTTTTTTTTAAAGGGTTGGTGAAGACGGTTAAAGCTGTTTTAAGCCGATGAATCAGAAAAAGGATGAACCAATATTTTTTAGTTTTAATTCCACATATGTTGTAGAGGCCTGACCAAAGGTCCCCCCAAGGGGGAAAGTGTAATAAGGAAGGCTTTGGGTGGGGAAGCCGGGGGTGGAACCCAGGGGCAGCCAAAACCCTTTGGAAAAGCATTGGGAGAAGGCCTGTGGACCATGAAGAAGCCATTGAACCTAACTCGGTCCGCTAAAGGGAAAGGGGACCACCACCCAATTTAACACAACATCTATGGTAACATTTTACATTTTTGGGTATTGTTTTCTATGCTTTGTAACTTTAACGTTTTTATGTTTAAATCCTTTGAAGATTGTAAAATAAAAATTTTTTTCAAAATAAAAAAAGGGGTGTATAATTTTACAAAATCTGATTCGTTAAGAAAAAAAAGTAAGGACTGGGGACGCACCCGCACTCCGGACTTAGATCTTATTTTCCTAATGAAAATTTTTTTTTTCCTAACCGTATTTTTCCCTTACAGTGCTGGCATGGCTGGGAAAAAAAGGCTGCCGGGGCTCCTAGCTCCCTCCCATGAAGCTCTAGTAAGAGTGGGCAATTACCGATCTCAGCTGCTAGATATGTCCCACATATAAACACCTTTTACACTGCTCCCCTCTACCTCCACCTGATAACAGGGGAGAGCAGAGAAAAATTTTCACATTTGTTTAAACAGTTCAGGGGTAATGTGAACACTTACACAATATAGGTTTTTGGTTTCAAGAGCTTGTGGAGGGAGGGGAAAAGCCTCCCGAATGAGAACGACCACTGCGGAGTCTGCAGAGCTGTGACATCCTCTCTCTCCCACTGGAGATATCACATCCTCTCCCTGGGAGCAAAAACAGGGAGGAGGTGTGATGATGTCGCCAATCTTCAGTGAGGTTAGAGACTCCTACTGAAAGGAGAGACACTCCCCTGGATTTGAAGCTGTAAGACCGAGAGAAACAGTTCATGTCTATGAAAGCCTGTGGTGAGAAAACTACTTTAGTACCTAGCAGATTCTGTAGGCTTCGAGCCCTGATGATCACATGGGTGTAAAGGCTTCTGCTAACACATACACTCCTTAGGGGAACCATTAACAGTGACGTAAAGGGCAGGCAAAACTAGTCTACACAGCAATTTGAAAATGCAGGCCAAAATCTGACAGCATTTTCACATCACTGGTCTGCACCGCACCGACGTTTTTCTGCAGTCGGATTACAGATTCCAGGTGGCCCAATACATGGGCTGAATGGGAACAGAGGCGCCGGGCAGAAAAAAAACAACAGCAAGGGGTTTCCAATTTTGGAAATCCTCAATAGAAAATCTGTGCAGTACACACTACACAGGTCTACACAGCGCTGGGGTCGGTCGGATTTTTCAGCGGATTAAAAAATATGAATTGCAAAAAAAAAAACGACCAAAATCCAGTGCTGTGTAGACCAAGCCTAATTCTCATTATTTTAAAGGCCAAACAATATTAATTGGTACACTAAAGATATTGGAAGAAACAGAAAACCCGGGGACCATAACAAAATTTTTAAACCCCAAAATCAAAACGGAAAAAAAAATTACATTTCGAAGTGAAAACTTGCTACATATTGCCTGATTTAACAGAGTGAATTAATATTGTGGGAGATCCCCTTTAAACCAAGCAGAGAAGGATGACAGAGAGCTCTCTAACATCTGCTGGATTTCAGGAAAGGCCCCAGTAACTCTGTGTCCTATAAATACGACAGTGACCAGCTAAACAGATCTGTATCAGTTCTTATGTTGTTTGATTTAAAACAGTCATTCCTCCTTTTGGGCCACTTCACAAATGTAAATAGCTCTATATATGGCTATAAGAACTGAACAGCTGAAGATATGCTAATAATGTATAGGTTTAATACAAGATGACATTAGAGACCTGCATCTGCACTCTAATGTAGCCTGGCCTGGACTAGGCAACCAGAGCAAATGGCTAGGTCTACACTGCACAGCAATACCGTCCCATTTTCATCTGTATTTTTTACCTACTCAAAATCCGTTGCTACACTCTGCTGCATAGGCAGCAATAAAAAATCTGTGTCAATCTACAGAGCACAGATTTTTTACCGTCGCGTTTAAAATCCACCAAAATGTGAAACGTTGCATATTCCGCAGGATTCAACCGGACTACCGCTGGATTCCAGTACAACGGCTGCGGATTTGCACAAAAAACGCGGTCCAGCAAATGTCTAAATGCCATCGGACTTTGGACGACATTTTGGCATTTGCTGTGTAGACCTAGCTTAAACACAATGCACAAGCAATGTAGCCCTAAATTGATTGGGGTTTAGTCCAGCAAAAGCAAAATAATATCCATTTTAGTTACTCGGGAAGTTCTTTACAGAGCTACTATTATATATATATATATATATATAACCTAGACTGCAAAAACATATGGTTTACATGCTTAGGACAATGAAGGAACCCTCGAAAATGTATTCATCACATAGGAGGACGTGTCTGAAAACTGTCTTGGTCTAAGACTTTTCTTGTTGCCCATAGCAACCAATCAGCCTTCCCCTTTTATCTCATATAGAGCTCTGGAAAAATGAAAGGGGCGCTTTGATTGGTTGCTATGGGCAACAAGAAAAGTCTTACACCTAGACAGTAGTCAGACATGTCCCCCATAATGCCTATCTCCCAGAATCCCTTGTGTTCAACACTTATCTGTGGGGCACCCACCATTCAATTTCCCTGCATGGCATTATGCATTACACAGTCCCCATCCACATCAGTGGATTGTTTGTGTAATGCAGTTACTTCATATATATATATATATATACATACACACACTATGTTCAGGAGCCTAATCACTTGGCTAGAGTGGAGAAAGTTTAATATATATATATATATATATATATATATATATAATTAGTTGGTAAACTTTCTCCACTCTAGCCAAGTGATTAGGCTCCTGAATATCTTGTTACCAGAAGGCACATTTACCTGCACTCACTGGAAATGCTTGCTTTGTATATTTTGTCCTATACAGTAGAAGAGTACATGAAAAGTCTAATAGTGCAATATTACAAGGTTTGAAAAAGTACACAGGATGTACATAGAGAGCACGCTCTTCCTTTTCCTTCCCATGTCCACCAAGCATCACATGCTCTCCACCATAACACACAGTTCACTATCCCAGGACAATGCTTCACAGACAATGGCAGAAGTTCATGTTAGTCAACACTGGTTGTAGGATGATCTGGAGTGAAAGCAGGAAGTTTTGTCTCTTGATATGACCAAATCAATGGAATATTTCCACCTCACCCTGCATGTCCAAATGACAAGACCAGAGGTCAGTGGCCCCTTTATCCAACGATGTTACCCGTTAGTGCATCCAGTCCTGATCAGCACAATGATCATTTAAAGGGAATCTGTGGCCATTTTTTTTTACTTATTAAAACAAGACATGGATACATATAATTTTCTTCTTAGCCGTTTTTATTTCCTGATTGTAGATTTCTCTATTCGGTTAACTGTATAGGATTGTGGGGACAGCTTTCTTGCCTTTTTCATTTTACCTATAAGATCAATGAAGGAAATATATACAGCTCACGACTTCCTTCATGAGCTATGCGCTGCCAATGTTTAAAGTATGAAGTGGTCATAATAACGCAATACTACATGCTCCACATACTTCCGGGGTTTAGCTCTGTTCACCCCCACTTTTAAAGCCTCGTGAGTGAAAAAAAAACAAACATTTTTATTATGCTGCTGACTACATTTACCCTCTCACATCAGCCCTTTTTTCTTTTGCAATGACCTAACACACAGTGTACCGTACTAGTGTGCAATCAGGGCTGTGGAGTCAGAGTCGGAGTGGGGTCCCCCCCAAATTTTGGTGGAGTCGGAGTCAGAAAAAATAGACCACCCGACTCCCAAAATTTAATAAATTGGTCCAGTTAGTTCATTGCAGATGTCTGAATATTTTTTTCTAAGAATTTATGAAAAAAAATAAATTCCTGTAAAGGTCTGCTCTTTCCCTTTAATAAGCATCTAGGTCTTTTTTTAAATGAAAGTGTCCACTTTATGACATGCTCAGTTGGAACTTCTTTACAATCAAGAAAAAGCACGGGAAGGGAAAATGCTGCCTCACACAATTGCTAGAAAAACGGGATTAAAAAATTTTTGCTTACTAATAAAGGGCTTTTGGGGCCTCGTTCACACGGCTTATTTCAAAGTATTTACAACGGATTTCCGATGTAAATACGTTCTGAAATCATTGAAAATCAGTTGCAAAAAAGTGCCACAAGTGGGCACGTATTGTAACTGTTTTTCCCGACGGATTCACCATCCCTTTTGAGGTGGTGAATGTCCGGGAAAAATAATTGACATTGAATTGTTTTTCCTCCGGTTTTGCCGTCTCAACCCGCGGCGGAAAACCGGAAAACGGAACTCCCGGGCTTTAAAACACGAGCCGTTTTTCAGAAATCAATAAAAAATGGGCTTTGACTTATTTCGGAAGTTTTTGCCGAGGGTTTGAGATCGTCAATCCGTCGGCAAATACGCGGCAAAATAGCCTGTGAACAGCCTTTAGACAACATTTTGTAAATTTTGGTCAGTGTTTTTTATTTCAGCAGAATATGACAGTTCAGCGGGCCCTTCACTGCACACAGGTTTCTAGGGTAACCTCATACTAAAAGCCTGTTATCTGTTTACGAGAGGAGTAACCTCATCCCCAGGGAATAGGGACTGGTTCTGAGTGAACTTAAAAGGTTTAGCCCCATTATCTGCAGAAGAAAGTATAAAAGTTTGTGACTGTGGGACTGGAAAGCTTGACTTTATCGAAATTTGTTTGGGAAAACAAAATTTTTCCTGCCGTCAGAAAAAAGGGTTTAAGTTAATATTGCTAATCACGCTGGAGCCCCCCCACAGCCTGGGGGAACATAGGACTGCTTGCAGCCAGTGAATCATCGTCTGAGAAAACACCTTTAAGGCAATACTTTTTTGATACTAAACTTTCAATAAACTGTGCATAAATAAATTTGTCCATAATGTTCTCTTGATAGTTCAGTTTTTTTCTTGTTTCCTTGAGCTCTTTTTGGGGAGATTACCCTTCTGATGGTTTAAATATATCTATACATAAATTTAAGGGGGGGAAACTGTTTTCTAACATTCTTTTTAGAAATACAGAAACACACGTAGAAAGTACGTATTGTAAAAGCTTTCCCAAAGCACTGCATAGTTTCACTTTGTAACTGGAAGCATAGATGTAAAACCCCAGGGTTGATGTTAAAAATGTCTAGGTGTAAGTTTTTGTTCCCCCTGAAACCAAAACAGAGCTCCCCTTTCTATAGGCTGTGGGAAATTTAAAGAAAGCTCATTTTTGCTAGGGCAACAAAGGAAAGTTTTAGACCAAGCCCCTTTTTTCATACTCAGGCCCTGTATCCAGAAAAAAGCCTGTACGAAATTCGCAAAAGTATCTAATAAAAACATTTTAAAAATTTTTTTATTTGTCATGACATACGTACTTTTTGTTTTATGCAAAGTTTTTTTTATTTCTCCCCAAAGTTATACTTCTATTCTTTGAGAGATTACAATATCCCTTTTTTTTTTTTTCACAGGACAAAATTATTTTGGGGAGAATTTATATTATTAAAAATTCTAAAAGTTTCCCTATAATCACTGTCTTTGGCATTTCACACTGAGGGAAAGATAAAAAAAAATTTTGTGTGTCAGTGTAAGTAATGACCCAGATAAAAAACAAATCTGTGATGTCAAAACGTGCTTTTTCAGGAAGCGATAAAACGCTCCTACAAGAGTTTCCCAAATCAAAAAAAGACATTAAACCGTTTCCCCCCAGAATTTTCAAATTTTCTGAAAAGGATCGGGTGAAAAAAAAAACCAGTCCCCAGCACTTCCCCCCCGGGCAAAGGAGGACGAAAGAGTGTCTAAAAACATCAGTAACAAGATATTTTAAGTGAAAAAATTACGTAAAAATACAGCAATGTTTTTAAAAGACAGCCATACAGCTTGTTGTGAGGGGGTGTACCTTTTCTTTTTGCTCACCAACTTTTACACTTTAAATGAGAAAGGGCCCCGCAAACTTGGTTTTTCCTGGAAAAAAAGTATTAGAAAATTAGTGATTTAAGAAGCCTTTAAAACCAAAAAGAAAATCTTAAAAGATTCTCAAATATATATCTTAAAATGGATGCCTGCACACGTCACAGAGTGAACTATTTTGCTATAAAATTTTGATTTGTTTTTACAACAAAAAATTTTTTACCGAAACGCGGCAGTAAAGGACACTAAAGTCATCACACCAGTCATTTTTTCCCCGGGCCCTTTTTGGGGAAAAGTTTTGAAAATTTTGAACTCAAAAAAGAACGATTTTGCTATTGTACAGACAATGCTTCAAATATGACATTTTCAATTAAACGTGAATGAAATAAGGAAAGGGGAACAACATTTTGAAGAAAACTTGGATTCATATGGTGGATGGAAGCCCCAGTCCTATCTTTTAAAATGAGGAAAAAAACATATTCCCCACAGAACAAAACAAACATGAAACCTAAAAATTTAAACTTGTGAAGCGCTTCAAAATTTTTGTCCCTATTTTTCACATGCGCTGTGCGTGCACCACTGCACTGGGGATAAAGACAATCTGATTGGCAAGGGGAGGGATTGGCTATTGCTGCCCGAACCCCCAAAAATTTTATTCTATCTTAAGAGACGTGCGGAAAGGGGCAAATTGTAATCAAGCCCCTCGGGGGGGGAAGTACTTATTTGATTTAACGATTGTTTAGCTGAAACCCTTTTGTGGACATGGCCAACCCTCAGTGACTTAAGGAAGGTCAAAGGACACAAGGCTGAAAAAAGAACTGCTTCAAAACCCATTTACAGTGACAAAAAAATTTCAAGCTGGGATTTTAAATCCTGGAAATTTATAAAAGGAGTGAAAACTTTCTTTTTGCCTATCCCCAAAAAGGAGGGCTTAATGCGATGGGATTGCTTGCTTCAAAGAAAAGGGGAAAAGACATGTTATTTGATAAAAAATTCTTTTGGCAGCGTTTATGTGGACCCAAGTCATCGTAATTGCGGATGATCAACAGATTACTAAAGAAAAGAAGCTCTGACTGAGGTAGCAAATTTGGGGTGATGGGCTACAGGACGCCAAAAAGAAGAGCAATTGGGTCTTGCCCGTCTGCGCCATACTTCACCTCATCAATGAAGATTTAACTTTTAAAAATATTTTGGATGACATGGAGCAGGCAAAACGTTTCCGCAGGGAAAAAGATTCCACTCCCACAGCAAACAACTGACGTATTTTAGCAAATTTTTCATTTCTCCAAAAATAGAAGAGTTTTAACCCCTCACAAAAATGACTGTGATGAGGCAATTCCTTTTTTACCCCGGATTTTGAGATGTTGCCCCCGTGGTCCCCGCTTTGCCACCAACCCAAGTTAGTGTAGAGAGCTGTTCTTACCCCAAAATTATTCGATCAATTTAGGTCACTATGAAAGGGGATCTGATGGAGGCAAAACTTTTTCTCAGAACAAATTCAAGCCTCCACAAATTTATTCAGGACTTTTTGTTGAAAACTGTTTTTTTTCCCACTTTCTGCAGCGTTTTGCCTATTTGCAATTTAATAAAGTTTTTTGTGTTCTAAAGTTTTATCCAATAAAATATTTTATATTCTACCCAAATGCTTGATTTTTTGTACAAAGGATGATAAAAAACTTAAAGTTACTTTTTGTATAGGGGATCGGGGGTCGGGGGTTTGGGAAATTGAGGAAACGGGGGTGGGGGGTTTGGGGTTACCGACTCCGCAGCCCTGTGTGCAATACATAAACAACTTACACAACAACAAAAAAATTCTCCCCAATGGTTAACATATATGCCCACATACACTCACTGGCTGCTGGCACCCTAGTATAGCGGGGCAGTATCTAGAGAGAAAGAGCAAATATTGTATCCATATACAGTACATTTATTACTTACATAAAAAAAAAAATCCTAGACGGAAGGCCATTATAGTATACTTATCTTGAATCTAAATAAAACATTGGTTTTGTAAACATTTAAAGTGGTTCTGAGGGATCTTATTTTTCTACTCAAAACAATTAAAAGAACTTGGGGCAACATTAAAAAAACCCCGTCCCGCTGTCCAATAACCCCGTCCCCCCTTCCCCAAAAACCCCCCCAAACCATGTGACATTTTTGATCACATGGCCCCAATTTTAACGTTTTTTTTATCACTCACTGTGGTGGGGGGTGACCGGGGCAGAGAAGATAGAATGGGATTCACTCTTTCCCGTTTGCAAGGAATGAATTACTACATCAGAGAAAATTTCAGATTACACCAATGTCTACATAGATTTTTTGCATTTTAACCTTGGAGGGGAGTCCTAGATTGCAATGCAGTCAGGGATTTGTAGGAAAGGGATGATGCAGAACAACTGACGCTCCCACAAGCAGGAATTTTCACTGCAAAAAAGTAGATCTTATGATAAATGAATAAGGAAGCAAAAAAACAAAAAAAACAAACAAACACAAAAATGAAGGTTGTGATATATCTTTACTTTTCAATATAAATGCTATTTATAGTGTTCTATGGAGTCTTTAATCTCCCAGATAACCCCTTTAATCAAGATACACTCCATACTGCTTTCTCAAAATTAGCAAATGTAACAGACCAAGGTAGTGGGCCACCACAAGCGGTGGTAGTAGCCGTACCAGGGAGCAGAGTCTAAGTGGGTCCCGGTTTTCACTGGGCGGTATGGACTTGCTGCGGCGGGATTCTACCAGGTCGCTACCCCTGATACGACTTGCTCGCGGTGGTAGCCGAGGTGCAACGCAAAACCAAATCGACAGGCAAACTCTTAGTCGGGGATGGGCCAAAAGGTCAGGGCAGGCAGCAAAGGTTCGTGGTTGAGAAACGTAAGCCGGAGGGACTGGTCCACGGAATTGTCAACTGGAACGTAAAGCAGGCTTCCTCGCATAGGCTAAGGCACTATGGAATCGGCAGAGTAAAGGAAGAGGTGGAGCCATTATATAGGGTCAGCAGCCGGCAAATCCAATTACTGGCGCACTGGCCCTTTAAATTTGACAGAGCCGGCACGCGTGCCCCAGGGAGCGGGGAACGCGTGCACCGGCCAGCAGTCAGCGTAGAAGCAGCAGGAGCGCGGTAAGATAAGACTGTGCGCCCGTAGCAGCGAGTGCGCCCGCAGACTGCGGCGCCACGCGCCCCGGGCACATCAGGAACAGGGCGGACACGAGTGCGCCCGAAGCCCCGACCACGGGCTGTGGCGCCGCTCGTGACAGCAACATGGTATCACAGGCCTGCTTCACAAGAGGGAGGGGGTGTACACATAAG
The DNA here is from genome assembly GCA_025379985.1 of Phyllomedusa bahiana. NCBI lineage: Eukaryota > Metazoa > Chordata > Amphibia > Anura > Hylidae > Phyllomedusa > Phyllomedusa bahiana. The sequence goes on along the minus strand of JAODAL010000180.1, from coordinate 216,000 downwards.
GTGGTCTTAACTTTGATGTTGCTTTACTTTCATTTTGTTATTGTAGTTAATATTTGCTTCTACAAGATAAAATATTTTGGAAGAGAGTAAAGTAAATAAGAGTAACAATGAGTAACTATTTCACAGAACGGTAAATTGTGTCAGCCCTTCCTTGTGCATTCTTAGCAGACATTTAACCTACAACACTGAAAACATTGGTCTGGAACAGAGATATTTATTACACCTCGATTTGCTAGGCTTTAAGAGGATTGTCCGCTAAGTAAAATATTAGGTGCTAAATAATGTCGCTCTGAAAGTTAGGCATCTCTGTAAAGTCATTTCATTAAATCTTCTGTGGACCTTTTGCAGTTCTATATGATGACAAAAAGCTTAGTAGTTCTGGGTCTCTACACACAGGAAGTAGCTCTGAAGCAAGCCCATGGGATCAGGTGATTAAAGGGGTGAGGTTTTTTTTTTTTTTTTTTTACAGAGCCCCGTTTAAAGCTACAATCTTTTTGCTCTGCCGACCAATAATTTTAATTTTAGTAAAGGGGCATGCACAATTTTTGTGGTTGGGTGGGAAACCGATGTAGTGAAGGATTCTGGGACTACTGATTTTACAAGGCGAAGGTAAATAGCGCTGAAATAGGAAATGCTGCCGTACAATTGCAGGCCACGTAGAGTACAAGAAAAACATTAAGGGCATGTCCCCACGGCACGGGTGTGCAGCCGGTTTTTCAGACGGTTTGCGGTTTTGCAGGCCGTCTGAAAAAACAGCCGCAAACGAGCACAATGGTCTCCTATGGAAAACCCGTGCAGCAGTCCCCACCGCATGGGTTTCCCGCCCGGTGGTTTTTCCACCCACGGGCCGCCCAAAAAGCATTCAGCTTGCATATTCTTCCATCCGGTTTTTGGACGGAATATGTGCAATCGAATGTGAAGGGGGTGGGCTTTTCTCCGCTCCTCCGTGTGAACGGGTAAACCGACCGGTATTTGTCCATTGCCATGTAAACGGGCCCTAAATGAGCTCAGAATATACCACGGGGAGATGGATAAAGACTCGGGCAAGCCACTTGAGGTTTTATTTTTTTGGTCTGCTGGACAACCCTATTAAGCTTGCATAGATCATCATGATATTCATTTACTTTATGTCTGAGTGACCTATTTGAATGTGTTATTCTATACAACAGTGGAATACTTCTATACAGACCACTCCAAAGAGCTGGTCTTGTTCTAGATGTGCCACAATATTCATTTAGAAGCAATTATATGAGGCGTTCAAACACCCAAATGCTGGTGGTTAATAGTTATTTTTCCTGCTGCTGATCCTCCCCCCAGGTTTGAACATTTGGATCTTGTGCCTAAAATCAGCTTCAGGACACCAGCTGTTCCAGCTTTATCCTATTCTTAAATCCAGCTATCAGAGTTTATATTTGCTTCCATCAATTCAAAATAGTATTTCATTTTTCATTCTGGGCTTTGGAAACATTACGACCGTGCATGTAAATAAGGTGGGCGGCGCTAGCGTATGTCCTCCTCATTCACATCTATGTGAGCTGCCGAAGAAAGCCGAGTGTGCGCGCTCAGGCATGTTCGAAAGCTCCCATGCAAGTGAATGGAGAGGATGGCCACACATTCACATGCATGGTCGCCTCGCAGCTAGCTGCCAATGGCCAGTTCAGGGGTTTAGGCTATGTTCACACGGCTTAACTGCAGGACGTAATTACGCCCCGCAATTACGCCGTGTGGACGGGGGCGGGAGTGCGGGATGGAGCGGGGGACCGGCCCTTCGACTTGCATTACCAGCGGCGCGTATACGCCGCTGGTAACTCACTTGTCAATTATCTCCCCGCCCGGCGGATTCGCCGAGCAGGGAGAGGAGACGTAATCCATAGTTCTCTATGAGAACTGTGGATTACCGTAATGACTGGGCCGTTTTCAGCCTGTAATTTGCGCACTCCGGCGCATAATTACGGACCGAAATGCGGCCCATTTTAAGCCGTGTGAACATAGCCTTATACTTTGTGGTAAAATCCCTTTTTTGGCTTCCTGTTCACATAAATGGAACAGATCTACCATAGAGCCAAAAACGAACATCAAATGGTGCACGCAGAAGGGCAATCTTCTGTTTGTTTTAATAGATCTGTTCTACGGATGTATTAAAGAAAACTTTAGTTTCCGTTTGCATCAGTTTTTTTCTGTCCAAAGCTGAATTATTATTTTTTTTGTCTGCACAGGCACAGAGTAATTAATGGATCTGTTTAACAGATGTAAAAATGGATGTAAAACAATCCCCATCCATTTGTATTTATTTTCCACTTCAATGTAAAAAAAAAAAAAAACCAAACCAACCAAACCACACAAAAAAAGGGTCCCTTAGGCTATGTCTACACAGAACTGGTATGTTGCCGGATTTTAGGCGGATTCAGTATTTAGAATACGCCAAAAATTCGATTGCAACCCAGTGCCCCATAGACCGCAATAGAAAATTCGAGCTGTAGTTTACACGGCATGAATTTTTCTACTGTCGGATTTTAAAACATCTTCCACCAAATTCCCGTACAGTCAATGTACTGGGCCGGTGGCAAATCCGAAAGCCAACCGAGTTTTTTCGCCCAAACCCGCGCCCACAATCCAACGGTATTTTAACATTAGCTGTGTAGACACAGCCTTATGTCATCCTGCTGAAAGCTTAAAAACCCTGCCGAAATCAATGGGCAACCGTTCTTTTCCGATTTTCTTTTTGAAAACAGAATAGCAAAACAGAAAGACTAGGCCTCGGATTGCTGGCTATTACAAAGGTGGACATGATGATAAACTTACAAAATGTTTCCTGCCTTGCGGTGCAGGGAGTCGGAGTTCTTCCAGCGCTCCAATTTTAATAATCTTTTGACATTATTTACCTTTCAGTTCTAATATTTTACTGCTTCCTTGTGCCCGGTGTACTCCAGTGTCACCATGTACTGAAGCCAGGAACAATAGCAGCAGAGTAGAATTAGTGCTTGGATTTGTAATCCAAATATCTACAAACCAAGCTTTCAAAGCACATTAAAAAGCTAGGCAAATTTTGGGAGGGGGATCTAGTCTCTAGAACATGCTTGTTAAAATAACACTTGTCATGTTTGGTTACACATGAACAGATCAGACTGTAATGTAATACCATATAAGCAACAATGTGAGCAGCTGTTGTTAAAATAATGGACTACTTATTATACCACCAGCCATATTGAAAATCATTTCAGAATAATAAGATTGTCATGTATTAGTAGATCATAAGCTACAGCAGCAGTTCTCACTTGGAAATCATCTTTGTTCACCTTAGAGAAATATTGGCATGTTTTGGTTTCCTTGTGGCAGCCATTCTGCCTAAGAGACAGAAGAAGCTGCCATATTGGTTGTCATGTTTGACCATTATTAAAACTACCACTTTGTTATGAAGAGGAGCTGCAGACTAAAATAACATATAAGTAAAAAAACAAATCAAGAAAAATAGTCACAAAATAAAAGAATACAAATATCTCTGTAAAAAGACACCTATTAATGTAAAACCTCCAAGTCTCTTTTCCCTTGAGCTTAAATGGGTTTTGCCACGATGTAATGTTGACGTGGGATCCTCCAAAATGGGTAATCACTTTTCTAAATCTATGTGATTTAAAAAATTGCAGCCCGAGAGAGCTACAGGCTGCCTTACCTGCCCTTAGTTACTTAAAAGCTTGCATTAGATACGACCTGACAGAGTGACAAGAGCTGCTGGCCGGGCTTGCGCAGAGAACACTTCTTATCTGATGAAAGGGAGCTGAAGAAGCTTTCAAGGGACTGTTGAAAAATATGTTGTCTTTTGTATACAGAATCCACTAGTTGTAGTGTGATTATCTGAGTAGATCCCTGCTTTTGCTGATGACAGGGAACATGAAGGAGCTTTCAAGAGGCTGAAGGAACTTTCAAGCTGCTGTGGAGAAAGGTGTTGTCTTTTGTATACAGTATCCACTAGTTGTAGTGTGATAATTTGAGTGAACATTACACATGATCCCTTATGCATGGCCCTGTGCTCTGACCAGCTCTCTCTCTGTCAGCTCAGCCCTGGCTTGTTTACTTTTGCTTCTTAGCAGATAAGGCACGTCCTGGCAAAACCCCTTTAATTCAAAAAGGTCAGAGGGAAACAATGAAAAAGTTAATCCAGGTGTTCCTGTGGTTCTTTTATCGACGTGGTTGTGTCATGGTAGAAAAATAAAAACCACTAAAGATAGGGAATAGCAACCAGTACTTAGGTGTTCTCCTAAAGGGTGCTCTGTTCGCAAATTAAATGCGACATAAAAAAATTGCAATGTAAAGTCTATGCAACATTTTAGAAATGGTGTTTTTTTTGTAATGTAAACGCCCATGGACACAGTAGGGCAGATTACAATACAGTCTAAGAGTACGTTCACACGGCAAGGAAAAAAAATGTGTCTTTTTTGGCATGTAGAGGGTTGGCTTTTGTCCGCGGTTTGCGGATTTGCCCGTCACACTTCACACCCACGTGCTCATGTTCTGCTCGAAAACCAGACGGAAGAATGAACATGTTCTAAGTTTTTAGGAAACTTCGTGCAGTGGGGACTGTTGCATGGATCTTCTATTTAAATCAATATAAAAGGTTAACAGTCGGTTTACAGACAGCTTTCAAATCCGAAAACCATCATAAAACCGACTGAAAACCTTTGCCGTGGAGACCAGCCCCAACTCTTAGGCTCTGTCCACATAATGAGTATTTCAGGTTGGAATCAGACTTGAAATACTCGTCTAAAACTGAAAGTAAATTTTCCTATTGACCTCAATAGAAAATACACATTTTAGTTCGTACAACATGTATTTTCGCCGGTCGGTTTTTAAACGGAAAAATATTTGGAACATGTTCATTCTTTGGTTGTATTCCACAAGGAAAATTTACTATTGAGGTCAATGGGGATGGCAAAAAAACCTGCAGAAAATGTAAGAAGATTTAGTTAGAAGAGTAAACATGCAAATGATTGGATGGATGGATTTAAAAAAAAAAAAATGAGGCGTTAGCAATGACTCATTTCAGTCACACCTTAAGGCCTCGTTCACACGGCTTATTTCAGAACGTATTTACAACGGATTTCCGATGTAAATACGTTCTGAAATCAGTTGAAAATCAGTTGCAAATAAGTGTCACTAAGTGTGGCACGTATTTGTAACTGATTTCCCGACGGATTCACCATCTACAATCATTGTAGGTGGTGAATCCGTCCGGAAAGAATTGACATGTCAATTGTTTTTCCGTCCGGATTGCCGTCGTCAATCCGCGGCGGCAATCCGGAACGGAGTTTTGCGTCGTGTGAACGACGCGCCGTATTTTCTATTGAAATCAATAGAAAATAGGCTGTGGCTTATTTCGGACGGATTTGCCGACGGATTTTTTCTGTCGGCAAATCCGTCCGAAATAAGCCGTGTGAACGAGGCCTAAAGGGGTAAGACTTGCCACAAAAAAATGTCTAATAGTGCCAGGCTAATGAGAAAAAAATAAAAAAGAAGTTGTACTCGCCTCCCAGGTCCCTCACCATTGCAAAGTGCCCCCGGACCCACTCCAATGTGCTTTCAATGTCTCACCCCAACATACTGAAGAGGGACAAAAATCCCGAAACAGCGTTGTCTGCAGATGAGAGATACTGGCTTGGCTAAAATCCTTTTTGCTTTCTCAAGACTCGGTGGGTCAAAAGCAAATTGAGGATCTGTTACATCCAACAGAGGGCGCTGTGGGCTTCTCAGCCCCTTTCCCATAATGCCTTGTGATATGCAGATGCTAAGTAGAGGGTGAAAAGGCAAAACAAACTCTACAAGCCGTACGTTCGGTGCTCTCCTTAAGGAGAGATCCTCCCTTCCTCACCCCAACATGCAAAGAATGTTCTCTCTCTTGTCTCCTCTGCAGGGAGTGTATAGAGTATAAGCATCTCTTGTGTGTAAGCTGCTTGTGTAGTGCAGTGCATAGGTGATCAGCCCTGCAAGACAGAGGTTGGGAGTTCAAACCCCATCAGTAGTTTCTTGTGTGTCAGCACGGGACACCGAGAAAATCGGGTCCCTGAGCAATTTGGAGAAGCAGTGGTGGGAGACCAGGTCAGATAGCACAACTTTATTTTTTTGTTTTATGCCAGTTTGGACCCATTTAGACATGATTTTTCGTGGCTGGAATTCCCCTTCAACTACATTTCCTGTAAAATACAGGAATAAAATAAAATAAAAGATAGTTATAAGATTCTCAACACACATACACAGTTTATACCCAATAAAGGAAAAAAAGTGCTAGATCAAATATACCGTATGTAAAAAAAATGTAAAAACTAATTTTATGTAAAGTCTAAAAAATTATTTTATTTAAATAGATAAAAACATTCCGGCTGCCATGTCAACTGATCCCCCTCCTCCTGCAATTACACTGCGGAGTAGTTATCAGAGGAAAGAGTGGTGCGCTCCTCATTAAGCTGGCTGTGTCTAAAGTGTTAAGAGTAGGAATGGAGCCTGCTACTGGCAGTGGCCGCCAGCTACACTGAGCATTGTTCCTCTCCAGGCTCCTGTCGACCAGAGATAGTATATTCGGTCTTATAAGATGTACCCCTGTTTTCCCCCCCAAATTTGAGGGGAAAAAAGTGTGTCTTCTAGTCCGAAAAATACAGTATAAGTGCATCAAGTAGCATCCAACACAATGGTAAATTCATAAACTTCATTACCAAATTATATACATAGCATAAATACAATAAATAAAAATATAAATAAAGTGCAATGAATAATTAATTTACATTGCTAGTTACCCACAGACACTCCCGACGGGCATTTCGCCTTAATAATTCGTCTGGGGAATATAATTTGCTGATGAAGTGTATGAATTTACCATTGTATTGGTTGCTATTTGATGCACTTGCACTTTTACTTATCATATATACTCGAGTATAAGCCGAGTTTTTCAGCACAAAAAATGTGCTGAAAAATGCGACCTCGGCTTATACTCGAGTCACTGTCGGCACTCAGGCGCTGCAATGGCCCGAGTTCCGACAGGGACGCTTCAGCTATATGCGGCTCCTCAGGGAGCGCATATAACTGAATGCAGAATGAGCGCACAGTGTCCGGGCGCTGCGCTGGCCCGGGCACTGTCAGCGATCCCTTCACCTACATGCGACTCCTCCGGAGCGCATATAGGCGAGGGGATACCACTGCGGAGCAGAGAGAGAGAGCGCTCCGTGCTCCGCAGTGGACTCCGGGCGGCCGCAGACTGGCGGCTGTCCAGAGTTTCCGGCACAGGCAGCGTGTGTCATCACGCTGCGTGCGCGGCCTGATGACGTCACCACCTGTGCTGAGAAGACAGGAGAGCGCGCGGGAGGCGGACAGCGAGGAGGCGGAGCAGCGAGGATCCAGGTAAGTGGTTTTTTTGTTTTAAAATCCTACCTACACCTGCCTATAGCCTATAACCTATATGCTATGGGGACCTATAGCCTGCCTATAGCCTGCCCTTACCTGCCTATAGCCTGCCTATACCTGCTAGGGGGACCTATAGCCTGCCCATACCTGCCTATAGCCTGCCCATACCTGCCTATACCTGCTAGGTGGACCTATACCTGCCTATACCCTGCCTAGGAGGACCTATACCTGCCTATTGCTAGGGGGGCCTATACCTGCCTATAGCCTGCCTATAACGACCTATACCTGCCTATACCCTGCCTATGAGGACCTATACCTGCCTATAACCTGCCTATGGGGGCAATTACCTGCCTATAGCCTGCCTAGGGGGACATATAGCTGCCTATAACCTGCCTATGGGGGACATTAAACTGCCTATAGCAGCCTATATCTGCCTATGGGGGACATTAAACTGCCTATGTAATTTTATTGGTATCTGTTTTTATTTTTAAAATTCACCAGTAGCCGCTGCGTTTTCCACCCTAGGCTTATACTCGAGTCAATAAGCTTTCCCGGTTTTTGTGGCAAAAGTAGGTGCCTCGGCTTATACTCGGGTCGGCTTATACTCGAGTATATACAGTATGTTCTAAGCACTAATCATGGTTTATTAACACTAGAGATGCACTTACTTGATTTTTGATGCTTCATTTACTGCGTTCATTGCTATTGTGCTCACATCTGTTTATTAAAATTATTTTTTACACATGATATAAAATGTGTTTGTACTTTTTTTTATATATTAGATCCTGCACATTAGTCAACAAACAGCATCATGAAATCTAAGGAACATACCAGCTAACTCAAAGATAAAGATATGGCAAGGTGTATTGCAGGGTTAGATAAAAAGAAAAAAAAAATAGCCCAAGCTCTAAACATCTCACAGAGCACTGTTCAATCCATCACCCTTATGGCATGTTCCCACGGAAGTGGACAAATACCGGCCGGCCTGTGTCCGGTTTTGCGGCCGTCCCCACGGCCGCGGGTGGGATGGGGGGTGGGGGGGTTTTCTCCACACTGAGCTGAGAACAGCCCTCCCACTTCCCATTGAGTTGGTCATATTCCGTCCAGAAACCGGACGGAAGAATGAACATGTTCAATGTTTTGCCGCCGGACCGCCGGCGGCAATACCTCTGGGCAGAAAACCCGTGCAGTGGGGACTGCTGCACGGGTTTTCCATAGAGCACGATTGTGCTCATTTTCGGCCGGTTTTTCAGGCGGTCTGAAAAACCGCACACCGGCTGAAAAACCGGCTGAAAAAACGTCCGAAAACCCGTGGAGTGGGGTCATGCCCTTAAATTGAAGGCGTATGGCACAACTGCTAACCTACCCAGACATAACCAACAGAACCCGCCAAGACACGGAGAGCACTAATTAAAGAATCAGCCAAGAGGCCCAGGGTCACTCTGGAGGAGCTACAGAGATCTACAGCTCAGGTGGGAGCATCTGTCACAGGACAACTATTAGATGTGTACTCCACAAATCTGACCTCTATGGAAGAGTGGCAAGAAGAAAGCCTTTTCTAAAAGTTTTTGCAGTTTGCAAAAACCTATGTAGGAAACACATCAAGCATGTGGAAGAAGGTGCTCGGGTCAGAGGAGACCAAAATTAAACTTTTGTCCTAAATGCCAAACACCCTGTGTGGAGAAAAGCCCCCACTGCACATCACCCGGAATACACCATCCCCACCGTGAAGCATGGTAGTAGCGGCATCATGTTGCAGGGATGCTTTGCTTCAGCAGAATCTGGAAAGATAGATGGAGCTAAATACAGGGCAATCCTGGAGGAAAACCTGTTGAGACTGGGACGTAGGCTCATTCTTCCAGCAGGACAAGGACTCTAAACATACAGTCAAAGCTACAAAGGAAAGGTGTGAATCAAAGTATTTTCATGTGTTAAAATGGCCCAGTCACAGCCTGAACTTAAATCCGATTGAGAATTTGTGACAGGACTTGAAAATTGCTGTTCACAGACATTCACCAACAAATCTGACCAAGCTAGAACTATTTTACAAAGCAGAAGAATGGGCAAAAATTCCGGCATTTAGACTGGACAAGCTAGAAGAGACATAATCATCAAGACATGATCGATCACATAAAATACAATTTACTTTATGGCTTTAACGTTTAAAAGTGAGGAACAGTTCTAGAGGTAGGAAAAGTTTTGCAACTCACTATATGCTATGGTCAGAAACTGGTCTATGGACGACATGTCTGGACGGGGCTGCTGCAGAAGTCTAACGTTTTTTCAGCCCCATTTCAAGCGCAGCCCCATTCGCTATAGTTTAAAGTTGCCTATACGCCAATAGAGCGCCCGCGGCACTTTGTAATGCGCCTGATTTCAGGGGGCGTGCGGGAAGCGGGGCACACTACAACCGTACGAAGCTATAGATTTATAGCTTCAGTATGGCAATTCTAGGCGCATTATTGCTGGTACAGGTATACCACTTTGAAAGTGGTTTACCTGAGCCAGACTTGACGTTAATGTGCTAGAATGCGCCTCATTTATAACTCGCAGTAGACTGGGTACATAAATCAGACACATTCTACACTAATGTGCATAAAAATTGGCGTCTTAACACCAAAAATCATACATGTTGCCCTAAGTGTCAAATTTAGATCTACAATTAATTTTCAGTTAATATATAGCACAGAGGTATTCCACTTATTTTGTTACATTATGATATAAATATAGGAAAGAGCTATTATTTATTTGCTACAGACATTGCAATACTGATTTTCTAAGACTTCTACATAAATAAGATACTAAAAGGAGTTTCTCAAGACTTTTTAAACCCTCTCTACCATTCCCTCCTCCAATAAAACAGAAATTTCCCCCATACTTACCTCTCCCATCAACACTGTTACAGTGCAGCCAAATCTCCAGTTATCCCCTACCCCGTAACATAAGTTAAGTACATAGATCACATAATGCTTTAACAAATCTGCATGTACAGAACATGACCACAGAGGTCTGTAATTGTCTGTAGCATCTTGTGATCCATGAAGGTGATGTCATCAGTGAAGGACCAGAGGGGCACCTGACCTGTGGCAGAGCTGGCACATTGGTGATGCGAGAGGTAGGCATAGGTTCATTTTCTATTTAAGAACAGCAGGGATTAGTAGGGAAGTTTTGAAAACCTCTATAATGTAAAACTGCACCTCTCTCCAGATTAGAATGATCCCGATTATCATCCCAAGTGCAGTAATCAGCACATATAGTATCTAAGCAGAATTCACAGCCAGGCCGGAGAAATGACAGGTGGTACCTGTCACAGGATTATCCTCTAGTGCCGCCTGTTACCTCTCTGCTAAGCAAATAAAATGCATAGCTGAAATCATAATTATGCCTTCATGCAAAAGCAGAACAGATACTTTGCAGATACTATTAAACCTTAAGAAAACTAGTTCACTGGAAACCTTGTGCCAAGACTTTACATAGGACCAGAGTATAAATGTTGGTCTAAAACAGTGGTTCTCAACCTTTCTAATGTCGTGACCCCGCAATACAGTTCCTCATGTTGCGGTGACCCCAAACCAAAAAATTATTTTGATGGCTACTTCAAAACTGTAATTTTTACTAGGGGACATGAGGGGTTACACATGTGTGACGCCTCTGAGCGGTACCTCTACATGTCACATACATATAAAGGTACCACTCAGAGCTGTTACATAGATGTAGGTGTGTGTGAGTGTGTGAGTGTGAGTGTTTGTGAGTGTGTGTGTGTGTGTGTGTGTGTGTTGTGGTGTGTGTGTGTGTGTGTGTGTGTGGTGTGTGTGTGTGTGTGTGTGTTACACTAAATTACCTTGCAGCCAGGAACAGCCCTGCCATGCAGTATCAGCATTCTCCCTGCACTGAGTACGGGCTGTTCCTGATGCTTGGATACATAGTGTGAGCACGTGATGCATGCACGGCCCACAAGGACGGCGGGACGTAAGTCCGTCCTCGCCGCAGCGCCGCTCACTGAGCCACCAATGCTGCGAGTAACGGCGCCCACTGCTCCCCCTCCCCTCAGTAATACAAACGGCGCTGCCGCCGCACCCCTCCCTGCAGCTGCTTGCATAGTGCGGCGCCCACAGCGCTCCTCCGCAAGTCCGCAGCACCCAGCTCTCTGTCCTGACGGCGCCCCCCCCGCAGCTCTCCGGCCGACCGGCGACCCCTGTGTTTTGGTCCTTCGACCCCCGCCGGGGTCGCGACCCACAGGTTGAGAACCGCTGGTCTAAAAGCTATTAACCACCAATGTGTTGCAAGAAGATGAACCATGATGCAGTGGAACATGTGTCTGTTCACAGGATATTTCCATACTTAAACTTCAGAGTAGATTTAAAAAAAAATTGCAAGAAAATTGATCAGATCTGATGCAAATGCAATAATAACCCAAACAGATAAAGGGTCTCATCTGCAGCACAAAGACATGTCACACAAGCATATTGCATATTTCCCTGCTCATAATATGACCATAATTTTTTGCCTACTCACAAGTCTAAGCACTAAAACTAACATCACAGATCTTGATTAATCTGTTAGTGTGGGTAATCACAACCACAATCAGGACCAGATCTGCAGCCATAATAAGGCAAAAGGTAAAGATTATTACCAAAGCATTGTTGTTCTGATTTTGCTTCCTTTCAGCGCTAGAACAGTTTTTATCTCCTGTTTATTTACATGAGCTTCCCTAGGTTAATGACCAGCTCTCTCTTCTCTAGCATCAGTGGCAGGATCACTCTCTGCTGTGTCTAACCAGCAGCACAGGAGCTTGTTTTGCTTCTTACTGACACGCGTTAACCCTTTAGAGCTCTGCCTTCTACCCAGATGTTGAAACCCTTCCATTACCAATGTTCCTCTAACAGGTTCTGCTAGAAATAGCAGAGCTGATATGTCAATCACTGCTGTAGAACCACTCACAACCTGACCAGGAAGTGCAAGCCTAAAGTTGGCTGTAAAAAGCAGGCTCTGTGAAACAGCATGGTGAGAACACCCCTTTAAGGAGACTGCTCTTTCTTGGTTTTCATCCTACCTCATTGGCCGCTCATTTAGCGTCTCATTTACTAGTTCTCTTTCTTCCTTTTGCCGTCATGGATCAGCAGGAGGCAATCTTAGATCCTCTCTTCTTTTCACTCTACATAGCTCCCACTGGACAACATATCAGTGCATTTGGTTTCCAGTAGCATTTCTACGCTGATGACACAATTATACACCTCTTCCCATTAGATCACCCCGGCATTGATACAAAACACCAGTGACCGTCTGTCAGCTCTCTCGAACATCATGTCCTCTCTTTAGATAAAACAAAATATTCTAAAACCTAACTTCTTATAATGCCATCAAATAATGAAACCATATCTCAGTTCACTTTGTGGTACCTCTATGACTCCTTGATAGCAGGCCTGATGTTTTGAGGGGGATGGAGGAAGGTTATATTAAATTCTGATCTTACCATCCCTCCCTATATTCAATCCCTTGCCCTTTCTCGTCATCTGCACCTTGAAAACATCTTCAGAATCCACCCATTTCCACTATGAAAACAGCGAAAAATTGTAACTGCTGCTTCATACATTCTTGTCTTGACTATTGTAACTCCTTACTAATTGGTCATCCTGTCTCTAAACTTTCCTCTCTCCAATCTATCGTGAATAAAACAGGCTGGTCTTTCTTTCCAGCCGCTATATCGACACCTTGACCCTGTACCAGTCACTAGTTGCCCATTCAGTACATAGTAAAATTTAAACTAGTTTCTTGCCCATAAAGCTCTCCACAGTGCTGCTCCTCCTACACCTTCGCCCCCATCTTTATCTGCCACCCTACCCAGACTCATTCGGTGGATGATCTTAGATTCAATTACAACATTATTGGAAACTCTCAGGGTATTTGCACATTATACGTGCCGCAATACGCTGGGTGCTTTGGAAGCATGTGCTGATCAGCGCGCATTTCCAAAGCACGTGGAGAGGGGGGAGGGGGGGCGGCCCCATTGACATGCATTGTTTACAGCACATAATCACCGTGAATAATTAAAGGAGTTGTCTCATTACAAGCTTTCAGCCTGTCAGTGAGCCTGGTAGTTGAATTGAGGGGTGTGCTTCTTGGTCTGTCTCTTCTGCTCCCTCTTCCCCCCCTCCCCTCAGCACACAGGCAGCTCCGTAACTTCTATACAGCAAGGGGGAGGGGGTTTGCTGCCAGAGTTAACCCTGTGTGTGCCTGCCTAGGTCTGTTGCAGGAGAGGGCTGATCTATGAGTGTAGAGAGGTCTGTGAAGCATTGATTACTAATAGCAGAGCAGAGGGGATGCAAGTGTTCCTATATCCCCTGCTTAGCTTACAAGTCTCCACATCTCCAGCAACAACAAACCCTATCAGAACAGACACAGGGCAGCTGGGAAGTGTTCCTATACTCAGACACTAGTACAGCATGAAGTATTCACATGCCTGATCTGTATAGTATTAGTATAGTGACATCATGATTATAGTAACACACAGGGTCACTGCTGTCACATCTATCTGTGTAGAGAGCAGGAGGAAGCAGGCACACACAGGGTTAATCCAGGCAACAGGGACACAGAAGCCAGAGACCTCCCCCTCCCTCCACTACAGAAGCATTATGTGAGGGAGGGGCTCTCTGCTCAGATCTGTCTTCAAAGGTGATGAGTCATACAGACCTGACAGCCAGTAAGATAAGGATCAACAGGTCGGCTGCTATAGAGATTTGAGAAGCTGATGCACTCCTACTACCAGGGCTAACTCAAAATCAGTAGGACATTTGTAATGAACATATATTGCAAAGCTGCTTGTTTTTTTAAAGATCTTTTAATTAAAACCCAATCATTGTAGAGAGACAACCCCTTTAACATGTCAATTCTTCCCCTGCGCGTATAATACAACAGTATTATACGCTCGGAGGGACAACGCATAATCCATAGCTCCCTATGAGAGCTATGGATTACCGTAATTGCGGCGCGCATTTCGCTGCATATAACGCGCAATATGCGGCGACAAGCACCAAAATAAACCCTTACTCCCGCCTACAAGACTTCACACGTGCTGTAACAGTTTTCTGGAATGTGCTATCCCATATAATCAGAACAATTTACAACATTCATAATTTTAAAGAGAACCTGTCGCATTCAACATGCTAGCTAATCTGCCGGCGACATGTTATACAGCAGGAAGAATTGTGCAGATTGATATATAGTTTTGTAAGTGAAAGTTGTATTTTATTAATTTAAATCCCTCACTCTTCTGAGTTAAGTAGTCCAAAAGGAGGTCTGATCAGTGATTGACAGCTATCCTGCATGCACACTAATACAAGGAAGACTGTCAATCACTGATAATACCGCCTACTGGACTCCCTAACCTAGAATAAGTGGGCATTTAAATGAATAAAATACAATTTCTACTGAACCTTTCACTACAAAACTATATATCAATCTGCACAACACCTTCTGCTCTATAACATGCTGCTAGTAGATTATATCCCTTTAAAGGGGTTGTCTCACTACAAGGATTGCTTTTTATGTTAAAGATCTTGCAAAAAAAAGTCACTTTGCAATATATGTCCATTAACAGGGTACTGCCTATTCTGAGATATCCCCTCTTGTATGTGCTGCATTAGCTCCTCAGGTCACTATAGCTACAGACCTGTTTGATCTCTCCTGATACGCTGCCAACGCTGGTTGCTATAGCTACATATCTGGCTTCTACTGCAGCCTAGTGGAAGCCAGTAAACACCCCCTGAATTCAAAGTGAAACGAAGAAAACAGGACTGAGGTAAGATGAATCAATGTAGTGAGACAACCCCTTTAAGTGTGCCCCAAAAAACATCTTCTTAAGCAGACCTACCAAGATCCCTACTGGCAATCCCCACATTTAGTCAAACATATTTTTGGCACTCCATGCACTTATCTGTGTATAGATGTTCTGGCTGGGAGGCAGGTTCATCCACTTTTATGTGTACTTCCTCATTCAGAGAAGATGGCTGGAGCATTGTACACATTAAGCACTTCTCACCATTTATCTCACCCCTACTTCTACAAAGATTGTAAGCTCTTGCGAGCAGCGCCCTCATACCTGCTGTTTAATTTGTTTATGGGTTTGCTTCTATGGAATGTGCATTTTTTTCCTCTATCTAAACCCTCTGCATTGTACAGTGCTGTAGAATATGTTGCCGCTATGTAAAGAAAGCTTATTATTAGATTAAAAAATTTGCACTGTAGCTTTGACCTTTTCAGAGGAAACATTTTCTAAACTGATACCGTCAAGAAATTTAGGGGCTCTATTTCTTGACTATCAAAGACCCTGTCACAGTCGCAGATATTCTACTTTACAAACATTCCTTGTAAGGGCTTGTTCACACGGAGTTTTAACTCCGTGTTCACATCCGCTTTTTAGATCTGTCTCTGGGACCGACAGGACGGACCCAGAGACGGATCTAACAATTAGCAGTGAGATTATCACTGCGGGCTATGAGGAAGACGCAGCGGCGTTCACATGAGAGATCGCCGCTGCGTGTTCCCCTCCAGCCTGTCGGCTCCGTCTTTGAAAGAACTGACATGCAACTCTTTCAACCACGGAGCCGAGGAACACGCAGCGGCGATCTCTCATGTGAACCCCGCTGCGTGTTTCTCATAGCCCGCAATGATAATCTCACTGCTAATTGTTAGATCCGTCTTTGAGTCCGTCCTGTCGGTCCCCGAGACGGAGCTAAAAAGCGGATGTAACATGAAATTATAACTCCGTGTGAACAAACCCTAAAACAAGAACTACAAACATGTAGACAAAAAACACTGCATGGACTACATACACTCTCCACAGAGAGTATATATGGTTTATAGAGCACAATTTTTGGCAAAGGATGCAAACAAGTGAAAAAACTTTATCACAGGTTTCTCCAAAACCCCACCAAGTGATGTGATACATATAACCATGAGCAAATCTAGAGTAAGTAGCCGTAACAGAGGCATGTACAATACATCAAAGTATTATGTGGATACCAATAAACATAAAAACATCCATCCAAAGCACTGCCACTGGGAAAGTGCAAACAATGAAGGACGTAGACAACAGCTATTTAGAAATGGCAGCAATCTCATATTTAACCTTTAAATGTAGGCATTCAGACGTGCACTATTTACTGCTTACCATGTTTTGCTCGGAGGAGTACTGTATCCTGAGAGTGTCCATAGCTCGGATCATAGATTGCATGGCAGTAAATATATTTTGATAAACCAGCTTTGTGAACGCGCGGCGATCTTCATCTGTGTAACCGGAGCCATGAATAATTCTCATCTGCTTGATGAAGGTACTTTTCCCACTCTCACCAGTGCCTGAAAAGACCAAAGAGAAGGTTTATTAGTTATCAACCTCTGGAACAAAAGGAACTTTCAGACCAAACATTTTCTGTTAGTGTAGATTTCAGGACCTGCTGAGATTTTTTCCTTTCATTAGTGCAAGGTTTTCCATTATTCCATGGACTTTTTTTTTTTTTTTTCTAACAAAAAGGTCTGAAATCCAAATCTAAGAATTAAATAGGAGAAAACTGACAAAATGCTATAAATCACTTTAAAGGGAATCTGTCGCCAATTTTTTATTTTTTCTTATTAAACCAAGCCCCTGATCCATATTCTTTTCCTCTCAGTTGTTTTTATTTCCGGATTGTAGATTTCTCTATTCCGCCATCTATATATGATTGTGGGGAAGACATTCTTGCCTGCACTGCTTTAACAGCAGTCAGAAAGATCATTTACAGCAGCTTCATGCACATAGGATTCTTAAGACAGATTCTGTCCCATAGACTTGTGTAGGAGAGTTTTCACTGTGAAGGAAGGGGAGAGGGGGAGCTGTGACTATCTCCTCTTGTGACTGGTGGATTCTGTGTTATCTGTACACAATGGTGTCTCCTTTCAGTGTGACCCTGCTTTTACTAATAATGAGCACACTGCTGAAAAGCTCTGCAAACAGAACAGGAAGTGTCAGACGATTATAATGCCTAGTGGCCAAAGTGAAAACTGCAGGACTTAAGAATTATTAAAAAAATACTGAAAGTGATATGGAAAATTAAAAAAACACAACCAAAAATTCCTAAAAAATGTGTTTAGCATAAAAATGTGAGTTAAACAATAAGTCATTTTTTGATGACACATTCCCTTTAAATCTAAACTGTAGCATTAGTAAACGTCAAATAAAAGCAAGATTCAAAACGAACGCAGTTATTTTCTGTTGACAGCATTCCTTTTTATTAGACCTTGTGGTTTGTATGTGCAGCCATTGCTTACTATCCTTCCCACCGCAGAATGTTTATTCCATGGGGCAGTGAATGCTTTACTTACCTTGTGGGTTACAAGAGTCCTATCAATACCGAGCAGAATTAAGCCACTAGAACTTCTGGTTCCTTGTCAACCAAAATATCTTCTGGCGCTGAATTCAATAGAACTCACTGATTCCCTGAGCAACTGTAAACATAGCTGCTTCTCAGTGAATGCCGTTGTCTGCTCTAGTATCCCAACCATCCAGAAAAGTATAGGGCGTTAACCAAATGGATTGTCATTTTCAAAAGGAGATCACTAATGAAGCCAGAGAAAAGTAGATTTCTTAGTTATGAGCTTAAACTACTGACTTAATATCATTATCCAAGCAACAGCCAGAATGAATTTCACACTGACCTGTTGACTAGTTCTTCTAACCTCCTACATTGATATGACATTTCTGAAGTTGTAAATTGGCAGCCAACCAGCATCTGTCACCGCACTTTTCTCTGCTACATTCATAGTGCACATTATTCACGGTGTCTTAAATGTAAAACTTAATTTACTCTAAAATTTGGGTAACTAGTTTGCTGCAGCACTTATTTCTTAATACATGTATTGAATCCAGCACTCTGTAGCATAAAACGCTACTTTTATTTAGAATGTTTAATGTGTCATCAAAAAATTATTCATGTTTTATGTTAAACACATTTTTTAAGAATTTTTCATATTTATCAATATTTAAAAAAAAAAAAATCTTAAAATTCTGCAGTTTCCACTTTGGCCACCAAGTCTAAACATAGTCTATCACTTCCTATTTCAGGGTTGTGGAGTCGGAGTCGTAGTCATGGAGTCGGGGAGTTGGAGTCGGAGCCTATTTTGCAGGAGTCGGAGTCGTCATAAAATGGACCGACTCCCCAAATATATAATAAGTTGGTCCAGTTAGTTCGATGCAAAGAACAAGAGGAAACGGGTCCAGCCAGTGCTACTGCTCCCATATCTTCAGTCTTATCACATGAGGAGTGTAATTGATGACATGGAGCAGGCAAAGCGCTGCCCCAGGGGAACAGATTCTGCTCCCATGGCAAACAGATTTCAGTAAAGTTTTTCACCTGCTTTCAAAGTAAAAGAGTTCAACCATTCATAAAAACTGACTGTGGCTGAGGCAATTCCTTTATACCCTGACATTGTTAGAGATGTTGCCCTGTGGTCACCACTTTGCCCCCAACCCAAGTTAGTGTAGAGAGGCCGTTCTCTAGCCTGGACATAATGAGATCAGATGTGAGGTCATGTATGCAGGATCTGATGGAGGCAATACTATTTCTCAGAACAAATTCAGAGACTTCACAAATGTTCCTGCAGTGTTTTACATATTTACAATTTTTTTGTGTTCTAAAGTCATATCCAATAAATATATTTTACACTGACAAGCAAAATGGTAACATTGTTTTGAACGTGTGACTTTCAGGCTCCATATCTCACCGTCCACTACAGCTTTGTACATGAGGCTACTGTAATTTTATATACAGTCATCTTACCTATCTTATACATAAATTTGACTTGCAAGTATTTAGCATCTGCTCAGTTCTGCAGATTCTTTCCTGTAACTGCACTGTTACTGTTTTTGGGAAATCCACCTTTGGTTTTTAATACTGCCTGAATCCTTCTGGGCTCTGGATCAGATTCAAGCATATCTTGACCAAAATCTGATCCCAGATCTCTTCTATACATTCCCAATGTTGGCGCAGACTGGACTTGGATACAAATACAGCTTTTTCTTCAACTCTACCCACAAGTGTTCAAAAGATCAAAACATTGTTACCCTTTAGCTTGTCGGTGTCTGTTTTACCTAAATAGCTTGATTATTGTATCATAAGGTGATAAACAGCCTGATGTTACCATTTTACTACAGTAAGGTTATCACTTAAACATGCGCCGTGTATGCGGGAGTCAGGAGTCGGGAGTCGGAGATTTGGGAAATTGAGGAGTCGGAGTCGGGGCTTTGGCTTACCGACTCCACAGCCCTGGCTTTCATGCCGTTTTTTGTCCAATGCAGTGTGGACATAGCCTAAAAGTTATTTTACTCTAA
Organism: Phyllomedusa bahiana; assembly: GCA_025379985.1. Lineage (NCBI taxonomy): Eukaryota > Metazoa > Chordata > Amphibia > Anura > Hylidae > Phyllomedusa > Phyllomedusa bahiana. The sequence goes on along the minus strand of JAODAL010000180.1, from coordinate 196,253 downwards.
AATTTGGGTAACTAGTTTGCTGCAACGCTTATTTCTCAATACATGTATTGAATCCAGCACTCTGTGGCATAAAACACTACTTTTATTTAGAATGTTGAATGTGTCATCAAAAAAGTTTTATGTTAAACACATTTTTCATATTTATCAATATTTAAAAAAAAAATAAATAAATCTTGAAATCCTGCAGTTTCCACTTTGGCCACTAAGTCTAAACATAGTCTATCACTTCCTATTCCGTAGAGCACAGGTGTCAAACTGCCGGTCCTCCAGCTGTTGGGAAACTACAACTCCCATCATGCATTTGGATAATCTATAACAGTGGGCATGATGGGAGTTGTAGTTTCCCAACAGCTGGAGGGCCGGCAGTTTCAGCAGTCCCTTCATTATCAGCACAGGCAGGGTTACACTGATAAGTGGACACCAATCTGTATAGAAAACACAGGATTCCGGTCACAATAGAAGATAGTCACAGTTCAACCTCTTTCCCTTCCTGCACACTGATTTCTTCCCAGGTCACAGAACATGCTTAGAAAACTCTTCTACATAAGTCAGTAGGTCTGCTCCATCTTTTTTAAATCCTGTTTAAAGCAGTTCAGGCAAGATGGCTGCCCTCCATTATATACAGTCAATAGGATTAAAAAAAAACTCACAAAATAAAAATGGCTAAAAAGGAAATAATATTGATCAGTATCTTACTTTAACTAGTAAAACAAAATGGCGATAGATTCCCTTTATATAATCACTCTTAAAGGGGTTGTCGCCCTACACTGATTCATCTTACCTGGGTCCTGTTTTTTCAATTTCATTTTTTAATTCAGGGGCAGTTTATTAGCTTCAGGGAATGTTCACACGGCTTATTTTGGAGCGCATTTCACCATCTATTTTGCGGCATACTGTGCTTAATACGCGGGGAAATGCGACCCATAATTACGGTAATCCACAGCTCTCATATAGAACTATGGATTACGCCTCCTCTCCCCACTCGTACAATACGATCGTATTATATGCGCGGGGAGATAAGTGACATGTCAATTATTCGCGGCAAATACGTGCCGCAAATAATGCATGACAATGGGGCCGGCGCCGCGGGAGCACGCGCGTATTAGTATGCATCGCAGTACATCATGTGAACATACCCTTAGGGTGCATCCCCACGGCATAGGACAAAATATCAGCCGGTTTGCCGGCCGGTATTTGTCCTGTTTTGCGGCCGTCCCCACGGCCGCAGGGGGGGATGGCTTTTCTCTGTGATGAGCGGAGAAGAGCCCTCCCCTTTCACATTGAGAAGCACAGATTCCGTCCGAAAATCAGACAGAAGATTGTGCTTGCTCAATGTTTTGCAGCAAAACCGCCGGACGGAGAACCCGTGCAGTGGGGACTGCTGCACGGGTTTTCCATAAAGCACCATTGTGCTCATTTTCGGACGGTTTTTCAGGCGGTCTGCAAAACCGCAAACCGGCTGAAAAACCGTGCAGTGGGGACATGCCCTTAGGCTCTGTCCACTCGGCAGTAAGCAAATACCGGCTGGTATTTTGACATTTTGTACGTGGTTTTGGGGTACAGTTGTGTCCACGGTTTGCGGATTCCCCGTCCCCTTCAACCACTGGCATGTACATCTTCTGCCTGAAAACCAGGTGCAAGAATGAACATGTTCTAAGTTTTTCGGAACACCGGAAGTGTAAAAAAACAAAAATCGGCAGAAAATCCATTAAGTGTGGACTGCTGCACGGATTTTCAGTTAAAGTCTATCAGGATGATTGGCAGTCCATTTACAGACGGCTTTCAAAATTCAACTGAAAATCCTTGCCGTGGGGACAAGCCCTAACTGGCTACTACTGGCCTGCAGTGACAAGCTGCTGAGGACACCAGGTCTGTAGCTATAGCTACCAGCATTGGCAGCCTATCAGGAGAGATCAAACAGGTCTGTAGCTATAGCGACCAGCAGTGGCAGCCTATCAGGAGAGATCAAACAGGTCTGTAACTATAGCGACCTGAGGAGTTGATGAAGCCCATACAAGAGGGGATATCTACTATTCTACTATTTGAGTGCTGGATTTAATATTTGTTTTATTCGTTTAGATGTTGGACTCCCAACTATAGTTCCGTGCACCCGAGGACAAATCCTTAGAACTGCTAATTAAGTACCAAAACCACTGTAAGATAAATCGGCTAACCTTAGTTATCAATGTCTAACAACAATGCAATAGTGGAGCACAGTTAGAGCAGGTCATTATCAAAGCACACCAAAAATGAAAAAACAAAAACTATACATAAAAAAAAGCAGCAAAACAATAAAAACTGTAGATTTTGTCAGTTTCCATGCTTCCAGATTACTCTATCCCTAGCGACAGATGTTAAAAAGACAACATGTCGGCTTCAGCAGCGAAGGATGGTGCAGACAACTGTGCTGAGGCAATTTGAGAATGGTAAAGCAAGTATGAGGATTTCCAATTTAGGTCTAAACATCAATGCTTGCATTTTTATAATATATCAAATATGGCAGGAAATTTACTTGTGCCTATGAGCATATTTACTATTCCTATCTTATACATAAATGGCCTAGTCTAAACGTACACTGTCTAATAACGTGACAAATTAAACACAACGCTATAGAGTAAATTTGGTTCCTCTTTAGATACTGCTGCCCAATTTTATAAGCACCTACTGGTTGGTGTTGGAAAAGTCAATTTTGTGTGCCACAGTGTTCTGCCATTGCGGTGCAATCTGTCACATTTCTAGTCATTCCCCCTTTCCGCTAAATTGAACACGGCACAAAAACAGCCTAAAAAGTAATAACGGAGTGCAATGGAAGCCACAAGGATTCTGCCACATTGCATTGGATTTAGAAGCCTTTTGTGGATTTGATTTTAAATGCGGTTTATGGTCAGAAAGAGTCCAGATCATGTCTATTGCTTTTGGACATGTTAAAATCCATGAGGATTTTAGCCATCCCATGGACATCATTAGTAAATTTCCAGACATTTTCTGTGTGAAATACAACCAAAGATTGAGCAGGTTCAACGATATTTTTTACTATGCGTCGGTTTTGAAAACTGAATGCCGAAAATACGCGTCGTGTGAACGACAATGTGTATTTCCTATTGAGGCCAATGAGAATCCCCTTTCAGTTTTCAACCAAGATTTCAGGGTGGAATCTGCTAGAAATGCTTGTCGTGTTGACATACCCTTAAAGGGGTTGTCTCACCATGCAGTTTCACAGAACTATAGCCATCTTCAGACTCGCACGTCCTGGTAAAGCTGTAGGTGGGTCTATAGCAGTGATTGACACATCAGCTCTGCTGTTCCTAGCTACTCCTGTTACAGTAACAGGAGATTTATAACGTTTAGTAGACAATGCTACAGACAAGGCTGACGGCAGCTTGGAGAGAAGGGAGAAAGCAGAGAGGTGGTTAATAACTAGAGAAATTTGTATAAGCTAAGAGATAAAATCTTCCTCATCTCCTGACCAAAGCAAAATCAAAACAGTATGGTATTTGGTAATAGTCTTCATTTACCTTTCCCTGCATATTAAAAACTAATTTTTGTGGTGAGCAAACCCCTTTATGCAGTTTTTTTTTCTTTCTTTTTTTTTTTTTTTTTGCCGACTGCTGCAGAATTTTAATATTTGGAACAGTAAATCTACCCCATTGTGCTTTCATTTTCCTCTCGTCTTAAACTCTTTAAAGTGTCTACGCAATGACAGCTGTGGACTAATTTTTCTAAGCAAAGTCTCTTTTCATGTTTTATTAGCTTAAGGAGAAACTGTGACGTTACAATGCAGCCATGCTAAAATACTTTTCAAAGAGTTTATTGTTTGTCTTTGCCATTTTATTATGGATGATTTTTATACATTGCTGCTTCATTTTAAATATTAGAAAAAATAGCAAAGGCACATAAGGTTAAATCTGACAATGAATTATATTAAAACAGAGGTTTCCAACCTTGGTGATGTATAGATCCATTTTAATACAGAAGATACCGAAGGATTCTGAAAACCTTTGTGTTTATACTTTTATTGCACTGTATCTATTAAAGGGGTTTTACCATTACAAACTTTTGCAGACTTGAGCTGTTTATCTCTTTTACAGCTTCAAATCCAGGGGCGAGTCTCTTCTCTCAGTAGGTGTGCCTCTCCTGCCAGGAGGCGTGTTCCCTCACTGAAGAGTTGTGACATCATCATTCTGTGTGTGCAGTGGAAGGGAGATTATGTCACAGCTCTGTAGCCCTCCTGTATGCTTCTCCTGTAAGCTCCTTGTAACCAGAACACCTGCATTGCTGAAAACAGTTATACATACAGCCTGAACTGATGAAACAAAATGTAAGGAATGCGCCCTGACCTCCCCCCTCCTTCCTCTGTTTTCAGGCAGGAGATAGAGGGGGGGGGCTGTATAAGGCTGTGTTATTTGGGGGGAGAGAGTGGATCTAGAAGCTACAGACCTAGTAATTGTCCAGATCCTTCACCTTAGAGCTGGAGGATGAGCACAGACAAGCTCACACAGCTTTTATTATACAGCCAGCAGAGAAAGCTGAGGTACTTAGTTTTACTTTCATTTCCCACAGCTCAGAGGGGAGTAAGCACGGAGTTCAGGCAGCTAATCACAGCACAGGGGGTGTGTCCCATCCGGGGCGTGTCCCAACAGGCTGAATGACATTTCAGGCAGCCAATCACAGAAAAGAGGCGTGTCTCATCCAGCTGCTGCAGAAATAGCTATAGATGCACAGATCAGCTAAGATCTGCTATACTAAGTGATTTAGGTAATGCAAACCAATTGCAAAAGCGCTTATTTTTATGGTCACCATCATAAGAGATATGATCTTTGTAGCGAGAAAACCTCTTTAAGTGGGGAGTGGTGGAGGGACACTTTCGTAACTGGCTATTAAAATTTCCAAAATCTGCAGCTTGCATGTATGAAAATACACAACAAGCTGCTCGATCCAGAGATTAATTCGTTAGATCAGTTGTCTGGTAGCTGGTCTCCAAGCCATTTGCCTCCTCTACTAAATGCAGATTTAAAAGGGTTGTACAACCAGCAATATTTATTTCCCAAACCAAAAGGTAGGGCATCACAGGAACAGAGTCCCTAATTTAATGGAGCAGCAGTCTGGCATGTATGCTGCTTCTGGATTCCACGCTAGGTGACTGATAAAAACATACAGTCCCTGCAGCAACAGGCACGTCAAACCACCACTCTATTCAAATGGGGCAGGAGCCAGGAGTCAAACCCTCAATGGTCATACATTTATATATACATATAGAATTATTATTATTTTGTGGAGCTATTCAAGCTGAATTCTGGTAAAATCAGATAATATCATAATTAAGCTTCAATGATTGTTGTTCTAAAATCCAGTATTAACCTTTGACAAGTGCATGTGCTAAGTTCTCGCAGAAAAGGTTGTTATTTGAAATAAAGATTAAAGGGATCTTCTCATCACACTGATTATTCAATTTTGCTAACACATTTTAAGCTAAAGACTGTTCTCGAATAAATTGCTGTTTTGATTTTACTTCACGTCAGAGAAAGAGCCGTCCTGATCTCCTGTTTGTTGACAGGTTTCCTAGGTCGACAAACGCCTCTCTCTACTCCAGCAGCCTTGGCCGGGATGATGACCTCACTGCCTGCTGCGTCTTATCAGCAACATAGGAGCATGTTTATCTTCCTTATTGACAAACTTTAACCCTTTAGGGAACGTGCAGAGTATTTTCACGTGCTATATATTTGCTGAAAATTCCACTATGGCAAGGGTGGAATTTCAACGAGGAAACAACATGGACTGCCCAAGGCAGATTTTCGCCACTTCTACACTTTAGTATTGAAAAACATTCAAGTAAAAACAGTGTTGTCTGAATGGGAAAGGGAAGTGTTTTACGGGCGTTTTTGACGCTTATTCAAGGACATATTGGACGTGCAATATGCCCCAAAATAAGCATAAGAGAGTTCTGTAGCTTTATGCACTGCTGTTTAAACTCCTTCGCCTCATCACCAATACCCATCTAACTGGCTTCGATAGGAATAGCAGTGCTGATATGCAAATCATTGCTTAGACCCAACCACAGCCTGAACAGGAAGTGGGAGCCTGAAGCTGGCTGCGAAGAGCAGGCTCTATGAAAACGCATGGTGAAAACTCCCCTTTAAGAAAAGTAAACTATGTCATCAGACTGGAAAATCAGCAAAATTGAGTTTTGTTAGGTCATTAAGTACTTATTTTTAAAGGACTGTCTGGTTTAAAAAAAAAAAAAAAAAAAATGTTGACATGAGAACAACATTAGATCATCGTTCATCTTATTCAATCATTAAAAACTAGGCTGATGATTTTAAATGTGAAACAAAAGAGGTGACGTACAAGAAGCAGCCTAGGAGATCGATTTGTATGTTAATACCATAAAACATCACTGCTCTCAATTGTATAATTTTGGATAACATACAAATCGGCCAAAAACATATAACAGAAACTTGAAATCTCTCATATGAACGCATTTTTTGTCTACAATTAACAATGAAATGGAAAGAAGAAAGGTATCCGCAAAAATGAATACCCAAACGTCTCTAAAACAAATAAGAGCGATAATGTCTTTGAGAATTTGCAAACAATTTAACAACAGAAGAAAAAATCTAACTTTTGGATCACCTTTTTACAATGGATGAAACCTGGAATTATCATCATAATCCAGAAACTAAAGAAATCTGTAAAGAGTGAAAACATTCTGGTTCTCCTCAGACCAAAAACTTTTGCATGCACAAGTCTGCTGCAAAAGATTTCGGGCGACATGTATGATTTTTGGTGCCCAGGCGCAATTTTTTTTCATGCATTAGTAGCGTAGAATGCACCTGAATCTATGAACCTGTTCTACTGCGGGTCATAGATTTAGCGCTTCCTAGCTATAAAGCGACACTTCTGGCTCAGGTAAACCACTGTTAAAGTGCTCTATCCGTTTCAGCAGTAATCCGCCTGGATTTGTTGTACTAAAGCTGTAAATCTGTAGCTTCGTACGGTTGTGGTGTGACACGCCTCCCAATCTCAGGCACATTACAAAGTGCCGCGGGCGCTCTGTAATGCATTCGATAGTGGAGGGCGCCTGTTTAAAAAGAGCTGAAAAAACAACAGACTTCTGGCGCAGCCCCATTCCTACATGTCGCCCACTGCCTCTATTTTCTAGGAAAAAAATGGCATAATTTTTGCAGATTGCTTGAAGCACGGAAAATCAGTCACTTGAGAATACTACACAACTCCATTACACAAACTTGAGAATCAGAGTTGTCTTGTTTTTGCAGGATAAGGCACCCACCTACAAGTCTCATATTGCCCTCCCAAAAGTCAATGAAATCAGCTTTGAGACGGTTGATCACCCATCATCATATTCTCTTGACTTGGCCCCACCTGAATATCATCTGTTTCCAAAACTCAAAAAAAAAAACACAAACAGGATAACAATTTTGTTCTAAAGGATCAGAATTATTTTTGGTCAGGGTGTTCATTGTATTTTAACTCCATACATTTATGCTGAATAGAACTGTATCACTATATACACCTTATTTTTTTGTTAGGCTAGGTCAAGTATATATCACTACCCCCTCAAATCGCCTTTTTTCCAGTCATCTTCTCCATAGTTTAATAAAAAAAAAAAAAAAAAACACAAAAAGAAACCCTTGTACACAATAAGTGTTTTAAAATGGCCTCCAAAAACACAGAGAAATCCCACAAAACTCTAAACTGCTGGTGTTTTGTATATGCATTTTAAAAATTTGAAGATTTTGTTTCAAGGAGGCCTCAATCTGTAACATTTTCTAAAAAATGAAGTAAAACAACATATTTTCTGAATATTTACATATAATTAAGGAAGAACTAACTCAATGGAGCCAACGAGGGAGTAGTCCGTATGGTAACAGAAACAAAAACTGAGGCATCGCTGTGGGACATGGTAAAACAAGGCTTTAGTCCAACACTTGAAGACTATGCGCTGAAATGTCTTCATATCAGGTCTACTCTGGGCCAGAAATGTAATATTACATCTAGATCTACTGCTTGCCCACATAGCATTCACAGTATATAGCAGGGATAATCTTCTATTGCTCTTTGGAAGAGAAACAACCCTTATCTGTTGTTCAGAATCCTCAAATCATGGAACACATTTACTAGCCTAATTAGCTGTAAGGCTATGTCTACACAGCACTGGGTTCTGTTCGGAGTTTTGGCCGATTCAGTATTTAACATCCATCGAAAATCTGACTGTAACCAGTGCCCCATGGACAGCAATAGAAAACCTGTGCTGTAGTCTACATAGCATGGATTTTCTACTTTTGGATTTCTAAACAGCCGGCCCTACACTGGAAAACAGAACATGTTCTATCTCCCAGAGATTCCTGTACAGTCAATGCACTGGGCCAGCGGAAAATCCGAAAACCGACCACGGTTTATTGCGCAAACACAAGCCAAAAACTGTTAAAATGCCGTGAGATTTTTGAGGATATTTTAACATTAGCTGTGTAGTCATAGCCTAAAGACAAAACGATATCGTGTTCCCAAACTACTTCTGACAAGTGCTATCAATGAAAGTGCTAAACCTTTCCAAACTCTGGTGCTTACAGCTTCCCAGTAGGGTCACATTTAGTTTCTGCACAGCGGCGATACCTTGCAGAAATTCCATACATCAGTGCCCAAACAAGATGCCACATCTATTTACCCATTCCACTGGGCCCAAGAAGCAGAATGGCCCAAACAATTTATCCGACCGGTATTCGTCTGGTTTGTGCGCCGTGCACACGGCCGCAGGGGGCGGGGAGAGACACTTCTTCGCAATGAGTGGAGAAAACCCCTCCCCCTTCACATTCACTTGCACATATTCCGCCGTAAACCGACGGAAGAAGGTGCAAGGACAATGTTTATTGGGCGACCCGCGGGCGGAAAAATCGGCGGGCGGAAAACCCGTGCCATGGGGACATGCCGTATAACCCTGAACAATGCATTGTTGACAGAAGTGACTGCTACAGCAGTGCCACAGAAGTATGGCATATACCTGTCCCCTGTAATATAAAGCACGTTTCCATCTGTGGCACTGCAGGGTTTGTACTTCACTAACAAGAACTGACAAATTGTGAGGCTGATTTAGACCCAATTCACAAGTGTGTCAGCGGTTCCATTTAGAACTGCAGAAGCAGCACCAGATTTGTTACATGACGGGAATTAATGGCGACCAATGGACTATACAGGCAGTGCTCGACTTACATTGCTCCGACTTATATACGTCCCCTAGTTACAAACGAAGACTTATGGGGCGTGGCTGACATTCAACACTGAGTCACGCCCCATGATAACCAAGTGCCAGCATGCCACAGCTGCACATGAGATACAGAACGTTAGGTGAAATCTTCTAAAAAAAAAAAAAGGGTACAGACAGCAAAACAAATGTAACAACTGTTCCCTGCACTATCCACAACTAAAAATGGATTTACATTTAATAAATCTACCTGATCCGACATACAATTTCAACTTAAGAACAAACCTACAGTCCCTGTTCCGTTTGTAATCCGGGGACTGCCTGTAGTAGGATCCTTCTAGTTCCCATCATAGATTCAGTGATTTTAACTGTAAAACTAGTGCTGCATGTAGTGCTATTTTTTCCATCATTTTTGATGGAATCTGTGCCAGAGGCTCTGAACAAAAACTTTGATGCAAATGTGAACCAAGCCTGACAGCCGGCCACATGCAGCATCTTTTTACAGTAAAACAAACATGTAGCAGCTCACCTGATCTGTGCATCAGCGCCGGACAATGTATGGATTATGCTCTCAAAAATGGAGAAAACTCCAGACAAAAAATATACGGTATCCAGCAACATTGATAAAATATGAAACATCTTTATTCCATGATACAGGAAAAATGTGCCCTGTACGGCAGGCAAAAGAAGCGCTTACACGTTTTGAACAAAGCTAATCTTAGTCATAACATCCATGACGAAGAACAATTTTGTTTGAACGGCAAAAGCGCCTTCAGTTTTCCACACTGCAGAACAATAGAACTTTTTTCATCTGGCCACCATGGTATTAAGTTTCTGGTCTTTTAACTTCCTGTATTTCAGGAGAACTGTGTGGCATTGCTAGACTGTGCCAGGAGGTCAGGACCTGAAGTGGTAATCCTGAGCCTTGCAATATAATTCTGAGATACACAAGGCCACTTGGGTATATGAGATTTAATGGAGTTGTCCAGTGGATAAATAAAATTATGTTCTAAATGATACCTCTGTCAAAGTTATGCACTTTTGTAACGTACTTTATGTTCTGTGATATTCCAGCAGTTTTACATCAGTGGTTTCATGACTGGAAGCTCAGTAGTTCTCAGTGTCTGGACACACATTAAAGAGCTCGGTGGCCACGTGATCAAGAGGTCATGTGGCCAAAGAGGTGACAGCCACCATTCTTTGGTTCTGTCCCCCAAGGTTTTCAATAAGAAGAGGAAACAGGGGGCACATCGTAAGACTGAGGTTGGGTGGGACGAAGAAAGTTAGGGATAAGATGGTGTCAAAATGCACACCATAGTCCCTGCTCAGGACCACGGGTGTGCCTGTCATCACTGCCAGGTCTGATCCCCCTCTACCAGCATCTACTCACCTCTCCACGCTCCAGTCTTCTGCCTGTGACGGAGGCGCGTGCCGACTCTCTCAGATTTAAAGGGCCAGTACCTAAATACCTGGCCAATGGACTTAAGGAACTTCCTCCTTGTGCTCCACATCAGTTTTTGATGTTCCTACATTGATCCTGACCTCTGTGTAGCTGTACATTTTGCTGTTGCCTGGTTCCAGTGACTTCTCCTGTTACCTGACACTAAGCCAGTCTACTACTACCTGCCTGTACGCTATTACCGACATCTGTTGCACTTGCCACCTGCCACCTCCGCCTGCTCCCGCAGTTCTATGTCTGGCATCTCTGGGTCAATATGCCATTCAGTTTAACACATTGGCCTCTGAGGTTGCCAAGAACAATGAGATCCAAGTGGCAGCCTTCTGGAAAAGTGTCACTAGGCGAATCAAGGACAAGCTAGCTGGTCGTGATCTACCATCTACCCTGGAGAACCTCATCACTCCAGTCACCAGGATTGACATCTGTTGCAGAAAGAGAACTAGAGTTTCACCAGCAGATAGCATACTCCTAGCCTCACACTTGCACCTGCCTCCCCAAGTCTCTTTCACCCGACACCCACACCTATGTAGGTGGACAGTGTTCATCTTTTGGAGGAGGAATGCAGACGCAGTCTGAACCTATGCCTATACTGTGAAAGTTTTTCTTGAAAAGCTGCCTAGTTCACCAGACTGTTCGCTGGAAGCTCCTGTGCCTAGGTCTTGTGAGTGAAGTGACCTTGGAAGACACACCTGACCACCCCGGTCACCCTCAGTTCCATATCTGGCCTCAGATTTCAAGTCCCTGATGTACTGGATTCTGGCTCCACAACAAACTTTTTTTTATCCCTCCTTGGTTTCCAAGTACTGCCTGCCTATTTTCCGTCTAGAAAAGCCCCTGCATTTCTCCTCCATTAATGGGGAGATTCTGAAAGATTCTGTTCTCTACTTTAACAAAGTGCTGACAATACAGGTTTGGAGGTCCCACAAGATGATGATCTTGTTCAATATTCTCACTTGCTCCTCGTGGTTGCAGCTTCACGCTCCGGCGTGGACTGGAAAATGAGTGAGATCATCAATTGGGGCCAGCAATGCCACTCTTGCTGCCTCACGTCTTCCTGTCTGGTGTAACCCCGCTCACCTCTTCCTCTGCCGTCCACCTCTCGTCTCTGCTATGGACCCCCTATGTCTTGTCTCTGCTATGGACCCCCTATGTCAAGTCAGCAGGCTGGAAGAAGGTGTTTGTGCTCCTGTTACTATCCGAAAAGTTTGGCGGGCCTGGAAGAAGAGAGGGCTTAAAGGGAACCTGTCACATAGGTTATGCCACCCTTGCTGAGGGCAGCACAAGCTAGCGACAGACATGCTGTTTCCAGCGCTGTGTCCCTTATTCTGTAAGATGCAGCAGTTTCAGAGCATTTAATGCTTAAATCTGCAGTTTTCAGCCAGAAAAGAGTCATGAAAAGAGTCCGTTTAATTCCTGACCCGCCCACATGAGGCTACCCCTGCCCACTTCATAACTTATTAAACTATTACATTGATTAGGCAGACACATGGGAACAATTGCCAGGTAGGCGTGACTAGCCTTGGATGGGTGTAGCTAACACCTGCTCGTGAATAAGCTGGACTCTTTTCTGACTGAAAACTACCAGATTTTAGCATTAAAAACTCTAAAACTGCTGCATCTTACACAATAAGGGACACAGCGCGGGAAACAGCAGGTCTGACACTAGCTTGTGCTGCCCCCAGTAAGGGTAGCATAAGCTATGTGACAGGTTCTCTTTCAGGGGGAGGTACCATCACGTTGCACACCACTGTCCCCGGTAAGAACTGTGGGTATGCTTCTTTTGCCGCTGCCAGCCTTGACCCACCTCTGACTGGTGAGCCTACTCCTCCTCTAGGTTGTGCACGTGTGACCGCTCTCTCAGATTTAAAGGGCCAGTACCTAATTACCTGGCCAACAGCCAACCACCACCAAGGCCTTAAAGATGTTTTCTCAGCAGGCTGAATCACTAGCTGACAGGCAGTTTTGCACTCACTCTGTCTCCTCAGGTTGTGATTGGGTCTCCAGCAGTGATTAGCATATATTAACTTGGAACCATTACTCTGACAGACTAGGAGATTGTTATCTTTAAAGGGGTTTTGCCACGATGTAATGTTGACGTGGGATCCTCCAAAATGGGTATTTAATCACTTTTCTAAATATATGTCATTAAAAAAAAAGTGAAGCCTCTGAGAGCTACAGCTTTCTTTATATGCCCTTAGTTTCCAGGGTTTACATTAGACACGACCAGGACACTGACAGGATCTGATCTGACCGCTCTTGAGTTGTCTGCACTTCTTATCTGATGACAGGGAACATGAAGAAGCTTGCAAGTGACTGGGGAGAAAAAGCAGTGAATGAGCCTGTCTTTTGTATAGAGAATCCACTGGTTGTAATGTAATTATTTGAGTAAACACTGAAGACGCTCCCTGGCTCTCTGCTCAACCCCCATCCCTCTCTCGCTTGACTCAGCATGATGAGTTAATCTTCTCTCCTGAGCAGATAAGAGGTAAGGAACTCGCTTCTTGGCAAAACCCCTTTAACACAGTTCCAGATAACTCCATGCTTCTCAGTCCTCACAGCACTTGTACCTTTTGTTTCCTGCAGCTAATCTTGTTTAATCTAATTACTTCAGCTCAGTCCAGTCAGTCCCAGGGATGAAGTCAATTTTGCTCTCAGCAAATCAGAAAACAGACGTCTTTCTGGTGTGCAGGTCACCATAGAAACCTGTGTGCACTGAGAGACCTGCTAAACTGTCTGTATCTCATGACTATAGTTAAATCTACTGAGCAATGTATTTAGAAAATGTCTTCATTTAACAGACCCCTTATGTTAAAAGATAATCTTCAAAGTGAGAAAACCCTTTAAATGAACTTTCTGCCTGTGCTCAGTGTGTTTGTTGATGTTCCAGCTTTGATTATGACCTCTGCGTTGCTGTACGTTTTACGGTCACCTGGTTCCACGCCAGTCTACTACCTGCCTGTACACTACTATTGATATCTGTTGCACCTGCCTGAAACCTGCCCCTCTGCCTGCTCCCGCAGTTCTACGCGCAGCCACGTCAGGGCTAGCAACCTGGGAGACCCTGCCGCCAAGTCCAAACCACCTTGCGGCGGGCTCCTTTGGATACCGGAGGGCTCCTTATACTCCGCTCCCTGGCATGGCGTACACCATCTCTTGTGGTGACCCTGCGGATCCACCACCTACATACCCTATGACCATGAAAGATGGGAAGGGAGATGATCAAAAGAGACTCAGCCACTTTAATGTCACCTCAAAAGAGTATGCTGTATTAGGGGTTCGCCCATAAAGCTTTCTACAAGCAGAAAAGAATAATACATGATCTGTAAAGACTACTCAATTTTTTTTTAGAAAGACTTCACATAAGGTTAAACAATTAATACAGGAAGCTAACCAATGTCGCGTGCTCCCATACCACGCCTGGGATAAGGTTGCCAGCATGGAAGGTCTTTCAAGTAGGTCTTGCAGATACCAGTCATTAATATGTCAGAATGAAGCAGCCAAGGCACATCTAGATTCCATAAACAACTTTTTCCATATAACGGAGATATCTGTCAGAAGCTTTTAATATTGACGGGAGGTATATTTATTCACATGCACACTTTTACAACTCCGTCTGCACAGTGTCAGGAAGTCTCTAAATGGATGCCAAGCCTGTATTGTGCATCTGACAGAGCCATTTACTAGCAACAGTCTGTAAACATGCCTTTGGTTCAAAGCTGTAACATACACTCACCGGCCACTTTATTAGGTACACCATGCTAGTAACGGGTTGGACCCCCTTTTGCCTTCAGAACTGCCTCAATTCTTCGTGGCATAGATTCAACAAGGTGCTGGAAGCATTCCTCAGAGATTTTGGTCCATATTGACATGATGGCATCACACAGTTGCCGCAGATTTGTCGGCTGCACATCCATGATGCGAATCTCCCATTCCACCACATCCCAAAGATGCTCTATTGGATTGAGATCTGGTGACTGTGGAGGCCATTTGAGTACAGTGAACTCATTGTCATGTTCAAGAAACCAGTCTGAGATGATTCCAGCTTTATGACATGGCGCATTATCCTGCTGAAAGTAGCCATCAGATGTTGGGTACATTGTGGTCATAAAGGGATGGACATGGTCAGCAACAATACTCAGGTAGGCTGTGGCATTGCAACGATGCTCAATTGGTACCAAGGGGCCCAAAGAGTGCCTAGAAAATATTCCCCACACCATGAAAACACCACCACCAGCCTGAACCGTTGATACAAGGCAGGATGGATCCATGCTTTCATGTTGTTGACGCCAAATTCTGACCCTACCATCCGAATGTCGCAGCAGAAATCGAGACTCATCAGACCAGGCAACGTTTTTCCAATCTTCTACTGTCCAATTTCGATGAGCTTGGGCAAATTGGACCCTCAGTTTCCTGTTCTTAGCTGAAAGGAGTGGCACCCGGTGTGGTCTTCTGCTGCTGTAGCCCATCTGCCCGTGCCTGTGCGTTCAGAGATGCTCTTCTGCCTACCTTGGTTGTAACGGGTGGCTATTTGAGTCACTGTTGCCTTTCTATCAGCTGAACCAGTCTGCCCATTCTCCTTTGACCTCTGGCATCAACAAGGCATTTCCGCCCACAGGACTGCCGCTCACTGCATGTTTTTTCTTTTTCGGACCATTCTCTGTAAACCCTAGAGATGGTAGTGCGTGAAAATCCCAGGAGATCAGCAGTTTCTGAAATACTCAGACCAGCCCTTCTGGCACCAACAACCATGCCACGTTCAAAGGCACTCAAATCACCTTTCTTCCCCATACTGATGCTCGGTTTGAACTGCAGGAGATTGTCTTGACCATGTCTACATGCCTAAATGCACTGAGTTGCCGCCATGTAATTGGCTGATTAGAAATTAAGTGTTAACGAGCAGTTGGACAGGTGTACCTAATAAAGTGGCCGGTGAGTGTACAAGCCAGCTACACTGTTTATGTATGGACAAAAATGACACCAAATTATTCTAAATGCAAGTCACTCTGGACAGGCCCCCACCCAATTTCACTTTCCCCTACATGTCACTACTTTTTGCCGGCGCACAGTACTTGCTGGGGAAAATGGCAGGTACTCATAGCACTCGATGAATGCTATGAATTACCGTATTTGCAAGACGCACTTTTTGCATATTGCAGCGTAATTACGCAATGAACTATGCCCCGCAAACACGGCGTATGAACATACCCTATGTTCACACAGCTTATTTGCAGGGAGTACTTTAATGCAAAACTGCGCTGCATTACGCCCTAAGTACGCCCCCAACTATGGTAAAATAGTACTTTGATTTTCAGACATATTCCATGGTTGCATACTGAGCGCCTGGAGAAAGAAGTGACATGTCAGGGAAAGGGAGGGTGGATGGGGGCCGGACCACTTTAGAAGTATGTGCTGTCCAGTGTGTGCTTCAAACACCACAGGTTTATATAACACAAAATCAAAATACAATTCAAAGAGGCCATTCAAAGGCCAGTATTAGAGGTACAAAAAACACATAAAAAAAGGACATCTCTCGCTAATGCTACATATCTACATATGACTACATATCTATACAAATACCAAAAAGTGAAAAAAAACCTGTAATAATTACTCGTGGTGTAGCTGGTGACACTACATCTGATTGCCACACTTCTTCCATAAATACTAATTAGCCCTTTAATAAACATGACAAGGATTGCTTCTGTAAAGTGGCTTCTTGTCTCTAAATGCCCAATTCCCATTCTACTTTATTAAGTGAAGCATAACCATTACAAAGTTGGCAGCCATCAATTAACAGTTTTGATGTTACCGGTAAAATGATTACTACATTTGTGAAAAGAGGAGAGATGTCCACACCCATGCAGATAAGATGGTCAGATTGTGATACAACATAATCTGAACACTATGTAATCTTATAAAGAAATTTTAAAAAAAAAGAAAGAAAGAAAGAGAGAGAGAGTCTAAACAAACATATGAATACCATCAGCCAATGCAAACGTCTACTATATGTCATCCCCCTTGTGCCACCAAAACAGCTCTGTCCCATACAGGCATAGACTTCATAAGACCAATGAAGGTGTCCTGTGGTATCTGTCGCCAAGACATTGGCAGCAGATAGTTTAAATTCTGAGGATGAGCCTATATGGATCAAGCTCGCTTTTCCTTATCACATCTCATTGATGTTCTTAGTAACACCTCATAAGAACTTTTATTTTTGGAGATGCTCCGACTATAATGAGAGCCAAACTGTTATGGATGGCTAGATGACCAAGTTGCTCAGTTCCTTACTCCTGTTTTCCACCCTCCATCACATCAACTCTAAGAAGCGATAGCTCACTTGCTACCTAATATATCCCACTCCTCAAGATATCGTGACCTATGAAGTAAGCCGGCAGTTGTATAGTTCAGTGGTCCTAGGCTACTGACACTTGGTAGTTGTTAGAATAATTGCTCCAAGCAGCTAAGTTTGGGCCGGCTTTTCTGCAGTGGCCAAAGGGATGGGTGGGAGGTCACTCCCACGTTCCAGGTGAGGCTGGTGCCAATTGCCATAAATGGTGGGCCTATAGGTCTGAGAGGTTGGGTTGCTCTGTGGTTCCTGACCTGGGAAAAAAGGAGACGACTCAGGTTGTTGTAGCCGTAATCATCTAAAAGGTTGGGACTATCAGGTTTCATATATGCTAGCAGGTGGACTACCCCTGCCGGACTGTGAGTTATGCTTATTCAAACTAAGCCAAGCAGCCAAGGACCTTGCGTATCGTGCTACAATTGAATGCTCCGGAGCCCCACTGTATGTGTGTTTTCTTACAGATTACTGCCCAATAATGAGTGGTATAAGTAGTATAAGTAAGGTAAAAAACTATATATCTATAGAATCAATTACTTCCGTAAACCACTCATTATTGGGCAGTAATCTATAAGAAAACTCAACAACAAAGGTTCCAATTCCTTTGGAGTCTTTTTTCTTAAATAATTTGCCCCACCACTAGGACATTTTTGCCACACTTTTAGACATAAACGAGTAAGACCATATCTTCATCTGCTTGGCATTCGAGTACTGTGAACGCTTTAAACTCCATGGTCACGTACAAATTGGCGGTAGGCCAATATTAAAAAATATTTTTCTTGTACACTATAGAAGATTTAAAGCTGCTTGAGAGACCACATCAATTATGTGATCCATGGGGTGGAATAGAAGTGAGACTGGACAGGTGAAAGCTCCTATTTAGTGATTTGCAGCTTAATCTGTCTTCTCTTCACAAACAAACCAAAAGCATTTCAGTATTCTCATTATGCAAATATAGTCAAAATCGCTGTGCTAACACTGAGCTTTTGCACACAATGTCACAAATGGCAGATTAAACATTTAGCACAAATCTGTACAGGCCTAGTAGGGAAATGTGGTCTTTAAACACTAAGTCAGCCTAAAGTCTACAGTACTGTTTGTCCACCAATGAATTACAGGAAATGTTTTTAAAAAGCTCGGCAATGGGCTTTCATACTGGAATATGCATCCGTATTTAAAATTCCCCTGCTTTACAACAGCTAAAAAAAAACAAAAAAACTCTAAGGTCCAATCCCCATAATGTGTCTGAAATACGACGTTGGTATTAGTTTTGATAACTTATCCCAAAAGATACCCTGGCGGGACCAAAGGCATATATGAGAGAATTTTTGCCCTGTAGACCCCTATGTCACCACCTTGGCATACCTATAACTTTTGTAGGATATTTTATTCCCAAACACATGTTTTTACAGCCAGTTTGTTGCACCATTTTCTTGCTTGAACAAAAAAAAAAAAATTACATCATCTGTTATGAGAAAAATGCCCCAAGAAAAAAATGCTACCAAAAATAATGTACTTTTTACATATTGCTTCATAAAAATGCAGTTTGAAGAGCCTTCTACACGTCTTTTGCCGTTACCCTTAGGCTATGTTCACATGGCTTAATTGCGGGATGTATTTCGCCCCGCAATTACGCCGTGTAGACGGGGGATGAGAGCGGCAGACCTCCGGCCCCATAGACATTCATTGTTCTCGCCGCGTATATGCCGTGAATAATTGACATGTCACTTCTCTTCCCACTTGCCGTATTGTGCGAGCGGGGAGAGGAGCCGTAATCCATAGTTCTTATGAGAACTGTGGATTACCGTTATGACTGGGATGCATTTCAGCCCGTAATTCGCGCAGTACGGCGTGAATTACAGGCCGAAATACGTCCCAGATTAAGCCGTGTGAACATGGCCTTAGGCTGTGTCCACACAGCAGAGGATAAAATGCTGGTCAGATTTTAATTTAAATCTGACCAATATTTTACACTCTGTTGTAGTTTTAGTCTCGTTTTGAGGTGGCTTTTTGCCATGGTTTTGGATGCCCCACTCAACAGATAATCCATCGTTTTCTGGTGGATTATAGAACACGTTCAAAGTTGTTGTTCACTCCCCCCCCCCATCCCTCCAAAACAGTCAGTTTTGAAATCCAGCCTCGGAAAATCCGAACGGTGTAGACTAGAGCTCGGATTTTCTATTGAGGTCTATGGGGATGGTTTACAGTCGGATTTTTGCAGATTCTAAAGGCTGAATCTGCTTAAAAATTGGACTGTAAACCAATCCCATGCAGACAGAGCCTTAGGTTCTTTCTCACCTCTTTCACGATTGTCCATTGTGCTCTTGGAGTAATCTTAACAACACCCCCACTCATGGCAAAAGTAGATACAGTCCTGAATTTTCTCCATCTGTAGACAATTTGTCTGGCTGAGGACATCCAGGATACACATCCAGGTCTTTAGCAGGGTTTTTGTAGACATGTCCAGCATACGCGTCTTCCAAGAGTTGCATGCATCAAGGTATAGCTCACACGAAGCAATCTTTCTCAAGAAACTGTTTTGCCAGTAACCAAACTTTGTGCGTTTACAGAAACACTTCTTGCCATTTCATTTTTGGAGAATTCATGAACTGAGAAGTTAAAGGGGTTGTCGGACATTGATGGGATATCCAATGTCTATAGTGAGACAAGCCTATTTAAAACTACCTTTTTTCCCTGCATAGTGGAGGTTAACGCAGAGTGCTCCAAAAAATCATGAATAGCAGAAATGTCGGTGTATTATTTTGCTGGATTGTGATTATTCAATAACCTGCGGGCCGGACATAAATGTCCGAGTGGTCTACTGCAAGAAAAGTTCCTGAATGTGCATACAGGGCCACATGTTTGAAACGGTTTTGGTCTAATATTCACTTTTTTTCCCCAACCCATGGGGAAAAAAGTGAATTTTAGACCAAAACCATTTCATACATGTGGCCCACAGAGTCTGCAGCTGCAGGAGTGAGAAGTCAGTTGTGAGCGACAGCAAAAATCTTTAGAGAAGGTAGGCACAGTTTTTCCCATCCCCAATTGCCCGATCATTGCACACATGCCACTAAATATTCCATGATCACTGAGGCTGTGAAAATGTTATCTAAAGTCTTATATAATAAACCTTCAAAGGGGTTTTCCCATCTCAGACATTTATGGCATATCAACAGGATACGCCATATATGTCTAATAGGTTCAGGTCCTACCTTTGGGATCCAATGGGCCCTTAAAAGTCTAATTTGAAAACCAATAGGTTGCACTAGCGCACTACTCACAATGTTTTTTCCTATGGAAGTTCTGAGTACAGGTGAGTGGTAGGTTCGGCTGTATTCACAACTTTCAAAGAAAAGAATGGAGCCATTGGGTGGCCCTAGAGTTGGGACCCGCACCTTTCAGACATTCATGGCATATCCTATAGATAGGCTATAAATGTTGGAGATGGAAAACCTCTTTAAAAGGTCAAGTATATGTTCACACAGCATATTTGTGGGATTTCTGATCAAGTTTGCATTAGGGTATGTTCACACGGCGTAATTGCAAATTACACAAACCTTAAATCACAAACAACTTAAAGGGAACCTGTCACATAGGCTATACCCCCCTTGCTGAGGGCAGCACAAGCTAGTGTCAGACCTGCTGTTCCCAGCACGTGTCCTTATCTGAAGATGCAGCAGATTTTAGGAGCAATTACCGTCCTTAAATCTTATTCATGAGTAGGTGTTAGCTCCACCCACCAAAGGCTACTCCGCCCACAGACGTGTAATACAACATGTATCTTCTACCCTATTCAAAGGTAATTAGGTTTGAGTCAGTTGAGGGATGGCGGAGTCTAGGCCACATAGGGCGGGGTTTGAAAAAAAAACTGACGTTACACAGAAGGACTCTTCGTAAAGACTCTTCTGGCTGAAAAACTGCAGAAGATGAGCATTAAATAACACGAAAACTACAGCATCTTACAGAATAAGGGACACAGCACAGGAAACAGGCAGGTCTGACCACTCACCATAGTTGTTCTGTCCTCAGTCAGGGGGGCAAAAACTATGTGTCAGGTTCTCTTTAATTAAATCTATAATGGTTTTGAGGATTTTAAAGCAGATCTCTCAATTGAATATGCTGAAACTACAAATTCCCCAAATGATTTTACTTTATAAGATTAATAACCTGAGCAACTGTATTAGCATCATGTTCTTCACTAAATTATTCCGTTTACTTAGCACAATACCACTTTTCCAAAATAAATTAAATAATAATACAATTAAAAAATAAACACTTTTTAGTAGTTTGGGTTTCTTTTTGAATATACTTTGCAGTTCAGATAACAAGACAGTTGCTTGTTGGATTTACAGATTTAAAATCACCATGTGATGCTCAAAGAATTAAACTTGTTACATAATTCTAATCATGATTTCAAATCTAAGTCTAGATTAATTCCTAGAAGTCTAGTAGCCTTACATTAACCGCACCTGCAAATGTTCAGATGGCGGGGGGTGGGGGGGGGGGGTGGGGGGGGGGGGGGGGGGGAGCAATTGTATACCTATATTGTTTTTGGTGCAGTTGCCTTCTGATTTGTCATTATGTTTGCATTAATGTAAAATCCTAAATACCCCAAAAAATGTAACACAAATTGAAGGCATCTTCCCCTTACACAACGTAGTTAGCATACCTTCCCACTTCCCAGGCATTTTTTTTTTTTTTTTTAAAGTATATTTAAAAAGAATATATAATAGCAACATGTGCTAAGCGGCGTCTGGAAGACGCTAATGCGCATGGAAAAACTAAGTGCGCCCGTGATTGCTGTTAGTGGGAGCAATAAAGTGGGATATATTCAAATTGTTGCTATTATATTGCCCGTTCTTCATCCCCAGGTGAGTTAATCTATGGGCAGTTATTTAAAATCTGGGTCTGTCTTCTTAAAGGGGTTTTGCCACGATGTAATGTTGACGTGGGATCCTCCAAAACGGGTATTTAATCCCTTTTCTAAATATATTAGATTACAAAAATTGCAGTCTGAGAGAGCTACAGGCTGCCTTAATCCTGTGCCTTAGTAATTATTACTCTCAAGCTTCCTAGTAGGAACGACCTGACAAGAGTAGCTGCTGGCCGTGCTTGTGCAGAGAACACTTCTTATCCTAGAAAGGGATCTGAAGAAGCTTTCAATGGGGCACCGGGTAGAAATATGGTGTTCTTTTGTATACAAATCCACAAGTTTTTGTTCAGTGTGATTATCTGAGTATATCCCTGCTTTTATCTGAAGACAGAGGAACATGAAGAGTCTTTTCAAGCTGCTGTGGAGAAAAGTGTTGTCATTTATTATTTGTGTTTGATACAGAATATCACACTAGAAATTAGTTTGATAAATTGATGAAACATGTCACACTCCCTTATGCAGCTCTGTGCTCTGGCTGAGTGTGTCTCTTCCACTCAGCTCAGCGAGGCTTGTTTTACAATTGCTTCATAGCAATAAGGCACGTCCTGGAAAAACTCACTTAATATACCCTGGCTGTCCTCCTAGTTCATAATTTACGCACAACTTATTAGGAACCACTCAATTCTGCATCATTTTTTATTATCGGCTAAAAGAAGCCTCCTTCCAAAGGTTGGAACCAACCGTTCCCAACATTGCAGGAAGTGATCCAGGTGTTAAACAACCCTCTTGAAATGGGACAGAATCGACATCATCAGGACTAAGAAACCCAATGCTCTAGAATTTTTCAACAATGTCAGATTTCATAGTAACTTTATACACCCCCCAGGAGATCAAGGGCGAACAATCAGCCTTTATGTTTAACTCCTTGGTAATCACTTCGTATCTCCACTCACCTAGCGGTCACTCTGGGGGCTCTTGATTGTCTAGTACCCCATAACATGGGCTCTTTCCCTCAGTCCCATATCCTGACGCGACCCTGTGCCCGGATACTCACATGGTGACTGTGATCGTCAGAGTTGGGGGTGTAATTTGTCCTCTATCTATTTCTCTCCCTCGGGCTTTAGGGGACAAGGGCCGTGTGACGATCTCGCAGCATTGTATCAGCACAGTATGGGCTCATTCACACGGCTTATTTTGGGACCGATTTCAGCCGTATTACGGTAATCCACAGTTCTCAGAGAACTATGGATTCCATCTCCTCTCCCCACTCGGCGAATACGCCGAGCGTGGAGAAAGTGACATGCACATTATTTACAGCGTTTACGCGCCGTGAACAGTGATTACCTATGGGGCCTGGCGAAATCGATCCGTCCCCTCGCTCCCGCCCCCATACCCTACCCCCCTGCAACATGCATCGCGGGCGTAATTGCGGGGCGAAATCTGTCCCCGCAATTACGGCAGCAATAAGCCGTGTCAACATTGCCTATTTGTTTTCACCTTTTAGTCTAGATCTTACTTGGTTACATAGGTGTATGTGATTATGTCTCTTATACATATCTGCATATGGAGACCTACTGATTGTGATTTGGTTTATGGTTTTTTTTGGAGGGTCTGACTTTTATTATTATTATTTATATATTTATTTTTTTAGGAAGATGGAGCCTGTACTTGTTGCTTCAACCTTATTATTAATAAACCAAATTAATTCATTAAGTTCTATTTTGTGGTACTTTCATGCTTAGTACTTTTCTTATCTGTACTAATGGTGTCTATATATTATTTCTTTGATGTATCAAGTGTATCTCCATCTATCTGGGACAGTTGATATTTTTTATGTTTATTGGTAAGGGCTTGGTTCACAAGACGGCGTTTTGGATCCTTTTTACGGATCCGTTTTTTGCACTTGAAAATGCATACGGAAACGGATCCCAAAACTCAGCATTGGATACTTTATTTGGATCCGTTATGAAGCTTATTATCCACAGTGCGATTATTCACGCATCCGCTTTCCGGAAGCGTTATCTGAAGAGGAGGGGAATCTCTCACACTCTGTCTCTCTGTCTTCCCCGCCCCCGCCCCCATTCATTGTACTGTCTGCACCCATTCATATGTATGTCTTCCTGCCCCCGGCTCCCATTCATTGAAATGTCTGCTGCTGCCACCCGGGCTCCTCCGCTGTCACCCGCCAGCCAGCTTCGACTGCTCTCCGCTGTCACCCAGCGATAAGATCGCCGCCGAACACTCCTCCGCTGTCACTCGGCCGCCGAACGACTCCTCCGCCGCCGCACACCTGCCGCCGCCGCACACCTGCCGCCTGCCGCCCCACGACCACCTGCCGGCCCTCCGCCCCCCCGCTCACCTGATCTCGCCGGCCACTCACGCTGCGCTTCGCCGGCCGAGCCTCGCCTCGGCTACTGAGCTGCCTCTCCCAGCGATCCCCGCCAGTCTACCAGTGCGCTTTATCGCATCCTCGCTTTCAGGATGCAAAGCGCAGCTGTTTACTACCAGAGTGTTGAGCGCTTTTGGACGAAGTGCCAAAAGCGGACTCCATTATCTCCTATGGGCTTTCAGTTGCGTAAAACGCAATAATGGCTTTTGTTCACACATCACGCGCGTTTATATGTGATCCGTTTATTACGGATCCACTAAAACAGATCTAACAATTGTTCGGTGTGATTACATTGAGTTGAATGCCAAAAGCGCATCGGCAGTTTCCCATGGAGATCGGCGATGCCTATGAAGCTCTCCTGCACTGCGCTTTTCGCATCCGCTTTAAATTTGCAAGTCAATTCTTATTGCGTTTTACGCCAACTGAATTAAAGCCCATGAGGAGAGAATGATTCCGCTTTTTTAGCACTTGTCCAAAAGGCCCTCCATCACTGCCTGGTACGTAACAGCTGCGTCTTTGCATTCCTGAAAGCGGTGGAAAAGCGCACTGGGAGCTTGGACGGGGATCGCTGGAGAGAGCAGCAGGAGGCGCAGGTGAGCGGCGGCGGCTGCACAGGTGATTGGGCGGCTGGAGACAAGCTGGAGGACATGGGGCAAGATAGAGAGAGAGAGAGAGTGCAGAGAGAGAGACAGAGAGAGAGAGACACAGAGAGAGAGAGACACAGAGAGAGAGAGAGACACAGAGGGAGAGAGAGACAGTAGAGAGAGAGAGACAGAGGAGCAGAGAGACAGAGAGAGAGAGAGACCACAGAGAGAGAGACAGAGAGAGAGAGAGTGCAGAGGAGAGAGAGAGACAGAGAGAGAGGGACCACAGGAGAGATGACAACAGAGAGAGAAGACACATAGAGATAGGACTCAGAGAGAGAGAACAGAGAGAAGACACAGAGAGAGAGAGGAGGTAGAGAGAGAGAAGAGAGTAGAGAGAAGAGAGAGAGAGAGAAGAGAGAGAGAGAGAGAGAGCGAGGAGAGGAGAAGATCCCCCTTTTAGAAACCATCCGGAAAGCGGAGCCGTAAAACGCATTGTTGAAAAAGCATGTCAAAACGGATCAAATAAAGAATCCAATGGCCTGGCGTTTTTGATGCGGATCCGCTTCCGGATGCGCTTTTCAAGTGCTAAAAAACGGATCCGTAAAAAGGATCCAAAACTCCAGTGGTGAACAAGCCGTAAAGAAATTGACATGTCAATTCTTAAAGTCGGATGCGGAAAAGCGCATGCAGAAGAGCTCTCAAAAGCGCCGTTTCACCCGTGACAGCTATGCGCTTTTTTGCATTCAACTCAATGTTAATGCACACTGACAATTGTTAGATCCGTTTTCGGATGTCCTGTAAAACGGAATCCGTAAAACGGATCACAAAAACGGCCGTGTGAACAAGCCCAAAAATGTAATAAAAAAATTATGGCTTATAAAATATACCGCTGTCTTACCATCCAGTAGGACCTTTATCTAGCTGCAGCATCCATTTTTTCCTATCGGGACCTGCTAACACTGAAACCATCACCCGCTAAGGGATGCAAGCCTCTCTCTTCATCCTACTATTGGGCTAATTTTGTTCCAGCATTGATATATATTGTTTAGGCATTTTTCTATACCATATTTTCTCCCTGATGAACCCTTTCTATGTATGGGGGAATCCTGTCGGAATTTCTATGTATATAGGATATCTTTATAAGCCTACAAAATAATCAGGATTTAATTGAAATTTCTATTTTGCAGCCAAAGTGATAGACATTTTCTTCTGTGTATCACTTTAGGTATTTGCTAGGGGTTGATAGGTTAGATTCCTGTGCGGGGTCGCCCTTTTTGGGGCGGTTACCCCATGTTGTTTGTTCAGGTGTCATGCGTAGAGTTTAGGGTTTCTGCAGGACTATTATAGTTCCCTCTTATTAGACCTATTAAATAAAAGTTAAATTGTCCCAGATTATTGTCTATTTATCGCCTGGTCTGAAGGCATTCTGTTTTTTTGTAGTTCTTGGTTATTTATTCATTTAAACAAATTTATTTAAAATAAAGGAATTTGGTGAGTGGGGTGAATATTTATAAAATTTTTTATCAACATCAAAACTGTATACATTTATTTATTTTTCAACAGGTTAGGCCCTCATTTCTACAAATCTGTGATTACTTGTATAATGCTTTGGTCTATTTAGTAATCCAAAGCATTAGTGGCTATTAAGCAATGTTCACTACGGCTTATTTGGTCGCAGAGGCGGGTGGACGGATAGGAGCCGATACAGCCGCTGATTTTGGCGCTGCAATACGGCTCATATCCGTCACAGTAACTACGGTAATCCATAGAGAACTGTGGATTCCGTATCTCTCCCTCCTCCCCGCTCGGCGGAGAAAGGGACATGTGAATTATTTACGGCGTGTACGCGCTGTAGATAATGACAGTCTGATGGGGCGTGGCGACTGCCCGACTCTTCTTAACTGTGCAGGGGGGAGTCATGAGATCTATCCCCTCCTCCCTCCTTCCCTGTATGTACACCGCCGGCCGGTGGCCGCGCTGCAGGGAGCCTGGTGCGGTAAGTGGCTTTTACTATTTTGTTTTTTTTTAAGACTATAGTGACGTCTAACCGATGGCTATTAACAAAAGGGGGCACTACCTGACTACAAAGGGGGCCTCTACCTGGCTACTACAAAGGGGGGTTCTACCTGGCTATAAGAGGGCTCTACCTGGCTGCAAGGGGCACAACCTGGTTATGGGGGGCTACTACCTGGCTTTCATCCAAGCCGTTATGCAGTTAGGTGGATGGGTTGTGGCTTTTTGAAGGGGCGTGACACAG
Organism: Phyllomedusa bahiana; assembly: GCA_025379985.1. Classification (NCBI taxonomy): domain Eukaryota; kingdom Metazoa; phylum Chordata; class Amphibia; order Anura; family Hylidae; genus Phyllomedusa; species Phyllomedusa bahiana. Next base: position 169,131 of record JAODAL010000180.1, on the reverse strand, counting down.
CAACAAGATGGGTGTGTCCATGCAATTTTTTTTTGCCACGCGCGTGTAACGCCGCCCTCTTCAATCTCCTGCTTTTCCACTTTCAAAAGTTGGCAACTATGCTTTAGTGGAGGGAATATGAGGGCATTTTTTGAGCGTATGAGAAAGGAGATTGTTACCCTGAGTGCAAACACACAGTGGTAACATACACCAGCTTAGAATTTAATCGGACACGTTTCATAACCTCCCCTTGCTAAAAAGAACCGGCTTGTAAGGCTTCCTCTACAGTACAATATTTTAATAATCAAATGAAGACATCTTTGCTACCGAGTGAAGTTATATGTTTGAAATATGCAATAATATTATAGCCAACGACCCAGGCACCCCTACCATCACATAGTGAAAAAGCAAATACTGAGTTTCGTAAATCCTGTATGAGAGAACACATTGCTGCCAGAACTCCTGCTACACTGGAGCAGCAGGATATAGGAAGCAACCAATTGCTTAACAAGACGTTACTATATTAATGATCTGCAAACTAGTAATGAGTATTTGATCAAAGATTGTATTAAGCTCACCTCCCAAAACTCAAGGGGGCTCCCAGAACAGGTGAGTCCCTACACTAAAACATGTTACCTCTCACTAGGCGTCAATCCAGACTGCAACTGTCAGGGTAATGGTAGGAATAGCAATAGAATTATCCTGCACTGGTTTTTAAAAAGGCAGCTGAGTGCAGCAAGTCCAATTAGATCGCCAATCTCAAATGAACTACAAAACATAACGTTGGCGTCTGCACATAAAAAATAATATTCTAAAAATCCACAAGCATAGGTTGCACACTGAAAAGGCAATAATACATCTAATACAAATATCAGTTGCGACACTAAGAGACTAAGTAAAACCTCAGCGTGTAAAGGAAATACTTGGAAATGCATTACTGGCAAAGTAAAATATGAAAAACCTGGGACTCGTTAGTTTACAGTACTTTGATCAAAGATTGTAATAAGCTCACCTCCCAAAAGTTCCTACCATACCCTGAAGTTGCAGATCTGGTGATTGACGCCTGAGTAGTGTAAATATTTAGTGTGTAATGGGACTACACGCTCTCCTGGGATCCCTTAGACGTCCTATTGGGAGGAGTTTAGAGCTGTAATACAATCTTTGACAAATACTGTAAACTGAAGAGTCCCAGGAATTTCATATTTCCTTAGCATAAAACTAGTAAATATGTAGACAAAATATCACAACCAGTTATTTACTCTTCTCTGAAATTATATACAATAGAAGGAACAGAGCCATCTAAACCACTCTAACTACTTCATATGTCAAACACCGAACGTTCCTGGGCCTGAGTATCTGATAATCTAACGTGATAGCAAAGTACTGCCAAACACTTCAGCTAAAAAAGAAGCCGTTTCAAGCTACAGTAAAATCTTTCATTTATGATTTTCAATGCAAAACATCACACTCCCCATTAATAAAATCTCCAAAGAAAAGACCATGTTTTACAGTTACATGTGTTGTACTGTAGATGCTAAGATGAAGTTACAGAGCAAGGTATAGAACATTAGAGTAACGTCTGCAAACTTACTACCCTGTTTCCCTGAAAACAAGACAGCGTCTTATATGAATTTTTGCTCCTAAAGATGTGCTACGTCTATTTTCAGGAATGTCTTATTTTTCCATGAATAAATTATAGCAATCAATACTAGTGTGTGTAGGTATATATATAAATTATATATTAATATACTATATATCTAATATATATATATAAATATATATATATCTATATCTCAAAAGTTTAGAGTTCAAACTCAAAGGATAAAAGTATGTAAAGGGACATTTTATGCAGCAGCATGTACTTATCCAAAAGGATGGCAAATTGAACAATGCTGAGACTTGTCAGAACTGGGCCAGACTTCCAGAGCCTGGCCCCATCACCCATCCCTCTGATATGTGTGTGTGTACAGTATCCTGTGCTCTGTCATCCACTCTCTCGCCTCTATTACTTACATATACTTCCTGTCCTCCTCTCCGTGGGATGTTCGGCTGTGTGACATCACAGTCACATACCTTCCATGCACAGTCCTTACATCCCCTCTGCAAAGAAAATGTGTCCCTTGGGCGGTATCACTCGATGCCACTCCTTAATAGGGATGAGTCCAGTTGAATGGGAAGCTGCAGCAATTGACTTCTGCTATGTCTTATTTTCAGGGGACGCCTTATATTGAGAAGTTTGAATAAATAAATAAATAAAAATCACACCATGTCTTATTTTCGGGGAAACACGGTACTGGTACATCTCAAAAACTAAGTACATCATAGAAAAGAAAATAGAGAAACACATATATTGTATAGACTCATTATACACAAAGTGATATATTTCAAGCTTTTAATTATTTTAAATGTGGATGATTATGGCTTGACCAAAATAGATGTGGAACCCATCAAAGTAGTTGAAAACGTATCAACTTTAATAATTTTCCTGTTAAAAGAAAGTGAGACATTAGTCCGGTTACTTATAACACAGAGTCCCCATCATTCTGCAAGCGTAAGAAAAGATATACTCCAGTATTATTAGTTGGCGGCATAAGCAACCGTTCGGGGCTCCAGTCAATGCGCCTGCACAACAGGCAGGAAGCAGGGAACGCCGACACCGAGCCTACGTAGGTGAACTTGCGGACGTTTCGGGGATGGCTCCTCCCCTACCTCATGCCATAGCCCACAGCAGATGTCACTCTTAAATAGACAGATTAAAACCAATAGACAAATACCAATAACAACCGACAATCCCTAGTGTTTACAGTAAGACCCTCAATTTTTGAGATACTCATTAAGGCCCCTTTGGAATAATGCCAGTCCAAGTTACTATCCAGAACGCTTCGGCCGTCTCAGAGTTTATAGTTATTTGCGTAAGGATCTCACAATACAGCCTTTACAAGTATACACCGCACTCGCAACACTGAGAGTCCATGACCCATTGTTCGCAAAGTGCGTGCTACTGATTGTTTCAACTGAATGTTTTATTTATTTCATCATTAATTGTTTTGTGCAACAAAAACTCCTTGTTGCATTTTTCTTTTTAAACTTTCGGATAGCGAATACAACGGATGTTCGTTAAGTAAGTCTAGACCTTCACTGCCCTACCGTCTGAACCAACGTATATCTTGCCCTCTTGGGCATGTTGGCATATAGACAACACTCCTGGACACTGTCGCATGTGTGAAGCCTCTGACTTGAAAGGGTGACCCTTTATAGGGTGCAAACGTGTTCACCCATTTATGATAAAGAAACAGTTTTGGCATCACTGCAGGCAAAAGTGCCGGACCTGGTGCTGCTAAAGGTAGGTTGCGTCTTCACCATTATTTATTACTAGTCTTCTAAGGTCTGAGGAGACGTAATTGTTGCCCTAGGTTCGTTTGCCCTATCTGATATACCCAATCGGGAGGATTTCTAAAAGGTGGACCCATTATTTGTGTATCACTACGTAAAATCGTTCAAATGCTTAAAAAATCGCTTGCTTATTAATCCTGCATGTCCATCATATATTAGATGTATATAGAAAACGCTTGTCCTCTTGTTGTTTAGGTTTTTTATTAGAAGCGTCATCCTATTATAAAATAACGTAAATACCTCCATCCCCAATTGTCTGATGTCCCTTGTCGCTATAAGCCATCTCTCCACAAATATTTGGATAATTTTTTCCATGCTTAATATATACTGTCATCCGTCCTAAGCATATGCGACGGCTCAAATAAATTGCGATTGTAGGCTATACCCTGTATAAATAAGTGGGGCACGTTGGACTGTACGCAGTAATATTTATTACGGTCCGATATTTTGAATATAATGAAGTGTGTGAGGACAGCGCCCTGTTTTCTCCACCCACACATCCAGGTACGAAATAAGCCTTGGGTCCTTGGTGAGAGTAATTTAATAAGTGGGATGAATCCCTACAGATAAGTGACTAGACTCAATCCAGCTGAGTGCTCAATCCCGACCACAGCATGAATATTATCGTCCCATATCTGTACCAAGAGAAGATGTGGGCACCATATTCAGACTGGAACAAAGACTGTATTGCTCAAAATGTCGTCATGTAGATATAAAGCGGAACATGGAGCCACAGAACCCTCCCATCGAGGTCCCTCTGCAGCTGCAAGTACGTCCGGGATCCCCAAACCGGAAATAATTTTTTGTGATACTATGTCCAACAAAGCTTAGTCGAAAGCCAATTTTGGAATTAGAGATAATCTGGGGTCCTGACAGAGAACCTCCTGAACGGCTTGCCTCCTTCTCCTCAAAAGTATGTATGGATTGAACTGCGGAACTTGATGTCTAATGTACATAGCCATGTACACATCTATGTGCAATCAGTATCCTGGAATGTACATCAAAAATTGGCCGTGTCCTTGTAAGGACAATAGTGCTCTTTTTTATAATACTAGGTTGTATATATAGATTCTGCGTGACGCAACAAAGGTTCAGAGGAGGGACCACGATTCCGGACACTATATGGCGTCCGGGAGGTTTTTTCCAATGGACTTGTAAATTTTGGAGGACAATGTAACATTATCGGGGAACGGGGATTGTCCCTTATATTTCATTATTTTTCTGGTTAGCTCAGTGATAACAATTTGTAACCACAGCCCTCTTGGAGTACATAAAGGAATGATATACTAAATTCTTGTGGTAGTGGTTATCTTTTAGTTCTCTGAAGTCACCTGGGTCTTGTAATTGGGAAAGAAAAAGCTTCCTGCAGGTACGTACTCATTGTCCAACACCAACGTGAGGCTCCCCCCTTTATCTGCCTCTCTTTGGATGGTGATCGACGGATCGTCTCTAAGCTAGTTTTTAAAGCTAAATCCTTATTCATACCTAGTTAAATATTCTTGGGAATGTTCTACATTTAGTCTTCACCTGTTCTGTAAACTTTTCATTGTTTACCTAGTTGTTTGAAACACATCAAACGCCGAGCTTTGATCGGCGGATCAAATAGGCTATGCGTTTTTTATTTTTTTTGACATTTTTAACCCGGGGTCACCCCTACACCCCCAATTCACTCTGGGAAGCAGAAAAAAACTTTTTTCAGACATATATTGCGGAAAAAACTTATAGAAGTCCACATGAAAGTCAAAAATCCCTATCTCTTGGTTGGGAACAAAGTTCAGTCCCTTATCAACAATTGCTTGCTGGGCAGGAGTTAATTCCTTGGAGGAGAGGTTCACTGCTAAAGAGGGCTGTTTTTCTTTCTTGTATTTTTCTTGGGAATGGCACCTTGCTGTTGCCCTCCAAGGGTCTTTAATGTTTTGTCTCCTGCTCTTGTTTTTTGGATATTTGTCTATAGGTTATAATCTGTCTATATAAGAGTGACCAGTGCCTGTGGGATATGCGCTTGAGGAAGGGGGAGAGCCATCCCCGAAAGCCCCGCAAGTTCACCTGTCCGCTCGGATGTTGGCGTTCCCATGCTCTCCTGCCAGATGAGGGGCCCCCATTGACTGAGCCCGAACGCATGCTAATCCCGCAACTAAATACTGAGTATATCTTTTCATACTTGCAGAAATATGGACACTCTGAAATAAGTACGGACTAATGCTCACTTTTCTTTTAACAGAAATTATTAAAGTTTGATACGTTTCACACTTTGCTGGTTTCCACATCTATTTTGGTCAAGTGTCTCGTGGGATTGGAGGTCCCGTATACCGGAACCAAGCTTTATATACTCAGTTGTGAAGGAATAGAAGGGCTAATTTTATATTAGGATGATTATGGCTTACAGCTAGTGAAAACACAAAATTCAGTACATCAGAAAATTAGAATAATGTGTCAAAATTTAATGACTCATTGAGTGACACACACAGGTTTCCTAAGCCTTTAAAAGCCTCAGTCTGGTTCAGTAGCTACACAATCATGGGGAAGACTGCTGACTTGACAGTTGTCCAGAAGGCAGTCATTGACACCCTCCACAAGGAGGATAAGCCACAAAAAGTAATTGCTAAAGTAGCTAGCTGTTCACAGAGTGCTGCATATAAGCATATTAATGGAGAGTTGTGTGGAAGGAAAAAGTGTCATAGAAAAAGGTGCACAAGCAACAGGGATGACAGCAGTCTCGAAAACAGAGGACGTTGGCTTGAGTCAGTGCTTCCACCGCACACAGATGCATCCGGGACATGGGCGACAACTGTCACATTCCTTATGTGAAGCCAATCATGACCCAGAGACACCATTAAAAGCGTCTTTTCTGGGTTAAGGAGAAAAAGGACTGGACTGTTATTCAGTGTCCTAAGTCCTGTTTTCAGATAAAAGTACATTTTGTATTTCATTTGGAAATCAAGGTCCCATAGTTTGGAGAAAGAGTAGAGAGGCCAAAGTAAGTTGAGGTCCATTGTAAAGTTTCCACAGTCACTGATGGCTTGAGGAGCCTAGTCATCTGCAGGTGTTGGTCCACTGTGTTATATCAAGTCTAAGGTCAGCACAGCTGTCTACTGGGAAATTTTCTAACACTTCATGCTCTCCTCTGCTGACAGACTTTACGGATATGTTCATTCCATTTTCCAGCAGGACATGGCACCTGCCCACACTGCCAATGGTACCAATATCTGGTGGATCACTGTGGCCAATTAATTGGCCAACAAACTTGCCTGACCTAAACCCCATAAAGGATCTATGATGAGAGACACCAGACCCAACAATGCAGCAGAGCTGAAGGTTGCGATCAAGGTAACCTGGGCTTCCCAAACACCTCAGCAGGGCCACAGGCTGCTCGCCCAATGCCACGCTGCATTTATGCAGAAGGAGCCCCGATAAAGTACTGAGCGTATGTACTCTACATATCTTTCAGTAGGCTAACATGTCTGGATTAGCAAAATGTCACATAGATTAAGAGAGAAAGGTGCTCACTGGATTACAGTTCTTTTTTTAATTGGTCCTATAAACTATTGCAATTTTCTGATATACTGAATTTTGGGTTTTTATTAGCTGTAAGCCATAATCATCCACATCAAAATAAACAAAAACTTGAAATATATCACTCTGTGTCTAATGACTCCATACAAAATGGGTTTCTCCATTTGACTTGAATTACGGATATAAATTAACTTTTTACTGTTATTCAAATTTATGGAGGAGCACTAGTTTGTCTTATAAGAAATTTGTAAAGGAGGTGGATTGATATAATGTTTTTGACTTAGAAAAGACATTTGAGACCGTTCTCTACAGACATCTATGGGTGTACCGCAAAGCTCAGTCCTAGGTCCACTTTCATTTAACTTAATCAATGTATCTTGTAGAAAAAGACAAAAGACCACACATCCACTTGCTACACCCTGATCTACCACAGAGCAAAATTTACAAAAACGAGCACAAGGTTCTTTGTACACATTTTGATCAAACTGTATAAATTTAGTTGCCATTTTACGGTGAGTTCTTAAGTGGGTTCATACACTAATAAGCATAGTACATAGTATTTCTCTCGTGCTTCCCTCATACTCTGGAACTCACTTGCCCAACACTCAGACTCTCTTCCACTTTCACCACTTCAAAAGCAACCAGAAAACCATCTCATTCAGGAAAAGCCAATAAAACCTACAATAACCCCCGACACTACACCACCCCACAAACATGTCTGCCCCTCACCTTCTGTCTCTTTCCACCTTCCTTGTAGATTGTAGGCCTTTGCAGGCAGGGTCTTCTTTCCCTCTGTACCAGTTTTTAGTCACATATGGTCTCCACTGTATTGTTTGACTTATGTTATGTATGTAACCCCCTTGAGTGTACAGCACCCTGAAATAATTGGCGCTGCTGCATTGCTACCAACACTGCCACAGCAACAGAATCCATGAGGGCAGTAACCTAGCAGTACCTCTGCAGCCAGACTAAGCCCCCTAGTATTTGCTCCACACCACCCCACAGAAAAAGAATTGCAGAAGCAATGGACACCACATAGCAACATCACCAAGAGAGCAGGTCTTAAAAGCTTATCTTTGATGCTTTTGTCTGTGGGGTAGTGTGGCCTTGTACCAAGGGGCTTAGGGTATGTTCACACGGTGTTTTTGGATAAAATCTTGGTCGTGTTGGACCCAAAAATTCCATCCAAAAATATAGCGTCTTTCGGACCAAGAACTGACATGTCAATTCTTGGAATGGATCCGAAAGGCGCAATGTAAACACGCATCGGCCATCACTCGTGTGAACGCCAATACGTATTTTCATTGCAAGCAGTGTAAAATCACACCGCACATTGTTAGATGCGTGTTTGGGTCCATCTAGACCCTTAGTCTGGCAGTGGGGGTGCCGCTGGGTCACTACCTTATAGGTGGTGTCTTTCTATTCACCATGCAGCACTACACTTATTTGTGCGCAGACCCACTTAAAAAGATTGCAGTTTAGTGGCAAGTGGGCTTACACAGTTTGGTCACAATGAGTACTAAGAACTTTGTGCTCAGTTTTGTACGTTTTGCTTGGAAGTGGCAGAGGCAGCACTGGAACAGGGGTGAGTGTAGAGCACGGGTGTCAAACTGCGGCCCTCCAGCTGTTGGGAAACTACAACTCCCATCATGCATTTGTATAATCTAGAACAGTGGGCATGATGGGAGTTGTAGTTTCCCAACAGCTGGAGGGCCGCAGTTTGACACCCCTGGTGTAGAGGCAAGCGTGATTTTTATTTACCTAGCAGCAGAAGCAATTGAAAGCCAAAATTGGAACCTGAACACCAGATATGTTACGGTGCACCACGCGAGGAGTAAAAAGTCCAGATGTCTTTTAAAGTTGTACAATAGGCAGCATCAAGCTTCTTACCTCGGAGGATGGCTAGGGTGTATGGTATGGCGGTCAGAGCGGTTTCACAGTCTGAGAGAACAGGGAGGTGTGGAGATTGCAAGCCATAGCTCTAAATGCAAGATACTCCCTGTGCTGACGCCGCCACCTCTGCAAAGCTACATCTCTGGAAAGTAGAGAAATGTGTCCAAGCTTTGTCCATCCATGCTCCATGTGTCTTGAAGGCCACATGAAATGAAGAGCGGGGCCGGATTCGGCTTGTGGGCTTTGCGTTTGATAAATGTGATATAGATGATGGGATTAATAGCAGGATTTCTGTTTCTTGCAGAGGACTATGTAGTGCAGAGCAATCTACAGATGAACTCAGACACCTTAAACGTTGGATCATTATGTACAATGCTACGTCAATCAGGTGCCTCTAAGGCCAGTCATGTGATAAAAGTTTTTATTTATTTATTAATTTTTTTAATTGTCGTGTGTTAAAAGAGGTATGGACTCCGATAAGGAGATAATGTAAGTGAGGTTGTCTCACTATATCAGTTCACCTTACCTCAGTCCTGTTTTCTTGGTTTCATTTTTTAATTTAAGGGTGTCTTTACTGGCTACTACTGGCCTGAAGCAACGAGCTGCTGAGGACACCAGGTCTGTAGCTATAGCGACCTGAGGAGGTGATGCAGCCCATACAAGAGGGGATATCTAGGAATAGGTAGGATACGTTAATGGACATATATTGCAGTGACTTGTTTTTGAAAGATCTTTAACATGAAACGAAAACCTTGTAGTGAGACAACCCCTTTAACTCTACACAAACACAGTGTCATCCGAACTATGAGGAAACAAAGTTCTAAAGCCTCCCTCTACCCCTTTTCCCCCCCCCTGCTTACCTGAGGGCGGGTTTTTTTCTTTGTTTTTTTTTTTCTATTGTACTATTAAGCAAATTTCACAAAAGTTCCCTTTTTGAAAAGTCCCCCTGCACATGCCAAAAAGTTTCTGTTTTCATCTACAGCACTTAAGTCTTAAATCGTTAAAAAAAAAACAAAACCCCAAAACACTTGCAAAAACCCGGGAAAATGAAAATTGACAGAGACTCTCTACTCAATACAGGTTCTTTTACCTGACCAGTGGACATAAGAGGGTTGTATGGTTAGCTACATTTACTTTATTAAGCGCACCATTGACCAACACCAAGGTTTATTGTTTTGTAGTTTGTTACACTGGTGACAACCATGAATGTATTATTACCTCCCCATCCTCTTGTACCATCCCAAAATGTGGATTATTTTATGCTCTGGTACCTAAACCCAAACACCCATTGCTTTTCTGTTCTGAAATTTTCTTCTTTTGACCCAAAAAAAAAAAATTTTCACTAAAAAAAAAAAAAAAAAGAGAGAAAAAGAGAAAGAAGCGCTTTACAAGCTATTCTACCACAAACTTTAATAAAAGCTGAACAGGTAATCTAGTTGCATGTGACATGTAAAAATGAAGGCCCAAACATTTCCATGTCTTATTTTGGTACCTATGCAATTCATTTGCATAATTTGCATATAGTTGTAAACATGCATGTTTGGGTTTCTATTTGTCATTAACAAATCCAGGGAACAGTGTAATGATATGCACCTCGGTCCATGAATGGATTTTCTTTTACACACAAAGATGCAAAAAAATTTTTTATATTCAGCTATATATGAACAGTAAACCTTGCTTACTTCACATGTAGGACTCTCTACAGGAACTAGCAAAGCTAAGCACCACGTTTTTAGGCCCCTTTTTCACACGGCTTTTTTCTGGGACGATTGGACCGACTGCGCGTTTGGGATTTGCGCTGCAGAAAGCTCCAATCCCCCGTAACACGGTAATCCAATTCCGAGAACTTGGGGTTCCGTCCCCTCCCCCCTCGGCGAACCGCGCAGGGGGGGGGTGGGTCGGGGAGAAAGTGACATGCACAAAAAGTCCCGGCCCCAATGCCCCCGGGTGAATAAGCAATGCTAGGGGGCCGCGGGCATCCCCTTTCCCCGCCCCTTTATTCAAGCCAAAAACGCTGGGAAAACCGCCCCGCAATTACGGCTTGAATAAGCCGTGTGAACACTGCCTTAATGGGCATCTGATTGTCCAAAAAAAAAGCATTGTCTGTAGTATATACATTATTATTCTACTAGGCCCGGGAAAATTGAGATAGATAGATAGTTTAGAAAAAAAGATAATAGATAGATAAATAAATGGGGAAAAAAAACAAACACACAAATTACTTTTTAAGGCATGTTATGATTTTTTGCAAAGTTAAAAGTTTTCCAAAACACTAGGTTTACTATCCTTTTAAAAAAATTTGGGGGAGGCCCAAACGAAAAGTAAATTGGTTTTTGGAACTTCTGTTTAATTTGTTTATTGACAACATCTGAGTTAGAGACACAGCTGTGGATGTATTTTACAAGTACACCAGAAACACACTGCTTCTGTGTGTAACATCAAACATGGCTCAGTTACACAGTTCTGTCAGGAGGAATCCGCCAAAATTCCTACCAACTATTGTGAGAAGCTTGTAGAAGGATATCCAAAACGTTTCACCAAAGTCATACAGCTTAAAGGAGTTGTCTCCCTACAGAGTTTCAAAGGATGCATGAATGAAATACTCGGGCCACTTCTGGTTCAGACTGACTAATTTGCATACAGCTTGTGCTTGTACAGCTCTGTGCTGTGCTTTCAGTTGCTGATTAGATCAGATTAGCTTCTCAAACTACTAACAGGACTTCTTATCTGATCCCTCAAACAACAGCCCTAATTACAGTTCTGTTTATTTTACATAAATCAATCTTTTTACTGCTCAGCAGCATGGACACTGCAGTGACCTGTGTGATGACATCACTCACTGCTATCTCATAGAACAAACAGCAGGGGGGAGAATTGTTTACAGGTCAGTTACTGAGGGAACTGAAATAGCCAGGGATGTAAAAAAAATTTCACTTGTATCTCCTTAGGGAAAACAGAGAACAAAGCAATATTTTTGGGAAAATGTCTTTATTTTGTGTTCCCTACAATTGGGGGGGGGGGGGGGGGGGGAAAAGCTATTCTTTGTAGCGAGGACAACCCCTTTAAGGACAATGCTATCACATACTACTGAAATGTATGTAAACTTTTGACTTTGCAGAAGAAGTAATAAAAATGCCTTAAAAATTCTCTAATTTTTCTGGGATTTGGGATATATAAATAATTTTGGTTTCTAATTGACCTAAAACGGGTAAGGTTTATTCTGATTCATGTCAATAGTGAGTAAAACAGCAATGTGTCCCTTTTTATAAAAGTGTAAAGTAAACTTCTGGTTTCAACCATATGTGTATGTATATTATATATAATGTATATAATATATATATAATAAAATATATATATATATATACACATAAATATACACACATATAAAATACACACATATATATACCCACAATATATATATATATATAATATATATAAAATTATACATAAAACACATATACATAAAATACATACATATATATATATATACACACATACATATATATATAAAAACATACATATATATATATATACATACATACACACACACACACTACCTTGGCAAGTATAAAATGTTTTGAGTCAGACCTTGAAGCCCAAGAAAATATTTGAAGTATGGAGCACTGCTACCTGCAATTTGAGAGCAACCAAACTAAATAAGCACAGCTGCTGCTTAAAATGTATACAGGTTCAGTACTTTCCTGCATTCCATAAGAGGCCCGCTGGGCCCCCTTTACTCTCTTTTACGCTGTAATCTGGGCCCCACAGGGTGGCAAATAAGGTATCTCAAAAACCGCACCCCCAAAACCTAAACACGACAGCTTTCATAAATGTGAATATTTAATATGAACTATGAATACCCTTTACAACAAATCGAACAGTCATCGAGACATCCACCTCTTGCAGAAATTCTTTTTCTTGGATCCCCCGGGCCCCGCCCAAAACTACAAAAATTACACAAAGAAACCATACACAAAAAAAGATATAAAGGAGAAAGACTGACCCTAATGCCCAAAAAAAAAAGTGAAAAAAAGGGGGCAATATGAAACTGCACTACAGTGGCATAAAACGCATTTGAGCCTCACGGAACATTTTTTTTTTCTTTATTTTTTAATACACAACCTAAAAACGACAGCTTTGCCAGATCAGCGAACGTCTGTACAACAAAAATTTATTCATTACAAACTATTACTAGCTCAAAACGGGTAACATTCCTCATTAGAGAGAGGCATCATGTAGGTGTGTGGAACTTATCACCATTAGTTTTTTTCAATGAAATGAAATCTATTTTTAAAAGGGAACCTCAAAATAGGGTTTTGCCCCCCTTTCGAGGGGAGCACAAACTATGTCAACCTGCTTTCCCACCTGTCCCCTTATTCGAAGGGGTGTTCACACGGCTTATTTCCCGCGATTGGCCCGTACCCGCGCCGGATTTGCGCTGCAGACGGGCCCAAATTCTCAGAGTAAACGGGAATCCACTGGATTCCGCGCTCCTCCCGCTCGGGGAACCGCCGGGCGGGGGAAAGTGACTGCACATTTAAACCAGGCGCAATCCGCCCTGGGTAATGGCTTCATGGGGCGGCGGGCCGCCCCCCCACCCGCCCCTTATTTAAGCCAATTGCGAGCGCAATCCGCTCCAAAACCGGCGTGAATAAGCCGTGTGAACGGGCCCAAGATGCGCATTTTAGAGCATTTACCCCTTTAAACTTATTTTAGCAGGTTTGCTCCACCCCCAAAAGCATTCACATGTTTTTTACTTATTCAAAATAATAGGTTTGTCAGTTAGGGGGCGGGGCTGCCTCAGGGGGGCGGCTAGCCCCGATTGGGCCGGGTTTTAAAAAAACTACACTCTAAGGACTCTTGAATACTCTTCGGCGAAAACTGAGATTTTAGCATAAAAACACAAAACTACAGCACCTTAAGAAAAAGGGGCACAGCGGGAAACAGCAGGTCTGACACTACCTTGTTCTGTCTTCAGCCAGGGGGGCAAAAACTATGTGACAGGTTCTCTTTAAAGGCTCATGAGAAATAAGCTAGGAGTCTTGTAGCGCCATCTAATGGATGTAGTGTTCCTCAAGTCACATCCGACTCATTGTCTTGGAATGTGAATGGGATTAAACCCCTTAATTCATCTGCAGACAGCTTTTCAGGATTTTTTTCCTCCATCATGCAGAGTAAATACGTTGGCTAGGTGAGAGGCTTCAGGGTCAGCTTGAAAGGGGTAATGTTCATCATTAGGGAGAAGCACAAAGAAACTATTATTAACTACAAGAGAGTTCTAAATAATATATTATAAAAGGGATTAAAAAAAAACCCCAGTTAATTGGGTTTTTAATTTTGGCCAAATCTATTTTCCGGAGATTTTTGTGTAGCAATATGTCTGGTACCTTTGTATTCTTGCTCATTTGCTCGTGCTTCTTCTGATGCTATACTTTGACCGTGATAGTCTAGTGCCGCACTTTCGTGGTTTTTTTTTTCATTATTATTGGTAACCATGCTGTTTACTTATGTTGTATTTGACATTTCTTCAATAAAGTTTGGAATGAGAAAAAAAAAAATAAAAAAGCTCCAGTGTGTGGAGGCTGAAGAGAAGCAATGAAGCAGATTTACTATGGGAATACAGGCACACACGCTTTACGTCAAATTGTTGCCGCATTTAGTGGCATAAACTAAGCTAATAGAAACTATAACATTAGACAGGGGTGTCCCAACGTGCCATACTTATTAACACTATGATAAATCTGGAGCATTTGTAGACTGTCTAGTCTAGGTTTGTACTGTTTAAGTATTAGACAGCATCAATAAATTTGCCCCACTGTGTCTAGGGGAGAAACACTCAACACACGACATCCAATAGAGAATAGTAAGATTTTTAATTTGTGAGATTCAAACAAAGTCCAACAGTAAAAACTCTCAGTAAATTTCTGTCTAACATAGTAAAAACCACACGCACCTCTCAGAAGCCATGTTAGGGTTCTGGATCCTATAGCAAAGGTCGCATTAATGTATTCCATTCAGTTTTCTATACCAGCGGTCCCCAACCTTTTTCCTACCAGGGATCGGTTTGATGCACGCATTTTTCCACGCCCAGTGGGGGGCGGATTGGGGGCGTTTATTAGGGCGGGTTAGGGAGGGGTTGGAGTTAAATCACACAAAAAAAAAAAAAAAAATAAAAGGTATCTGGTCATTTAGGGTTTAGTATGGGGTAACCAGTATTTTTTAACAGGAGACAAATTGTCATCTTGGGTCACTATTATATTTATAATCCCTGACCCAAGAGCGGATAACAGCTGCAGTAATATTGATCACTCTGTGGGTCAGCATTTTTACATGTATATAATATACATTATGTAATCAGCTCTTCATTATAGAGATTACACTAGGGCCCAAACTTTATTAGTACACTCCCAAGCTGTTAACACGTAAATTCTAATCAGAATACATGGGCGCAACTCAGTATTTGGATGTAGACATGGCAAGAAATCTCCGCAGTTAACTAGCAACAGTATGGGGAAGAAAGGTGATTTAGTGCCTTTGAACGTCATTTGTTGTGCCAAGTGGTTGATATTCACAAACGCTGATCTCCTGTTTTCACCAAACATTCTAGGGTTCAGAAGCAATGGGCCGAAAAGAATAAAACCAGTAGAGCGGCAGCCCTTTTGGGCGAAGAAATGCCTTGTTGCCCAGGGGAAGTCAAAGATAATGCAACTGGTTCGAGCTGATAGAAATCCCCACCAGTTACTCAAATTGCACCCGTTACAACCCCAATAGGCAGAAGACACCTAAACACACAAGAAAAGGGAAAATTTGAGGCAGAGCTACAGCACAGAAGACCAAAAAAACGTCACTCATTCGCTAAGAACGAAACTGAGCTCCATTTGCCCAAGCTCATCGGATTTGAGTAGAAATTGGCGTTGCGGCTGATTATCTGTTTCGCTGGCTTTCGGGTTTGGAGGGTTGGGAATTTTGGTCAACAAAAAAAACAACCCACTGTTGATTACGGTTCGATTTGGGGTTGTATGGTTTGGGAATATTTTTTCTTGGCACTCTTTGGGCCCCTTTGGGGGTCCAATTAATTTGCAACCCACAGACCTGATAATTGTCTGCCAGTATTTTGATAAAAGCCTGTGGTAAAATTACAGATAATAATATAAGCTTGAATCACCAGCTGTCTTAAAGAAATGACACTGTAAAAAAAATTCCCCCCAGATTAAATCAAAAAAGCCCCCCGGGTGTGGTGGAACAGATCGATAGCCCCCCCCAAAATTGGGAACTGTGGCCCCCATGTAATATGGCCCCTGAAAATGCTACCCCCCCCGTTGAATTTGCCCCGAATGATTAATCCCCCCAGTTGAATGAAAAGGGGCCCCCTTTAAATGATGTTGTACCTAATAAAAGTGGCCCCCGAGTGATATGCTGTACAAATAAATATACCCCCCCAGTAGGATAGGTCCATGGGATAGCGCCCCCAGTAATGATACACTGCCCCCAGTAGTAAACTAGCGCCCCCAGTATGATAGCTGGCCCCAGTAGTGATAGCTAGCTGGCCCCCAGTAGTGATAGCTGTCACCATTAATGATAGCTAGCTGGCCCCAGTAGTGATAGCTGTCACCAGTAAGTACCCTAGCGGGCCCCCAGTAAGTGAAGAAGCTGCCCCAGTAGGCAGCCAGGACAATTTAAAAAAAAAAAAAAAAATGAAGAAGAAGAAGAAGAAGAAGCCGACAGCAGCGGCGGCGGGGGGGGGGGAGGGGGGGGGGGGGGGGGGGGGCGGGGGGTGGTCACTGCTCATCACACTCCCTCGCCGCTCATCGCTGCAGATGCGACTCAGTGAGCGCCGCATCTACAGCGAGAGGAAAGCAGGGCGGTAATGCATCGCTCCTGTTTCCCCTTTTAACGATGCACCGCACGATGTGTGCAGCTGCTAGTCTGCGCGGCCAAGATTACAGGGGCCGCGCAGCCAAAATGCCGCCCGGGGGGGCCCGGGCATCATGTTAGCCCGGGGCCGCGGACCGGCAGGGGATACGCTAAGGCCCGGTGCCGGTCCGCGGACCGGCGGTTGGGGACCCCTGTTCTATACAATCTATTGTTTCACAAATCTATTACATTAAAGGGAACCTGTCACATAGGTTATGCCCCCCCTTGCTGAGGACAGCACAAGCTAGTGTCAGACCTGCTGTTTCCAGCGCTGTGCCCCTTATTCTGTAAGATGCAGCAGTTTTAGAGCATTTACCCTTCAAATGTTATTCATGAGTAGGTGTTAGCTCCACCCACCAAAGGCTGGCTCCGCCCACTGACAGTTATTCACATGTTTCTACCTATTCAAAGTAATAGGTTTGTCAGTTGAGGCGGGCGGGGCTAGCATCAGGTGGGCGGGGTTTGAAAAAACTGACACTCTGAAGGACTCTTCGAATGACTCTTCTGGCTGAAAACTGCAAAGTTGAGCATTAAATACACGAAAACTACAGCATCTTACATAATAAGGGACACAGCACTGGAAACAGCCGGTCTGGCACTACCTTGTTCTGTCCTCAGCCAGGGGGGCAAAAACTATGTGACAGGTTCTCTTTAAATCATTAATAGAACCCTGCTATCAGCAGACACGTCAGGCTCCAGGACACACTCCACAATCACTTTGGCTAACGCCACCAGTCCCACAGATTAAATGGAGCAGCGGTGCATGTGCTAAGCAACCTCTATTGTGTAGTAAGGAGGAACAGGGAGCTCAGTCCCCCTATTTTACGGATTATGGGGTTCCTGTGGATAGCGGAGATAAGGTCTGAGGTTAACCACTAGAAAGAGAATTTTAAAAAAGCCAAGTTCTCCAGGATCTTTTTATTTGTTATACGGCTCACAAATTTGTATTATATTAAACTTAGTAATTTATACTCATTACAAATTATTTACCTGTCCTGCTGTGCAGAAGCAGGCAAAGAGCCCTGTCCTCTCCTCACCCCTGTCCCCTGCAAACCATGTGACGTTCATTGTTATAACACACTCCGTGGGTGTATTTTAAAGCTAGGCTCAGCACAGGAACACTCCCCTGTAGTGGGAGTGACCTGAGCAGAAAAGAATCTGGCTGCATCCACTCTGGTCAGCCTATAGAGCAGGGGTCTTCAAACTACGGCTCTCCAGCTGTTGGGAAACTACAACTCCTATCATGCCCACTGTTCTAGATTATCTAAATGCATGATGGGAGTTGTAGTTTTCCAACAGCTGGAGGGCTGCAGTTTGAAGACCCCTGCTATAGAGTAATTACAGGGGTGGGGGAATGGTTTATCT
The DNA here is from genome assembly GCA_025379985.1 of Phyllomedusa bahiana. Taxonomy (NCBI): domain Eukaryota; kingdom Metazoa; phylum Chordata; class Amphibia; order Anura; family Hylidae; genus Phyllomedusa; species Phyllomedusa bahiana. Next base: position 151,074 of record JAODAL010000180.1, on the reverse strand, counting down.
TTGAGTCCTGCTGAAAGGACTTACAGTAATGGGAGCAGAGGAGGGCAGTTCAGAGCTGGGGAGTTCTGTACTGCTGTCATGAAAATGATGACTGCAGCTTTGTATGGTTTACATAGTGACTCATGAGTCCTAGCTATTATCATGACTGCAAGTACAGAACTGGGGGAATTACACACTAATGTCAGCAAATAGACCCTAGCGGTGATAACTGTAGAGGAAAGTCCTAGACTGCAATACAGTCTGGGAGTTGCAAGAAAGAGATACTGGAAAGCTTATGATAGATGAATAAAAAGGCAAAACTTAAAAAAGAAACACAAGAAGGGAGTGTGATATCTTTACTTTTCAATAAAAATTCTGTTTATAGCGTTCTATGAAACCTTTAAATTCCTGGATAAACCCTTTAAACATGCAAATGTAAAAAAGGTTTATAATTTTAAGCTACAGACACAAAGCCAGAGGAAGCATGTCAGAGTTAAAGAGGTCAAAGCTTTTTTTTTTTTTTTATCAGGAACAGTGTGGCCATTAAAATCTTGTATCCACATGGTGTAATTTACACATGTATTTCACAAAAAACAAATTGAATGCATGTCCCATTATTTTTAGTGCAGATATAAAAGGAAAGCAAGCTGCAACGTGTACTTTTTCCTGTACAGATTTAAAACCTTTAAAGATTTAAAAGTGACCTGTCCTGTAAGGTTCTTGAATATGCATGGAAGACACATGGAGATGCAGGACTACAGCTACACAATCTGCCATTAAAAAAAAAAAAAAAAAGGGAAAGAACGCTTTACATTTTTGGCATGTATTACACAGCATTTCAAGCTAAATATACGCTTTTGGAAATAACTATTCTCCTTGTGTAAGTGATCGCATAATCAAAGGGCATTCCCCTGCTTCATCACGTGATCGTGACTCCCAGTGACCTCATGAAGCCCATGGAACGTCAGTACAGTCAGCCCTGGGGACCAAGAGTAGCTCCAGAGCTGTCTGTATAGGAAGCCTGCAGTCAGGGCACACTGTGCTGCCCTGACAGCTGCCTGTGTAATGCAGATACAGAGTCTAGGTATTTGCATATATGAATATGCTAATACATTACTAAGTGGAAAAAAAAGATGTAAAATACTTATTCCTTCATGGGATTATGTTAAAAAAGGAAAAAACCCAAAAATAAAAACAAATATTTAATAAAAAAATTATTGTGGCTACATTGCACAAAAAACCTACACGTTATTAGGTATTCACACCACCGTAATAACCTGTAGAATTAATCTAAAAATTATTTAGTGTGAAATGTTGGAAAAAAAAAAAAAAACCTGCAATAATCTATATGTGAACTCAAGGCCTCATACAACAGCGTAATTGAAAAAATAAAAAAGCTACGACTGTTGAAACGTAAAGAGGCAAAAACTAAAAAAAAAAAAAAAAAAAATGTGCTAGCCATTAAGTACTTTTCAGGCCCAAGCAGAATTTTCAGAGCCCTAAAACTGCATATAACAATTTTATTTGACAGCCTAACTCAAAAAAAAAAAAAAAAAAAAATCTGTGCGTCAATGAGGGTTTAATGTGATCACTACCCCTTCAACCCCTCCCCCCAAAAAAATAGAAAATATTCTGCTTCGCTTTATTTTCTGTGAAACACCTCAAGGGTGTGTTCACACGGCGTCTTACGGCACCTAACTGCGCTGCAATATGCCAAAGTACACCCTGCAAACACAGTCAACGAGAGCTATGATCACCTGCCGTTTTCCCCAACGTGTATTACGTGCCGGGAAAAAGTAGTAACTTTTTTATTTTTACATTGGGTTATTCATGGAATTATCAAACATGCAAGTTCCCCAAAGCCACATCAGAAGTGAACTGGTCCCAAAAAAGAAAATTTGAAAAGTTGATACTAAAATGAATATAGCCTCCTAATGTCCTAAAAGCCACAAAATGATGTTTAAATATAAAATCTTTTTACATATGTCAACTATTACTTTTTTATTAAATTATATTTTTTGTGAGATTTTCAGAAATCGAAAAAAACAAACAAAAACAAAAAGGATCAATATTCACATATATGACCAGATAACAGCCGAAAGACTGTTCGCATACAAATCACATAAAAGGTATACAATAATCAATGTCCATATTCATGAGGTAATGAAATGCTAAAGGAAATGGAGAGCATTAGGTCATAGAGAAAAAAAAAATTAACTTCTTTAGATCCAAGCAACATACAACATAACGGACATATGCTGCATACTACTGTGAAGAAATCTGCCACAACATGAATAAAGTATATAGAGTATTAAGTTACGTAAATTATATACTAAGATTTGGATATTAAGAAATAGATATTTAGAAGGACATGCATAAAAACGGTCTAAGACTTTCTTTGTTGCCCATAGCAACCAATCAGAGCTCCCCTTTCATTATTTCAGAGCACTATGTGAAATGAAAGGGGGCTCTGATTGGTTGCTATGGGCAACAAAAAGTCTAGAAAGTTTTCACACATGTGACCCTAAGGCCTCGTTCACACGGCTTATTCTGGGACGGATTGGAGCCGTATTGCGCGCCGTATTTCTCATAGAGAACAGTGGATTCCGTCGCTCCTCCCCGCTCGGCGGATCTGCCGCGGGGGGAGAAAGTGACATGCACATTATTTACGGCGTGTACGCGCGGTAAATAATGCATAGCCTATGGGGCCGGCGGGCAGCTCCCCCGCCCCGCCCCTTATTCAAGCCGTATTGCGGGCGGGATCCGTCCTGCAAATACGGCTTGAATAAGCAGTGTGAACCGGGCCTAAGGGTATGTTCACACGCCGTATTTGCAGTCCATATTTCGGAGAGTAATTGTTGCAATACGCCCAAAGTACTGACTGCAAATATAGCACTCATTGAGAGCTATGGTTACCTGACATTTTCCCTGACGCATATTATGTGCTACTAGAAAGAAGTGACATGTCACTTCTTCCCTACGTTATGCCCCGGGGAAAGTGAATGTCTATGGGAGCTGGCAAAGAGCGTTTTAGAAGTACGCGCTAGCCAGCGCATACTAAAACGCCCGGCGTATTGTGGCGTGCACAGTACTTGCTGCAATACGGCGTGTGAACATATCCTAAGTGTTAAGTAGGTAATAGGTCTGGTATAACGAAGCTATAACAATGCAATGAGCAAGTTATAATAAAATAAAATGAGTGCACTTCGTAGAAGAATGAGAATTGATAGGTCATAAATGTCAACTATTAGTTTTATCTATTTTGCATAGGTTAAGTATGTACATGTTTTGCAAGAAGAAAAATTCTGACAGTCCTATATAAATTTGGAAAAATTTGCCATTTTCAAAGTTTTTTTTTCACAAACAAACTCCATTAACAGAATTTACTAACTTTATGTACAGTATGCCACAAAAAAAGAGGAAAAAATGAAAAACACAACAATCTCAAAATCGAATGCGTAAGTAAGGCATTAAAAAGTTATTCCCACATAAAGGGACACATCAGATTTGAAAACGGAGGAGTGTCAGAAAGGCCAAAACTGGCTGCGTTGGTAAAAGATTCCAAATGAAACTTTTACTATGTCAATAGGAAATTATGAAGCGCCTTTCAAACAGTAATTCTGTGACTATTACTGACTGCTGTTGCAATTTATGGAACAATGGTATTTTTTCATAAAGCATTTGTATGTGAATGGAGAGGGGGATGCGAAAAGACTTGTCTGGATAAAAAACTACACACACATTGTGTGAAGGAGGCCTCAAAAGGTAGACATAATATATGGAGTCTACGTTTATTAATTTGCCAAGTTCACTACAGACGCCGTTCCTTCAGAACATTACTACATTTATTAACTTGAATCTTGTTGAGTCCATAGGTCAATACAATTCAATGATAACTACTATAAAACACAGGCTTATTCATTGATAAGGACTTTACATGACTATTGAGCGTATGACCTGTAACAGCAACGGGCACCTTGTCGAGCAATTGTTCTTCAAGTTCAGTCGATAGGATATGGCTGAGTAAAGTCTGCTCATGGTGTAAAATATCACAAATTCATTAGGTGCAGAAAAGCCAGTGATGGCAAATGCTCAGCACAGTGATTTAGTTGGTATACCTTAGCCAAAGCCTTGTTGGCTGAAGTTTATTTAAAACGAAGACAAGTGGAGATCATACAGAGCTCCTATACCTAGAAGCAATTGCATTCAATTCCTAAAACCAATCCTTATTAAAATTCCACTCCTGACATTAACTAGTTACAGAGTACTCAGCGAGGGAATGCATCACTATCTGTTTAATCTGCACAAACATCACAAGGAGCAATATGGCAGCTCTATAGGATTCTGAAGACCAGAAAAATGACAAGCGACCACTTAGAAACCGCACAGAATCTCTGAAAGTACCACCCTGTTTAAGACCCCATTCACATCTCATATTCATGGTATCCTTGAATCCATAAATGGATGTATTTGGAATTGGACTACATTTGTCGTACTTACCCAACATATTGAGTTTCTGATTCGAACACAAGAGTATGGTCTACTACACTTTTGTGTTGTATGTAGAAACCATTATACGTTCAGCAAATAGTGCAAACATAGTCCAAGCCCGACTGCCTTTGCCCTACAGAACTCTACGGCCCTCCGTGGTATCCGGAGGGATCTATTTTTACGTTATCATGATTGATACCATGAACAGAGGATAAAAATGAGAATGTGATTAGGCTTTAAAAGAAAACAAAAAAAATCTTTTACTGCCCACAACAACCACAGAGCCCAGCCATGATGTCCTGTATATCACTCACCTGACTGATTCAGGGTTTGTCAAGAGGTTAAACAAAAATGACTGTTAGGCTATGTTCACACGGCTTAATTGCGGGACGTAATTACGGCCCGCAATTACGCCGTGTGGACGGGGGCGGGGGGCCGCCACCTCGCCGGCCCATAGACAATCACTGCTAGCGGTGCGTATACGCTTCGTCCGGCGGGGGAGAGGAGACGTAATCCATAGTTCTCTATGAGAACTGTGAATTACCGTAATGAATGGGCCGTTTTCGGCCCGTAATAGGCGCACTTTGGCGCGTAATTACAGACCGAAATACGGCCCATTTTAAGCCGTGTGAACATGGCCGTACAAACATTTTCTTGCCTCTGTGTTTGCTCCGTGTTAGGAAGAAATAGGGGAAGGATGGGAGGGAGGGAGGAAGACTGCAGGATCAAAATACAGAAGGGTTTGACATCTGATAACATGGAGATACATAAGTGTGCATAGTTGCTGTTGCCACAAAACTTAAAGGGGTTCTCCGGGATATGAAAGAAAAAAAAAATACCAACTACATTTCCTGAGGAAAAATACCTAAATACCTTTAATTAGAAAAGCCTGCTTGTTTTGTCTAGGTAATTATTATATTATATTATGGAATGCAGAATACAGCAGTAGGACAGACTGAGTCACTTCTTGGTTAGGCTGACTGGCATCACTGAGCATGTGTGCTGTGCTCAGTCAGCCTGAGACTTGTGGTGTGAGGGATGGCTCTGCAGTGTAGAAAGGAGACTGTTTCAAAAGTGTATATATATATATATTATATATATACACATACATACATACACACACACATATACACACACCATGTATACTCGAGTATAAGCCGAGTTTTTCAGCCCAAAAAATGAGCTGAAAAACTCTACCTCGGCTTATACTCGAGTCACTGTCGGCGCTCGGGCGCTGCGATGGCCCGTGCGCCGGCATATAGCAGAATGCCGAGTACAGCTGACAGCGACGGCACTGCCGTGGCCCGACGCTGTCGGCGATCTCTTCCCCTATATGCGACTCCTCCGTAGCGCATAGAGGGGAAGATACCACTGCGGAGCAGAGAGCAAGCGCTCCCTGCGCCGCAGTGGACTCCGGACGGCCGCAAGCAGACTCGCAGCCGCCCGGAGTTTCCGGCACAGGCAGCGTGCGATGTCATCACGCTGCGTGCGCGGCCTGATGACATCACCCGCCTGTGCCGAGAAGACAGAGCGCGGGAGGCCGGACAGCGAGGAGGCGGAGCGGCGAGGGAGTCAGGTGTTTGTTTTTTTATTACCAGCCTATACCTAGCCTATACCTGCCTATACCTAGCCTATTACCTGCCTATACCAGCCTATACCTAGCCTATACCCTACCTATTAGAACATATACCTGCCTATACCCAGCCTATACCCTACCTATACCAGCCTATACCTAGCCTATACCCTACCTATTAGAACATATACCTGCCTATAACCTGCCTGTTACCTGCCTATAAGGACATATAACTGCCTATGGGGGACATAAACCTGCCTATAACTGCTATGGGGGACACATACCTGCCTATAACGGCCTGTGGGGGACACATACCTGCCTATAACGGCCTGTGGGGGACATATACCTGCCTATAACTGCCTGTGGGGGAAATATACCTACCTATAACTGCCTGTGGGGGAAATATACCTGCCTATGGGGGACATATGTCTGCCTATGGGGGACATTAAACTGCCTATGTAATTTTATTGGTATCCATTTTTATTTTTGATATTTACCAGTAGCCGCTGCATTTTCCACCCTAGGCTTATATTAGAGTCAATAAGCTTTCCCGTTTTTTGTGGCAAAAGTAGGTACGTCGGCTTATACTCGAGTATATACGGTATATATATATTCGTGTAAATGGTAGCTGGGTCTAACATCTGTGTATGCTTGGCAGGGTCCAGTAAAATACCTGGAAATGTTACACGGACACGTGGTGTATTATACCAGCAATCAAATCACCTCAGACATAAAAGCCAAGTGCAGTCCATCAATAAGCGATTTTCTGCAGTTAATAGAAAGGAAAATGTATCCTAGAGAGCAATTCTTTTATAGAAGTAACAAAACAAAAACACCGAAACTATACTGAAGACCAGCTTTACATATTTAATATGATCAAACACATTCAATACAGCCAAATGGGGTTGTTACAGCAAGATCTATTCAAATGAATGGGCCAGTCACAGAAATGCCTTTAATAAAATTTGCTACATTCGTTCAACTGCATTTTAGGGTTAGTGTTCTATTCCTCTAATCTGGACCAGTCTCATCTATTCCCTCCTCCTCAGATATGCTGTGCCAAGTTTACAGATCTTGAAACCCTTTGTTGATTCAAGTTCAGGACACTAAGCTAAACATTTGAAAGAAGAAAAAAAAAAAACAAAACAGGATAATAGAAGAATTTGCAAGTCTTAAGTTTTGGACCCAGTCCCGTTCAGGCTTACAAATATGCAAACACTTTCTGTTTAAACTGCCCATTATATTAAACCATATATTTTATTTATTCTTCTCAAAACATCAACAGGATAAAAAAGCAAGGCTTAAGACACTTTATAAATATAAATTATTTTACACACATTCACACATATCTTACACTTGGTCAATGTAGTAAGTGTTTATGAAACAGAAAAAAAATTAATATCCTCCAATTTGAAAAGAAGAACTTTTTTTGTTTTTGTTTTTTTTTTAATGAAGTGTGTGTACATACAAGTTCAAGGGATCATAGTTACTTACCTCAGGTATTTTTAGCAGTATATTCAGCATATGCAGTCAGCTTAACCCCTTATGGACTTAGTTATTTCAGGTCTTAAAGGGGATCTGTGGCCATTGAATATGTTTGTTACAGTAAATACTTGTATTACCCATAAAATAAGAAGCCTGGATCATCTTCTCTTATATCTGTGTTGTGCTGTTCCTCTCTTATTCCCTCTAGAAATGTATTAGCAATCTGTCAGCTGGGTGTTACCAATATGTGTCCCTGCACAGTCTGACATTCTCCTATCAGTGCTATAATTCAGTATGTGCAGGATACGCCCCCAAATGGCAACACCCAGCTGAAATATTCAGTAATGAATACCTTGAAGCAATGAGGCAGTGTTCACACGGCTTATTCAAGCCGTAATTGCGGGATGGATTTCGCCCGCAGTTACGGCTTGAATAAGGGGCGGGAAGGGGACGCGGCGGGGGAGCTGCCCGCCGGCCCCATAAACCATGCATTATTTACGGCGCGTACGCGCCGTAAATAATGTGCATGTCACTTTCTCCCCCCCGCGGCGGATTCGCCGAGCGGGGAGGAGCGACGGAATCCACAGTTCTCTATGAGAACTGTGGATTACCGTAATGACAGGGACGGATTGGAGCTGTACTGCAGCGCAAATCCGGCGCGCAGTACGGCTGAAATCAGCGCCCAAATAAGCCGTGAGAACGAGGCCTAAGGCTATGTTCACACGGCTTAAAATGGGCTGTATTTCGGTCCGTAATAACGTGCCGAAGTGCGCAAATCACGGCCTGAAAACGGCCCATTCATTACGGTAATCCACAGTTCTCATAGAGAACTATGGATTACGTCTCCTCTCCCTGCTCGGCGAATACGCCGAGGGGGGAGATAATTCACATGTCACTTTCTAGCGGCGTATACGCGCCGCTAGCAGTGATTGTCTATGGGCCGGCGAGGTGCCGGCCCCCCCGCTCCCTCCCCCGCTCCAGCCCCCGGCCACACGGCGTAACTGCGGGGCGTAATTACGCCCCGCAGTTAACCCGTGTGACCATAGCCTTAAAGGTACATCCACATTTTCAGTCGACTTTTTAGATGGTTTTTGGATTTGAACACCGCCTGAAAACACACTGTCAACCCTCCTCATAGACTTTACTATAAAGTCTTCCCAGTAGTCTACACTGCACGGATTTTCACACCTCGGAACATGCACAATCTTCCGTCCGGTTTTCGGGTGGAAGGTAATCCATTTTACACTTGCACTTGCCGTGTGGCTGTACACTTAGGCCTCGTTCACACGGCTTATTACAGAACGTATTTATGGTCAGATTTCCGATCATAAATACGTTCCGCTGAAATAAGTTGCAGGCAATTTAATATTGCTTTTAATGGGAAATACGTGTCGTCGTTCAGACGACACGTATTTCCGTGCCATATTGCCGCCGCGGATTTGCAGCTACAGTACGGCCGAAAAAACAATGTGCATGTCAGTTATTGAGCCAGATTTAGTGACGGATTCGCCCCATATAATAAATGGGGATTGTAAATCCGTCGCGAAATACGTGCCACATTTAGTGACACTTATTTGCAACTGATTTTCAACTGATTTCGGAACATATTTACGATCGGAAATCCGACGTAAATATGTTCCGAAATAAGCTCTGTGAACATCGCCTTACAGAGAAACAGCTCAAAACAGAGTTATAAGAGAAGATGCTCAAGAATTATTTTTACAACACAAGTATTTATCAAAATAGACCTGTCAGGAGATATCGCAGATCCTCTTCAATAACTATACAATAACTATACAATTACAAAAGTTGTTAAAACTCTCTAATACCATATGCATAATGGGGTTTGTTGTTTGCAGAATGAGTTGTGTTTTTTTTTTTTTTTTTTTAAATGGTACATGTAATCTGTTCATTAACTTTAAAGAGGTTTTATCATTTCATTAAATGGCCTTCAGAATAAGGGGACAGTGAAAACAAGCAACTTTGCAATTGGATGTCATTAGCAAAGCTGTCTTGTTTTCACAGTATTCTTTATCTTCGTTTTCTGTAAACAAACTTCTCCAGTGCTGGTCAGACCCCACCTCCTTGCATTTAATTCGCTGAGGGCTCTAATAATTTACATTCGGTCCCCCCCCCCCCCCCCCCGCCGTATTTATGGAGTTTGCATTCCTGCCTCTCACTCAGAATTAGGAGCTGACAGCAATTTCACTCTATACAGCTAGCTGCCTCCTGATTGACACCGCAGCTGTCTCTATAATCAGAAAACAGCAGAATTGCGCCACTGTGCCTTAACGCTCCTGCGTGTAAGGGGCCGACAAAAATGTCACTCTATACAGCTAACTGCTCCTCATTGATACTGCAGCTACTGCTACAATCAGAAAACAGCAGAATTTTGCGTCGGTGCCTGATGTAAACATGGAGGGAGACGGATCTGTGCTCTGAAAGGATTGAACTGTAGCAAACCTCCAGCTGTGAGAAATCAGTGCCGAGTTCATAGAAGACTGTTTAGACTGAATGCAGGCCTGTGGTGTGTAAACAGCTCTTACAAAATAAGACTGCATAGGGAAAGGACAGTGATATGTGGAAGAGGTGGGGGGGACACACTGGAGCAAGCATGAACAGTGAAGAGGGGATGATGTCATCCCCTTCAGTTAAGAAACACGCAGCTGGGAGGGGAAGAAACGCCCCTGGATTTCAGGAAGTGAGAGCATCGAGCTTCAAGAGAACAGCCCAACTGAAGAAGCGATACATCCCCTTTAAGGCGATGTTCACATGGCTTATTTTGGGACGGATTTCAGTCCGTATTGCGTGCCGTACTGTGCGCAAATACGGCTGAAATCCGTCCCCGTCATTACGGTAATCCACAGTTCTTATAGGAACTTGGTTTCCGTCTCCCCCCTGCCGAAAAAAACGGCCGCGAGAGAAAGGGGAACATGCCCCTTATCCGGGGGGATGGGCCCGTGGAAAAAAAAAGTCTATGGGGCCAACGAGCTGCCGGCCCAAATCCCCCCCAAAACACATGCCGAAATTTGCGGGCCCAAAAATCCGTCCCCGAAAATTAGGGGCGTTTTTTAACCGGGTGAAATACCCTTTAAAGGGTAGCTCACCCCCCGGTTTTAATTTGCGGGCGTACAAAGCCCCGAAAATTAAACGCCAGATTTTTTAGGAGTTCCTTTGTTTTGGGCGCGAAATTTTCCCCCCAACGTGGGGGGGCCGGCAGCAGCTGGCTCCATAGACAAGCATTACGCGTGCCGCGAATAAATGAGATGTCAATCATCTCACCACGCGTACAATACGATTGTATTCTACGCCCGGGGAGAGGAGGCATAATCCATATGAGAACGTGATTTCCCGGGAAATAAAGGGGGGGCTTTACGCATCGAAACCAGCGCCCCAAAAAAAAAACAGGGTGAACAAACCCTAACATTTTTCTAAGAATAATTTTACAAAAAAAAAAAAATTTAAAAAAAAAAAAAAATTTGACATTTTTTTAAAAATTTTTGTTTTTTTGAAATTTTAAATGACCCCTTTTTCTAGTCCAGAAAAATTGCAGGTTTAATTTTTAAAACCTCTAGGTCAGCACAAAAAATTTTAACTTTTTATCCCTTTCTTATCCTGTTGCACAACAAAAACACTTGCAAGACTATTCATTAACCAGCTGTATGTGGCTTTTTCCAATTTTATTTTTTTTACGGGCTTTCTAACCCCAATTTTTTGGGGAAACAAAAACAAAAAAGAAACAGCGATTTTTTTTGTTTTTTTTTGGGGGTTTATTTGGCCGTTTACCAGGGAAGGATAAATACAAAAATTTTTAGATTTGGGCCCTTTTAAAATGGGGAGCCCACAAGAAAATGTATATTTTTCCCTTTACTTTTTTATTGTATAGTATTTTATTGTATAGTATTGAAAATTGACATTTTTTTCTTGCTTTTTTATGTAGGCTATCATTATTTTTTTCAATATGTTTTAAATATGCTATTGTTTGATCACTCATATAATACACTGCAGTAAGTCAGTGTAAAATTGACAGATATCCTATGAAGCCAAGCCGGGACATAAAGTGGGTTTTCCAAAAGAGCCAGAGACCGTTCATACTCACATTTTTTCCCGCCCAAGAAATGTTGGGTGGGTTTTTATACAGTGATTGGCATTTTCCCTCTCTACTATTCCCAGCTCTTCTTTTTGCAAAGGGGCATGACTGGGGGCGGGGAAAGTAATATAGTTTGTTTGTTTTTTCACCAAAGGCGGCGTTTTAGTTTTTTGCCCCCCCTTCCTTTTTTGGGGGTTTAAAATATAACCGAACAAGGCCCACATTTGGTACTCCCCCTAGAAATGAATAGGGAGGGAAACCACAAGCCCACCCCCTTAAAATTGGACCATGGGTTTGGGATACAAGCTTGAGCCGACCAGAAGTGCTGGAAAGGGGGTTTTTGGGCCCCAAAAAGGGGTTCAATGAAATTTGGGGCAAGAATGCGCTTTAAAATAAACTAATTTTTAAAAAATTTCCCAGGCAAAAAAAACCCCGACCATTTAGCCCAGGGGTGACCCCCACGCCCAGCAATGGGAGATGTCCCTTAAAATTTATATGAACCACAAGTCCCAAATTTTTTTTTATAAAATTTTTCAAAGGGCCCAAAAAAAAACATACTTCCCAAACCAAAATCATCCCCTTTTTGGGCCCAAAACAAGTCATTAAATTTTTTTAGGAGTTTTGTTTGTTTTTAGAAAATTTTTCAGACAAAACACATCAAAAAAAGAACATCATTTCACCAGCAAGCAAGAAAAGAGCCCGTCAACCTGTCCAAGTCAGGGGACCCCTTTTCCCGCGCTGAACCCCAAATGTGTGAAAGGGCCCTTTTCCCGCAAACAGAAAAAACCCAAAGCACTGGAAGGCTAAGTTCACACGGCAAACTTCAAACCGTAAAAAGGGGCGAAAAGACACTGCCCCACCCCATACCCTGCGCTTTAGAACAAAGCACCACCACGCATACTTTTAAAAACCCCCCCACTTACACTCACTTTTTCCCCCGACCTACTGTAAATTTTACACCGGGGAAAAAAACAGGTAAACATATCCCTTTAATAATCTATTAAATTTTCTGAAAAAACAGGCCCTAAATTTAGGGAAAATTGCAGCTCAATTACAACAAACATTTCCGTGTTAACATACCCAAAGGACAAGGTTCTTAAATTTGGTAATCCCCAAAGGGGAATTAAAAAAACCTTCCCAAAGACACAGAAAAAAACAAAGGGACTCTAAATGTTTGGGTTTTTTCCCTCAACCTAGTCCCAAAGTTAGTGTTTAAACCCCATACAAAGCAAAAATTTGGGTGTGTAAAAAATATAAATTTTTAAAAAATATATATATATATATATATATAAAATTTTAAAATTTTTATAAAAAAAATGTATGGGATGTATGTAAAATTTTAACACAGCAAAAATCAAACCTTAAACCCCAAAGCCTTGAACATATGCTTTGTATAGGTTTCAACACTAACTTTTTTTTCGTCCTTGGTTACCTCCAATTTTTTTGGTCTTTGTTCAAGATACACTAGGCCTTATTTTTATGTAATTGTTACATTTGATTTTTTTTTTTTTACAATAGGGTCATCACAAGCAAAGTTTTCTCTTCCCGGTTTTTTAATGGGTTCCAAATCCGAAAACCTCTGAAACCGAAACCCGCAAAACCCTTTCCCCATGACTTTAATAACATAGTGGGGCCACACTGCACAGATTTTCAGGGCCCCGGGTTTACACGGGTTTTTTTGCCGACGTAATTGCGGGAGAAAAGGATTTTGCCCACAATTACGGTGGCTCCGTGCAGCGGGGGGCCGGCAGCTCGCCGGCCCCATAGACTTTCATTATCCACGGCGCGTATCCCGCCGGGATAATGTGCATGTCACTCTATCCCCGCTCGCCGTATTCGCCGAGCGGGGAGGAGAGACTGAATCCATAGTTCTCTATGAGAACTATGGATTACCGTAATGCCCGGCACGGATTTCAGCCGAAACTGCAGTTACCGCCGCAAATACGGTGAAATCCGTGCCAGAAATAAGCCGTGTGGCCCCTCAGCCAGACTTTTTTTTTTTTAAGCTATTCCGGAAACTTTCAATATGCACATCTTCTGCTCGGTTTTCGGGCAGAAGATGTGCATCTGAATGGTTGAGTTGGACGCCGAATCCACAAACTGCGGACAAATTTTTTCCTCAAAACCATGCAAAGACGACAAAATACCGGCCAGATTCTTAAGCGGAATAACACAGGAAATTTTCCCCACTGTCATGGGGACAGACCCTATGAGGGAAAATAGATTAAAAAAAAAAAAAAGTGGAAGATTTTTTTTTTTTTTTCTAACAGTAAGGCCATGTTCACACGGCTTAAAATGGCGCGTATGTCGGTCCGTAATTACGCGCCGAAGTGCGCCAATTACGGGCCGAAAACGGCCCATTCATTACGGTAATCCACAGTTCTCATAGAGAACTATGGTTTTACGTCTCCTTCCCGCCCGGCGAATCCGCCGGGCGGGGAGATAATTGACATGTGAATTACTAGCGGCGTTATACGCGCCGCTGGCAATTCAAGTCAAAGGGCCGGCGAAGTGCCGGGGCCCCCCGCTCACTCCCCCGCTCCCGCCCCGCCCCCACGGCGTAATTGCGGGGCGTAATTACGTCCCGCAATTAAGCCGTGTGAACATGGCCTAAGGGTGCTTTCACACGGTGCGTTTTTGATGCGTTTTTTTTTATGCGTTTTATGTGCAAAAATGTATATCATAAAGGGCTTGTTCACACGACGTTTTTGTGATCCGTTTTACGGATCCGCAAAAGGATCTAACAATTGTCAGTGTGAAATTTAAAATTGCCCTTTCAAAGGCAAAAGCGCATAGCTGTTCACACGAGTGATTGCCGGAGCGCTTTTTTGCCCATCCGTATTTCGGATCCGTTTTAAAAATTGACATGTCAATTATTCTTGCATTGTACGCAAGAGAACTCCCCATAGGAAATACTGGAGTGCGCTTTGGGCATCCTGAAAGCGGATCCAAAAGCGCAGCATACATTTGGATGCGTTTTGGACCCGTTTTTCGATGCCAAAAACGCATCCGTAAAACGCATGGATTTTAAATGAAATATAAAATTGAATATTATGCCCTGGGGTTATATTCAGTTTAAAAATGTATATAAATATATATTTTTATAAATGTATATAATTATATATATAATAGTATATTTTATATATATAAATATATAATATATATAAAATATTTATAAATATACTTTTTTTATATTATTTATAAAATATAAATGTATATAATATTATAAATGTATTAATAGTATATAAATGTATATTTATATAAATATATATATGTATACTAAATATATTTTTAATTTATAAATATTTAGTTTATAAATGATTTAGTTTTTATAAATGATTGTTATTAATTAATTTACATGGGGGGTTTTGAAAACTATTGGTTGATTTAAAAAAAAAAATAGGGGGCGGGTTTTCCCTAAAATCATAGGTGTATGTACATTGATTGACACTAGGTAAAAAAAGGGTTTTTTCTTGGGCAATGATAGGTTATATTATATTTAAATTTTCAGTTGATAGGTTTATTTAAATAAAGCATTTAAAAAACGGATCCGTAAAACGCATGCAAAACGCATTCATTTAGCATCCAAAAAAGGATCAGCTGTTGTGTTTTCTGGATCCGCTTTTTGGATGCAGTTTGCATCCAGTTTTCGCAGGTTAAAAACGGATCCGTAAAACGCATCCAAAACGGGCCCAAAACGTCGTGTGAACAAGCCCTTATTGCTGTGCCTTCGTGCACAAAAAACGCATCAAAAACGCACCGTGTGAAAGCACCCTAAAAGTGGCCCTAAAGTAAGTTTTGTTATTGCATCACTTTTCCATCATGCATGTTCAAGTGATATAAAGCGTTAGCGTCGTCAGGGCCAACGTTTGCAGTTTGGGCTGTTTTATTTTTTTTTTATGTAATTAATTTTTTTTTCAAATGATTGCACTTTACACATTTATATATATATATATATAATATAAAATTAAAATTATATAAAATATATATACATACACACACACACACACACACACACACCACACATACACACTATATGTAACGCTCCTAAATACACTCCCTTCCGTAAAAGTTGCAGAGCAGCACCGACATCTCACAAAGCAAAATACAGCTAAACCACATGTTTAAGATGGGATTTTTCAGGATTTCCATTTTAAAGAAACAGTTGCAGAGATTTAGAAAATTTGTAAAAGCAGTTTGTATAGAAAACCACACACAGAGCTTTGCATGCAAAGTGTTTTCTTCCTTTTTAAAAGGGGTATTCCCGTTTCATTGATTGGCTTTAAACATTTAGGCAAAATGTAAATAAAGACTATTAATAAATATATTGCAGTTAAGATTTTGTTTTATTTCAGAGTTCGAGCAATTCTTACCTCCTGCTCATTTACACAAGCTTCTCCAGTAAGCAGCCACCTGTGTGCTCTAGCAGTGGCCTGGCTCTTGAGGTCAGTCCCTGCTGTGTCTCATCAGAAGGATGAACCTTGTTTCTCAGTCTCTTCTACTGAGCTTGAGTTACTGACCTGGGAGCAGCCTTGCAGCATCCAATCAGTTCCACAGAGCACATTTATATGCAATTACATCAAAAATAACAGTCACTCAGCAGCTAGGTGTGTCTTGGCAGCATGCAAGGTTTTTTTTCTCTCACTAGAAGCTCTCTCTTCTGACAAATACACCTCTGCAAGCTCACATTCATAGCCAGACATCCTGCTTGGACAGAGTCCTTGTTTTTCACAATTCCTTCATCAGTACTGTCCCTGTAACAGGCTCAGCTAGAAGAGCTGAAACGTCAGTCACTGCTGTAGACCCACATAGGCCATGTTCACCCCGGCTAAAAATGGGCCGATTTCGGTCGGTAATTACGCGCCGAAGTGCGCAAATTTAGGGCTGAAAACGGCCCATCATTACGGTAATCCACAGTTTCATAGAGAACTATGGATTACGTCTCCTCTCCCGGCCCGGCGAATCCGCCGCGGGGGAGATAATTGACATGTCACTTTTTTTAGCGGCATATACGCGCCGCTAGTAATGACTGTCTATGGGTCGGCGAAATGCCGGCCCCCCGCTCCGGCCACACGGCGTAATTGCGGGGTGGAATTACGTCCCGCAGTTAAGCCGTGTGAACCTAGCCATACAGCCTGCACAGGAAGAGGAACCCTGAGGAGGCTGTGAAGAGTGAAAACAGCTAGATGGGACAACTTCTCTAAAGCATTGATTCTCCAAAGAATTAAAAAAGCAGCAAAGACAAATAAAAAATAAATAAATAAAATCCTGCTCAGATTGGACAATTACATATATCTCAAATTGAAAATCCAATGGCTAGCTTTCCATAAAAGTCAATGAATTTTATTGGATAAGGAGTAAAATCCAAAAAGTGACACATTTTTACGTCGGATTTCAAGGCAGAAATCAAGTCCCATTCATCTCTATGGGGTTTTGGACGGGGCTCCAACAGAGAGGTTTTGGACCCGTTTTTCGACCTGGAATACGGCGGAAGATTGATCATGTTCCAAGATTTTATTTACTCTTAAAAAAACAACCTCTGAATATACACGTTGTGGGGACGTGTATTTTCTATTGGGGACGATTTCACATTCGGTTTTAGACGAGTATTTCAAGTCGGAAGAAATGCATGTCGTGTGGACGGACCTTTAGGCCATGTTCACGCAGCTTATTTTGGGACGTATTGGGGCAGATTTATCAAGGCAGTTGCGCCAGAATGCTGATTCAATTTGCGACAAAAACAAGCTTTTCACCACATTTATTATGTGTTTTAGACACTTTCAGACGCTTCTGCGCCGCGTCCGACGCTTCTGGCCAGGGTGGATAAAAATCAATGATTTTTTTTTAAAAAAATCGGATTTTTTTCAATAAACTGCTTTTTGAGGAAAATATTTTACCATCTAAAGTTTTCTATCATGAGATAAAGCTGGGGTTGTTTAACTCAGTAGAATAAAGGCTGTATATGGGTAACATTCACAATGCCATGCTCTTCCAGAGGTTTCTGTAGGATTAGTGGGCAGTTTCTCTCCTGTATTATCACAGACGCTCGCTTTACTTACGCAGTTCTCGAATTTGACTCCGCAGAGGTCCCACCTCTTCTTCACAGCAAAAATGTTACAACATGGGAACCCGAGTTGAGAAAAAGACCTTAATCCTATTGTTCTACAAACCTATGAATACAGAAACAACCCCATCAGTGCCAAGTCCAAGAAGTTTAGACAAATGTTTTATTGTTTGGAGTGGAATAGATTCCCACAACACAAGAAGAATGTGAATCAAAGTGTGAGGAGGAGGAAGGGAAAGCAATAAAAAAATAAAAGGAAATTTGAGCACAATACTGCAGCATAGCCACAGACAGAAAAAGTTGGATCTGTTTGGTGTACGATCTGGGGTTATTACATTCTTCCTTAAAATGGCAGCAGGCCTAAAAGGGAGACCCTTTTTGGGAAATTTTTTTAATGAAGCTCCTTCCCTATCGGTAAGGGCGGGGCATGCGTGCAAATGCAACGATGCAACAAAGAGATGCAAGCCTGAGGGCGCAAAATGAGGCAACATCATGAGAATTGCAGTGATGAAGATGACCAAAGAAACATTTCTAAAACAGGCGGGATTTTCAGTTGGTAAAATTTTTTTTTGAATCCTATTTTCAAAGACTAAATTTGTCATGTGTGAGAAAAATTTTTTTTCTTTTTTATGCATTTTAAACTGTCTTTTGGGTACGTTATGATGAAAGAAAAACAAATTTTTTCCCTTTTGGGGCAGGGGCAGTGAGTTTTGGTACAAAAAGCGAAATTGTATAAAAAAAAAAAAATAACAGTTTTGGCTTTTTTTTTTTTAGGGGAATTCATGGATTCGGGAAACTTTCCCACCTCCAAGATCCCCCCTCTTGTTCTACAGTTTCAGATTTATACCGGTAGGCTTTCATTAGCACGCATTACATCAGACCCCCACACACATATCCCATCACCCAAAAGGGAAAAAAAAAAAACCTTACCTCCGGGAAACCCCCACCATAGATTTTTGGTGATAAAGAACTAGCAGATTAGAAAAAGATTGATTTTGAGAAAAATTGCCCTTTATTTATGCAAGAACTCTTCTTTCCGTTGACTGAGAACCCACTTTCATTAATATGGTTCGCACGGGGAACCAGGATACAGTCCACCCGCAGAGCTGATTTTGCAGGGAAAGCGGGATCAAGGTTGACGAGAAATGGAGCAATGTGCAACAGCTCGGGAAAAAGGGGTTAAAATTTTTAAAACCAATTTGATGGGGGAATAATGTCCACAATGACCCATTGTATGTGCTTGTACAACAACAGAAAAGGTAAAGTCTTCCTTGCACAAAAAATGATGTCAGGAAATGCACACACACCAAATACTTACAAGAAGTGGCGTAAAAGCTATAACGACTTGTGAAAAAAAATTAAAATGTTTTACGCTTTTGGCAGACAATGCTGCAAAGTACCCAAAGAGAAAGATTTAGAAACAGGGGGGGGGAATAAAAAGCGGCTAATAAATTTTGGTTGAGTGCTCTTTGCTGCACCTCTTGCCAAAGAATTAAGTGTTCCAAAAATAAAGGCAAATGTTGTTAAAAATTGCTAAAATTTTCCGTAAAATTTTTCTGCAGCAGTTTAAAAGGGGGATGGGTGGAAAAGCAAACGCTCCCAAAGTTTAATGGAAACCTGGGTGGATTTTTTGAGCAGTATACAAAAACGGGCCCATTCTGATGACACTTTGTGAAGAAAATCGAGATAAAATAGATGGCACGCCCGGGCCCAAAACCTCAACTTGGGTTTTAAGGAAAAAATGTTGAACATATGCTGAGTTCCTGAAACCCCATCCTCAAGCTTTAAACAAATACAGAAAAAAGCTGTTTTATTGCGGATGCTTTTAAAATTTGGAAGGGAAAATAGTAAAACACTAAAAACGAATAAAAAGGACAAATTAAAAAAAAAGCAGTAAACAAACGAATGGGACAACACGACTCCAGCCTTTTTTTTTGGAAAATTTTTGTCAATACCAATACAGGGCAAAACCTAAGGTGGGAAAGAGGCTTTTTGCTATGACAGGGGTATCCAGCAATACCCATCTTTAATGCCAACTATAATAAACTTCAGGCTAAGGGGGAAACCCTTTAAGAAATATATTTTTGCTGAAGATATTTTAAAAAAAACCACCAGAAAAACTGGGGGAAAGGTCACTTAAGCGTTTTTTAATACTTTTCAAGTAATATTTCATTTTTTACAGCATAGCTTCTTCTCAGGGGTTGAAAAAATTTTTTTTCCTTTGGACTATTTATTCAAATTTAGAAAAGGTTGGGACCCAATAAAGCAGGAAAACTTTGTTTTTCTTTTCCAGATTTGAATAGGAAAAAAGAAAAAGATGAATGAAGGGTGCGACAAGTGAGCTACAGGGACAGCAGGGACAGTAGTATTTAAGTTTTTTTATGTGTCGGCTGGGCTGACAGTCTAAATTTTTTAAAAAAATAATATAATTTTGTTTTGCCAAAATTTGTTAACAAAAAATGGATGTTTTTTTTAACAAAAAACTTATGTGTAATGTTGTTATTGTTTCAGTTGAAAAAAATCTTTTTTAAATTGTTATTAAAGGGCAGGATTATTTTTTCCCTTTCCCAAATACAACAAAAAGTGGTGTCCAAATTTGAATATTTAACCCCTTAAACTGGGGGGAAAAAAAGTAATAAAAAAGTGATTTTAAAAATCTTCATCTATTTTGTTAAAAAGCAAGAACTGTTTAGGGGAGAAAAAATTTGATTTAAATCACTGATTTAAATCAACCTTACTAAAGTGATTTTAAAAAGTGATTTTAAAACATTAGATTTTAAAACAAAACCACCCTGCTTCGGCTTTGTCAAAAAAAGCACCAAATTTTTGGCGAGGTTTCTGGCGTACAAGTAAACCAACAAAAAATGGTACAAACGAGGATAGACCGTTCTACCTTTTTCCCGATGAGCCCCCCCTTCCCCTTCAAGTAGGTTTCCGTCCCAAAACGGGGGGAAGATTGTGTTGATGAATGTTTTGCGCCAGACCCCGGGGGGGAAAAAACCGCCGGGTGGAAATCCCCTGCAGTGGGGCTGCTGCACGGTTTTATAGAGCACCCTTGTGCTCATTTTGGCATTTTTTCAGGCAGTCTGGCAAAAACCCCAAACCGCTGAAAAAACCCTCCGAAAAACCTGTCAGTGTTTTAGCCATTTTTTAAAGGTCTTTGCCTTTTTCTTAGCCCCTTTTCCCAAAAAGTCACATGACAAAAATAAATAACGACCCAGTTTCTACATTTTGGTATTGATAAACTTAAAAAAAAGACAATGTATTTTAAAAAAATACACAATGAATAATAAAAAGCGTTTTAAAAAAGTTTTTCCGATAACGTAAAAAATAAGAACCAAATTTTATTCATAACACTGGCACTTTATAGAAAACCAAAAAAAAATTAAGGGAAAAAAAAAAAAAAAAAACAGACAACTTACATTTTAGTAGCTGGACTAAAGAGAACCCCAGAGGAGGCAACACAAGCCCCTGTGCTACAGGAAAGAACAACAGGGGCAGATAACTAAGGGGTTTGTTCACACGGTGTATTGCGGAGGTACAGTTCCCCACAATGCACTGTGGGGGTTTCGGGAATTGCGCTTTCGCGTTTTTACTCCCGCCCATTGGGGGGCAGGGCCGGGGGCCGGCCCCATAGACATGGTTACTCGCAGGATAACTGAGGGGGCACTTTTCTCCCGGGCCCTACAAAACTATGTTTGTACGCGGGGGGGGGAAGGCATGATCCATAGGCTCTATGAGAGCCCTGGATTAAACCCTAAATTTCGGGCCACGTTACGCTCAAATAAAGGGGAAATGCGCCACAAATAAGCGTGTGAACATACCCTAAAGGGAAAAGCTCACAAACCCCCCCCACTAGGTGCACCCCAAAATATCGTTTAAAGGCACCCCCTTTTTCACCTTAACAAAATGCAATTTTTAATACCAGCAAACCCCCCCCTAACATGAAAAAAGGGGGGGTGTAGAGGTTTTTTTTATTTGGTATTTTTTGCATTTGAGCAGTCTCCCCATGTATTATACGTTTTTTTCTGCATACTGGTATGAACTGGTTTTATTCAATGTGCATTTTTTTCATCATTCAGTTGCTCCCCTAGAGAGGGGCGTGGCTCCTTGTCATTGTTATGGGCCCTTGTTAATTTTCCCCCAAAAGAAGACAAGGCTTGTTTTGTCCCCAAACTGGGTTAGTCTAAAACCCAGCCATTGAGGTAAAAAAAAAAAAAAAACAAACAAAGTGTTTTTCGTATGCCTCACAGGTTATTGGAGCTTATTGAAATTATATATTAAAAATATTTATATAATATATATTTTATATAATATTATATTATATAACAACACACACACACACACCCCACAGAAAAGTCTCTCAAAAGATTTAGATTTTTTCTACTTTTCTCCCACCACACTCGTGAGAAATCGCTGTATATATCAGCATAGATTTTATTTCAGCAGAAAATTTTACAGGAACATTAGTGACTGTGGTGCCTAAGCAATGTAAATCTCAACTGTAACTATATAGGAGACTGCTCCGAGGAAAGTTGGAGGCATCAGGTTTTATTTTGTATATATACACCATGGTGGTAAGAAGATTACATTTCGAGAGAAATCTGCCCATGACCTGTCTTGCTATGAGCAGAACGCTGCTGGCAGCCAGCTAAACCTTGTAGTGTAAACACCGTAATCAAATTTTTAAATTCATTGCAGTTCTTTAGGAAACAAGGCCTTGTAAATGTTAACCATGTACAGGTACAAGTCTATGTGAATGAAAGATTGCACCTTTATTTACACTGATTAAGCATTACTGTGTGCTGCAAAAGATGAAAAATTAAAGCAAAAAGAAAAAAATCTCACTTGTACGTTTAATGAAAGAAATCCTAAATGTCTCTTGACTGCGAGCCTCGCAGTGCTCTTCAGAGCTATGCATGCAGGTAGTAGTCATCCATACAATCCCTTGTTCATTTTTTTTTTCTTTTTAAGTTAATTGCACAGTCAGCATTTTTTTCCTGCATCTTTTCCTATGAAATATTGCAACTCTGCACTGTTCTGTACAGCAAGCCTCAAAGGCTACTACTTATATGGAAGCCAAAATAACATCTGTCCTCTGTCGGGTAACATTGTGGGGAGGACAGGAATAAGTTTGCCATACAGTATAAAGAGCTATCAAACAACATGGAAACCTGCAAAAAAAAAGCATTGATGCTAACTACAATACAATGCTTTTCTCTCTCTGGATTATGGAGGTCGGATGACCCAATTGAGAAGTCTGAATTGGACACAAAAGAGAGGTAGGAATAGTGTAGGACCATCCGCATTGGGGTCACGTTGAAAGTCAGGGATGGCTTGAACATTTTTGATCAAAACATGTGAACTAAGAACCTCAAGGTTTTTTTTCATGCCATACAGTATAGGCCCAGAGATTTCCCAATGGACACAATAAGAGTGCTTTCACACAGTGCGTTTTTGGCGCATTTTTGATGCGTTTTTTGTGCAGGAAGGCACAGCAATTAATGATATACATTGTTGCACAAAAAACGCTTTCGAAAAAACGCATCAAAAACGCACCAAAAATGCACCGTGTGAAAGCACCCTAAGGGTATGTTCACACGGTGTCTTGCCTCCGAATGAACATACGCTTTTCAGATGGACCCAGAGACACATCTAACAATTAGCAGTGACTTTATCACTGCCGGCAATGACAGACACGCAGCTGCATTCACGAGTGATCGCCGCTGCGTGTTTGCTTCGTGCCTGTCGTGTCCGTCTTGCGGATGCGATCAAAGAAATGACATCTCTGGGTCTGTTCTGATGGACCCAGAGACGCATCTGAAAAGCGGATGGTCATACGGCGTCAAGACGCCGTGCGAACGTACCCTAAGGGTGCGGTTTGCGGATTTAAGCTGTCCCGCTTCGCATCCACATGTTCTGCCCAAAAACCGGTTCTAAGTTTTTCAGAACGCCGGCGGGGTCAAAAACCTTCCAGCGGAAAATCCAAGCAGTGGGGACTGCTGCACAGATTTTCTATTAAAGTCTATGGGGAGCGTTTGTAAAACCGCAAACAGTCTTAAAAACCGACCAATAACCCTTGCCATGGGGACAAGCCCCAAGTCTGTTCTGCTGCTAGGGCCAATAACAAGAAGGACAACAGAACAGAACCCCCAAACGGGTCCGATCGTGTTTTTTTGGGACACAGATTGAGTTCCAAAATTTGGGGAATTAAGATAAAAACAGCTTCACAGTTTCTTACCTGGCGAGTTTTCAAGTCGAATTAAAAATACTGCCCTTAAACCAAAAATTAAACCCATTCCCATTGGAAATTAAAAAAAATTTCACTTTTGTTGTTAAATGAAAACACAAACTTATGGTTTTCCCATGGATTTAAAATCCGAGTTAAAAAAAAAGGGCCCTTTAGGGTTTCCGTTTTGGGGGGTCCGCACTGTCGGCCCCCAAGACGGATCTAACAATTAGCATTGAGATTATCACTGCTGCCAAACCCAAACACGGAGGGCGCGATCTCTCATGTGAACGCTGCTCCGTGTTCGCTAGCCCACATTTGGGATAAGCTCCGGTTGAACAAGCCCTTACATTGGGTGGGTTTTTTTCACAGAAAAAAAAAAACAAAAAAAAAAAAATTTGGAAACCCGGGTTCATTTTTTTACAAATTTATTTGTAAATAGGAAGGCAAGAAACCTCAGGGTAAAATCCCGCCCAAAACCCTTTTGTATGGGGTTTTTAAAGCGCCCAAGGGCCAAAACCCCCTTCGAATAAATGGGGTTCTCTTTGGACTAGGAGTCGCGAGAAAAAGACCAACCCTAACTCCTCATGAAAGAGCAATAAAATTTCTTTTTTAAAACGCTTTGGGCAATGCCCTTTAACGGCAAAAATCTAAACTAGTTAATTGTGCCCGTCGTGGGGACGAAACCAAAAAGGTCCCTTTCACACAGGCCCCAGATGTTTTTTTGGGGCAGATTTTTCCGCAGCATTATTTCTGCAACAAAAAGGGTCTGCACTGCAAACTGTATATCACCCCATAGGGCTTTACTTTATAAAAATCCAATTTTCCTTTGCGGCAATTTTAACAAGTTTTAAAGGGGGATTTTATGGGTTTCCCTTTCTTGGGCTGTTTCCCATACTTTTTTTTAGTTTTTCCCACCCTCTGTAAATTTGCGGGGGCGTTTTTTCCCCCCTCCCAAGCTGGATGACATCACCCCCCCTTCACTGCGGGCCCCTGAGACTCCCCCCCCCCCCCCCCCCGATCCACAAATCCCCTGTGTTTTTCCCCCTATCAGTCTTATTTTATAAGGGGCTGAATACTTTCCCAAAAGGGCTGCATTCAATTAATCTGAGCACGGGATTCTTTTCCACAGCGGAAGTATTACACTTTCTAAGAACGGCACAGATCTGCGTGTATGCAGGAGGTTAGGCACAGGGGCAAAACTGTCATGTTTTCTCATTGTACAAAAATGTTGGGGTCTGTTTCTGCTAGGTGGGAGACAGAAAAATGCTACGGCCCCCCAAAATCTGATCATTCTGAAAAGCCCCGGGAAACGGGCCCAGGGGGTTTTACAAAGTAAATGAGTTAGCTGTTTAAATGCAAGGGGGAGGGAAACAGGAGGGGTTTTTACCCACACTGGTTAAAAATCAGTGTTTAAAAAAAAACACAAGGGTAAGGGGGACTGTGAGAACAAGGCAGCTTTGCTAATGACAAACCAGTTTCTTGTTTTCACGGGCCCCTTATTTTGAAACCCTTTAATGAAAAAGGGTAACACCCCTTTTAAGGAATATTTGCAACTTTAAAAACGCTATACCCGAATGCACCCCCATGCTGAGGGGCTTTTTTACATGGGGGATATTCGCGCAAATTTTTCCACAGCAGATTTTTTTGAAAAAATCCACATTTTATTTCGTACAAAAAGTGGATCAGGGCTTTAAGAAATTTTCATTCACATACTACTTACAATTTTCTTAAACCCTGCAGTTTTTGGGCCCACGACGTGGGTAAAACTGCAGCAAATCGGGAAACCAAAAATGTTAAACCCAAATTTTTTTTGCAGATTCCCCCCCTCAACCCTTGGGGTTTCTAAGGGGACGTGTATTATCAAGGGTTTTTACTCTTTTTTTGGGGGTAAAATTTTGCCAAAATAGCCACTACGTGTCTAATGGGGGAATAATTTTTTAGGGGCATTGTTCTTTAAGGGGGAAGGGTTTACACAAGTGGTTTTGGGGGCTTGCGCGATCAGTATTGTACAGCGAGGGAAAGGGGGTGTAAAACCTTAAAAAATTTTCTATGGAAAACATGGATTACCTAATTATTAGGCCATTTCCCCCCGCATTAAAAAACAAATTTGTGCGAAATGCACCCCAAAAAAAGGCCCTGTTAACAAACCCAAAACCTGGAAAACTTTCTAGTTTCGCCTAAAAATGAAGGGGCGTCCCGGGGGGGGCGTTGCCACCCAACTCGTAATACCGCTTTTCCCTGGGAAAAAAAGAATGTCTGACATTAATTTTTGGGTCCTAAAGAAAATTAAGATTTATTTTTGGGATGTTTTTTTTTTCTATGAAAAAGTAATTCACAAATTTTTGTTTAAAAAAAAACATCAACATGTAAATTTTAAATGTAGTGGTTTCAAACAAACATCAGCATAACAACCCAAAATTTTGAATTTTATAACTAAAAATGCACTGTGTCTTATTATCGGGAAAACAAGGTATTAGATACATATATGAATGTGGGTCGGCAAAACTAGGCGCATTACTGCTCGAACAGGCAGACCTATCTCAATGTGCTCTGCCTAGTGGAGCTAGATTTGCTGTTAGGGAAAAAAAAATGTCCCATATTTCAACTTACACCAGTACAATAATAAAAAGTAATTTATATAAATTATCAAACTGTATACAACTAAATTATTTAAATTTAATAACAAATTTTATTAGATGAAATTAATATAAAATATCCAAAAATATCTCCTATAAAATGTATTTAAAATGAATAGACTATAAAACTAAATTTTACATAACCGACTGATGAGGTTGTTCAGATTTTTACATTTTTAATTTTTGCTACATTAAATTTGAATTTTTTGCTGCTCTCACCCTTTATTCTACACACAGCAAGAGCCAGCACAGCACAGGTCTTGTGGGGACCTGTGGTCCACCAAGCAAGATCAGTACCATGGTTTCTATTCTCTGACGTGCTATTCTAGTGACTTTTCTTTTATTTCCAGCCTATCGCCTTTATACATGTTTGGCGCATTAATTATGCGCCTAAGTTCCATAATGCGGCAAACACACAGGCGAGGAGCGATGAACTTTAGACTATTTATGAATGCACAAAAGACACTTTCATACATTCAGGCGCATTATACACTGAAAAATAGATGTGAAAATGCACTTCAGTGCACCTAATTTCATATAGGTCTCCCTAAAAGTCCGCAGTGGTCACAGATTTTGCAGCTTAAACGTTCTATATACACAACTGCAGATTTAAATACATTAAAGGGGTGTTCCCACATAGACCTCAATGGCATATCACTGGGATATTCCATCAAAGTCTGATAGGTGCGGGCTCCACATTTGGAACAGGATCCCGAAAGTTATTCTGTTCTATAGGAGTACAGCCGAGTGGTGTGTTCGACTCTGCTTTGAACTCCTATAGAACAGAATGGAGAGCCGTGAGCAAGCGTGACCAGCTCTCCAGTCTGCTCTGTAATTTCTGGGGGTCTGTTCCCGAGACAGCTGTGGGTCCCAGAGGTGGGGTATATCCTAGCGATATGCCAAAGTCTATGGTGGTAAAACCATTTTAATTCTCTCTTTAATCCCTTAACGACCGCCCACCGACTTTTGGCATCAGGCAGTGAGGGTTGTTCGTCTGCAGTCATGTCTTTTGACGTCGCTGCAGACATCGGGGTTTGCGGCGCCGCAACTGCGCTTGGATAGGGGCTGTACTACACCGCCCCGATTCCAGAGCATGTCCTGCGAGCACCGGGGTGCGGAGGAAACCTCGGCAACCCGGTGCTTTAACCCTTTGATTGCGGCGGTGCGTTACCGCAGCGCAATCAAAGGGTTCCCCTGCTCTGTCGGGTGATTGGAACACCCGGTGACCCGACAGAGCCCGGGGAACGGCTGCACAGTCAGCCCTGGGGAACTAGAGTGGCCCCAGAGCGGTCTGTGTAACAAGCCAGTGATCAGGCCAGCCTGTGTGCGGTCCTGAACACTGCCTGTGTCAGACTAACACAGATTAGAATGTATTAGCATATGAATATGCTAATACATGACTAAGTGTAAAAAAAAAAAAATGTAAAACCATTCTCTCTTCATGGGAGTAAAAAAAAAAATTGTAAAAAAATTGTAAAAAAATAAATAAATAAAAATATTTAATAAAAAATAATTGTGCATAAATTACACACATACAAAAACCTACACATATTAGGTATCCACATGACCGTAATATCCTGTAGAACTAATCTAACCAGTTATTACGTGTGAAATATGGACGGTGTAAAAAAAAAAATGTAAAAAAACCCAAAAAAAAAATAAAAAAAATTCTGCAATAATTTATAAGTGACCTTAAACTATTCCCCCATAAAGTACAACTTGTCTCGAATAAAAAGAGACCTCATCCAACTGCGTCATTGAAAAAATAAAAAAAAGTTTAAACTGTTGAAACGCAAGGAGGCAAAAACTAAAAAAATGTTCTGGTCATTAACTACTTTTCAGGCCTGGGAGTTAAGGGGTTAAAATGATATGGTCATGTCTATACAGCATAGCTTTACCATCGGATTCACTATTTTGAATCCGCTGAAAATCCAACGGTACACTGTGCCGCATGGACAGCAATGAAAAACCTGTGCTGTAATCTGTACCCCGTCTTTCGGCCAGCATCAAATAGTGCACAGGTTCCCTTTAATGGCTCAATTTGCAGGTTCCTGGGGTCACCACCCTCCCCAGCAATGCCCTCTGCCCAGCTTCTCTTCTCGCTGCCCATTTTTTGACTTTTCTCACTTATACATTAGGCGTCTGCAGATGGTGGTTTTTTAGGTTATTAATAGAACATACATTTTCTATATATCTAAAGTTTATATAATGAGCTGGGACGGTGGTGCTTTGATAGGGTCCTGCATTCCCTAATATAAACTCGGGCCTGTCTATTTATAAAATACAAATATGCATTTACATTTCTGCTGGGAAGAGTTATTCGAACCATATGAAAATAGAATCAACAAAATCGGGAGAGACTGTGAAAATATCACAGAAGACGGATCTTCTTAGAGATTCCTTCGGGATGACATGGACCTCTCATAAACAGACAGACCAATCCATATGGGATTAAAAAAAGTCACAGGTAGCGATATCCAGCACATCTATCCTGGAAAAGGCAGCAGTGCATAGAACTTTGTGTATAGATCTCTGTGAGCTGGGAAAACTTGGTTCTGAGCCCAACATGGATTTTTAGGGGGTTTCTTTGTTAAATCTTCAATATAAAAAAAATTCCAACTGGCAGTTCACATTATTAGTATTTTATTTTTTTAAATTCTCATATTAGTAGATAACACGGATTGTGTTATATGAGAAAAAAAAATCAGCACATGCAGGACAACTGGAGAGGCAGCAACACATTCATGGGCACCCCTGGCTCATTGATGTGTATGGGGAGCAAAAACTAGCTAGTCTGGTCCAATTGCTTAAATAGTTAATGGGGTTTTCTCCCCACAATAATTAGCATTTAACAAGTAGGGAAAGGTCATGGTATGTTCACACGGCGAGCTTCAGGCCGCCCTTCTGGGCGTAATTGTGCCGCAAAATCAGTCTCTCATAGAGAGCTATCATTAACCTCCATCTTCCCTGATGGATATTGCAAGTGACATGGGGGATAATAGAGGTGAATGGGTCACCCCTGCCCCACACTTTAGAATTACGTGCTGGCCAGCGGGTACTTCTAAAGTACTCGGCGTCTTGCGGCGTGTACCTGTGCCGTGTGAACATACCATAAATGAAGACTATTTCCAAATCCATTGCTGTTTTCATTTTACTTTTTTCAAGAGAAAGATTTTATATATTGCTAGTGTACATCAATTTCTATGTTACCAATCACCTCTCCTTGCTCTCTAATCCGATTGCTCCACAAGCTGCTGTCCCATCATGAGCTTGTTTACCTAAGTTAATGACAAGTTTCAACCCTTAGAGATCTGTAGCTTTGAGCACTACAGTTTAAATCTCCTGCACACCTCACTGTAACAGGAAAAGCAGTGCTGACATATCAATCACTGCTATAGATCCACCCAGAGCCTAACAAGAAAGTGTAATTCTGAAGCTGGCTGTGGCCCAGTGAAACAGCAGGTAAGACAAACCCTTTAAGGCCTCATTCGCACGGTTTAGCGCCGTAAATATTCACATGTCACTTTCTCCCCGCCCGGCAGATTCGCCGGGCGGGGTGGAGAGACGGAGTCCACAGTTCTCATAGAGAACTGTGGAATACCGTAGTTACTGGGACGGATTGGAGCCGTACTGCAGCGCAAATACGGCGCGCAGTACGGCGCCAATCCGTGCCGAAATAAGCCGTGTGAACGAGGCCTAAGGCTGCTATGACAGAAAGGTGTCAGAATACACATCACACTGATGCATGGGCGGTCGCAGAGCCGCAGATTAGTCAAAAGCATCCACGCTGATGCCTGAAAACCACCTAGAGCACCAGCGTTTGACACATGAGCCTCTAAACGGGACCACTGACACACAAAAAGTGACGATTTGGTCTGACGAGTCCCGTTTTCTCTATACAATGCTGACAGCAGTGTGTGCGCACTGCTGAATATAAGCGACGTATGCCAGCTCACAACTTCAGTAGAACAATTAAACATCCGGCAGATGAAGAAACCATTCTAGCACACGTACATAGAGCAAAATATGGATAAAAAGCCGTGAGTTATAAAGCCACAAAACTTCAAATTGTAGTCCAAATAGTTTAAATCAAGATACACAGACTATTCAAAAGCTCACCAACATGGCTGACACATACACAGCATCCTTAGTCTGAAACGCGTCAACTAGGTTTTTGAGCTCTTCTCTGTGTGTCTGGATCTTAACTTTTTAGAATAGAATTTGAATTTTTATGGGATTTATCCCTTGCTGGATTTTTCTTCATTGAGCATTGCCTCCTTACAGACAAGAAGCACAATGCAGAGGCGGCAAGCTGTTGGGACACCAAGGTTTACAAGTTCTGTTAGAAAACCTTGGGTCCCAACATTCATGTAGATGTAGATGTTACTTTGACAAGGATCACCTACCCAATCATTGTTGCTAATCATGTACATCTATTTATTACAACTATATTCTCTATGACAGTATTCTCTTTTAACAGATTAATGTGCCAGGACACCGTCCAAAAATGCTTTTAAAAATCTGACAAAATTCAAGATGTTGATTTGGCAGAAACTCTACAGACTTCCAAGTAGTGGAAAAGCAAGCTGAGCCCTGCCGGCCACCTTGTAACTTACAGGGCTTAAAAGGATCTGCTACAAACCTCTTGATACCAGGTATCACAGGACACTGTCAAAGGTCTTCTGGAGTCCATGCCTCAATGAAGAAAAGCTGTTTCAGCAACACAAAGGGGACCTACACAGTATGGGGCAGGTGGTGACACCAACACACTATTTGTGCATTGGGAGCTTTTGTGGTCGAGCACACAAGCCATGAACATGTGCAATGAGAAGCACCGGCTGAAGTGGTAGAAAACGTATTCTGGAGCGATTCATCAGACTGCCAGGAGAACCCTGCCTACCAGGATGCATAATGCCCACTGTATTGGTATGAAGTTAGTTGTAGTCTGCAAGCAAGAGAAAACATTACTTTAGAAAAACTGCCACAGGTCTGTGTACGAAGTGTTCATGGGACCTAAACGTTCTGCATATTCGGATTCGCAGCCCTCGCAATAAAGCATTGCCAAGACGTTATGTGCAAGAATATTATTTAATTCGGTCTGACTCATGGCAAAACTGTTTATGCCAGCACCAAGCCATGAACCACATAGCAGCAAATCTCTTCCTCTACATTACAATATAACACGAGCCATTTGGTTCAGGCCAAGAACCTAACCTGCAGGGGAATGGGACCTGTTTTTTTCATTTTATAGGGCAAGCAAAAAGCACAAGTCTGCTCATTAAGCGATTACAATGTCATTAATATATATTTGTTGAAAAGAAGAGGACCCAATACTGACCCCCTGTGGCTTCCCACAAGTATCTGTAGTCCCTCCAATACTTACCCCGTGGCTCACCACTAGTATCTGTAGTGCCTCCAATACTGACCCCTGTGACACCCCACTAGCATCTGTGACTCCTCCAATACTGACCTCTGTGACACCCCACTAGCATCTGTGACTCCTCCAATACTGACCTCTGTGACACCCCACTAGCATCTGTGACTCCTCCAATACTGACCTCTGTGACACCCCACTAGTAACTGTGACGCCTACAATACTGACCCCTGTGGCACCCCACTAGTATCTGTGACCCCTCCAATACTGACCTCTGTGACACCCCACTAGTAACTGTGACGCCTTCAATACTGACCCCTGTGGCACCCCACTAGTATCTGTGACCCCTCCAATACAGACCTCTGTGACACCCCACTAGTAACTGTGACCCCTCCAATACTGACCCCTGTGGCACCCCACTAGTATCTGTGACCCCTCCAATACAGACCTCTGTGACACCCCACTAGTATCTGTGACCCCTCCAATACTGACCCCTGTGGCACCCCACTAGTATCTGTGACCCCTCCAATACTGACCCCTGTGGCACCCCACTAGTATCTGTGACCCCTCCAATACTGACCCCTGTGGCACCCCACTAGTATCTGTGACCCCTCCAATACTGACCCCTGTGGCACCCCACTAGTATCTGTGACCCCTCCAATACTGACCCCTGTGGCACCCCACTAGTATCTGTGACCCCTCCAATACTGGACCCCTAGTGGCATCCCACCACTAGTATCTGTGACCCCTCCAAATACTGTACCCCCTAGATGGCACCTCCAAACTACCTGTCAACACTGTGACCCCTCCAATACTGACCCCTGTGGCACTGTGACCCCTCCAATACTGACCCCTGTGGCACTGTGACCCCTCCAATACTGACCCCTGTGGCACCCCACTAGTATCTGTGACCCCTCCAATACTGACCCCTGTGACACCCCACTAGTATCTGTGACCCCTCCAATTACTGGACCCCATGTTGGCACCCCTCCACTATGTATAGTTCTGTGACCCCTCCAATATACTGGACCCCTGTGGCCATCGCGCACTAGCAACTGTGACCCTATCAGAGCATGTTCCATTTATAAAACCACCCACTGTTTCACACTATGAATGTCTTTGAGAAGTCCATATACATAATATCCACAGCCTTCCCCAAGTCCAGTTTGGAGCTTACCTCCTCAGAGAAACTGATCAAATTAGTCTGACCGGACTGATCCCTCATAGAGCCAGGCTGGTGCTCCGATGGAAGTTTTTTCTTTTGCTGAAATACTCTGGGATAGTATCTCTTCAAATATTCTTCTCCCTTCAAATATTTTACACACAATGACAGCTTCAAAACTCACTTCGTGACCCCTTTGAATACTGGCACTATATTAGCCATGCATCAGTTCAGTGAAACAGACCCTGGCATTAGAGCGTCCATAAACATTATAAACAAAAGGTTTTTCGATCATGATACTACGTTCATGCAGGACTCGGGGGTGAATGCCATGTGGACCAGGTGATTTGTCTTTATTGATGCCTTTAAGGCAGCGCTGCACTTCTTGCTGGATTAAGCAGATGACTTTCAATGGACAATTCACGTTACCCCCCTAATCAGGCCACTTATATTGTTTACCGGTGTATGACAGATGACATGATTAAAGGGGTTTTGCCAGGACGTGCCTTATCTGCTAAGAATCAAATGTAAACAAGCCACGGTGAGCTGAGAGAGAGACACAGCCAGAGCACAGAGCCTGCATAAGGGATCATGTGAAATGTTCACTCAAATAATCACACTACAACTAGTGGATTCTGTATATAAAAGACAACACCTTTTCTCCACAGCAGTTGGAAGCTTCTTCATGTTCTCTGTCATCATATAAAGCAGGTATCTACTCAGATAATCACATTACAGCTAGTGGATTCAGTATACAAAACACAACATATTTCTACCCGGTGCCTTGAAAGCTTCTTCAGCTCCCTTTCATCAGATAAGAAGTGTGTGCTCTGCGCAAGCCCGACCAGCAGCTCTTGTCAGGTCGTATCTAATAGAAGCTTTTAAGTAACTGAGGGCAGGTAAGGCAGTCTGTAGCTCTCTCAGGCTGCAATTTTTGTAATCACATATATTTAGAAAAGTGATTAAAAACCCATTTTGGAGGATCCCATGTCATAATTACATCGTGGCAAAACCCCTTTAAGGATAACATATATTCTTGACTGTAAAGCAGGTCAGGACAATTAGCCATATTAGGGTGAAAAACGAAAACTGGACAAATAAATAATGTGCATTTGCACACACACACACACAAAAAAAAAAATAAATAAATCACAGGCCAAAAACCATCACAGACTCCACACCTGTCCATGCAGATTTCAGATGTGGAATGTAAAATGTAGCACCAAATTCCAATGATTTTTCTGACACAGATCAGGCCCATTTCAAGTAGGATAATCAGTATGTCATCTGTCGGAAGGAAAATCACATAACTTTTTTTTCTTCCCCATGACCAAGATTTTAAATCCATGTGAAGAAATTCTGCATCATCTGCCAGGACATGTAGCTTTCCCACTGCTGTAAATGAGAAGAAGCTTTTCAGATTAAGACGTGGAATTTGATTGAGATTCCGCATCCAAAACTATCCTGTAAACAAGTCCTCACTGATCTGCTTTTCTAGACAAAGGAAAAATAGGATGGGATATTCTAGATTTCTATATAGCATTTCTAACAGCTGTTACCAACAAGAAAATCCTTTCTCAGCATGTTAGCTAAACTTCTTGTCACTCCAGAGAAACACGTGTCAGCAAATGGTGACGTCTACAGGTTCCACACATATTCACTAAGACAGACAAAAATAGCACAGATCTATGTCTGAATAGAACAGCCTTACATTTTATTTGCTGTCTTTTAAACAGTCCTAAATGTGCCAAATATATTAAGTGGTCTACACTGTTCAATAAATATATCAGAATCACTCCCAAGTATGACCCAAGATAAGTAAATGTCGATCAATGCGTGTCAACATTTGCCATATGTTTGAATCTCTCAACTGACTTATGTTCACACAACAGATTTTAACACACAGTCTGACGAGGATTCAGTGTCAAAATCCACGTCCCATTCATTTTAGTGTAAAATGGGGCTTATCTGTGACAACAAAAGCAGTGGAGGCTGTGGTGACATTTTAAAGGCCGTGACTAAACTCCATGTAGAAAAGGGCAAATGTTAGGTATGGACTCCTTTTTGGAATTCCCCATGTGGAACAATCTGACGTGTGTTAAAATCCTTAAAGGGATCGTCTCACCACACCGTTTTACAGAGCCAAAAGCAGCTTTCATTCATGCATCCTTTTTCTTCCTGGTCAGGCTGTGGTTGTATGGCAGTTATTAGCATCTCAGCTCCATATTGAAAGGTCTGCTAATTACTCCAACATGAGAGCGGGAAATGTTTATCTAAAGTCCAGAGAAGCTTCAGAGCTAAAGTAAACAAAAGTAATTAGGCTACGTTCACACGGCAATGACTGGGCCGTATTTCAGCCCGTAATTCGCGGCATACTGCGCTCAAATACGGGGCGAGATACGTCCCAGTCATTACGGTAATCCACATTTCTCATAGAGAACTATGGATTGAGTCTCCTCTCCCTGCTCGCACAATACGGCTGTGAATAATGAATGTCTATGGGGCCGGCGCCCAGCCGCCCTCCCCCCGCCCAGCCCCTGAGCATACGGCATAATTGCGGGCAAAATACGTCCCATAATTACGCTGTGAATAAGCCGTGTGGACCCTGCCTTAGTCTCCTTTGTTTGTCAGATCAGATAACACTCAAGCTGCCAGGAGTTCTGTGATGAAGTCACCCTTGGTATCAGATAAGACAAACAGCAGGGGAGAGCAAGTCTGTACCCTAGAGAAACTTGAATGCACTTAGAGCTGATTAAATCACTTCTCTTTTCAACTAAGAAAAATAAACAAAGCAATGTATTTGGAAAACGTTTTTTTTTTTGTTCCCTACATGTTGAAAGCTAATTTTTGTAGCGAGACAACCCCTTTAAGGTACGTTCACAAGACAAGTAAAATTTACTCATCAGATTCTGCCTTTAAAAACTGCTGTTTTCAACGGGTAGATCACATGCTTCTTGCATGTGGATTTACAGCGCAGGTCCATGCACAGTTCCACAACATATTAGCAGGCAAATTTGTCAAAGAAATCAGAGGCTCTGCCTGAGACCCTCTTCCTAATCTGCCTCAGATTTTCCTATAAAAACTGTTTCCCTTTTCATCTTAAGAGAAGAAACAAAAGGTTTCCAAATTTGCAACATATTTAGAAATTGAAAACCTCTAGGCGCGCAATGGCCTTCATTTATCAAATCCGTCTAACAAGGAGACTGTTGCACATAGCAACCAATCAGAGCTCAGCTTTCATTTTTTAAACTGCTCTGAAGAAATGAAAGCTAAGCTGTGATTGGTTGCTATAGGCAACAAAGAGTCTTACTGTTAAATGGATTTGATAAATGAGACCCATTGTTTAAATCCACACAAAGCCATGCAACTGGCAGCTTATAATAGAAATCATTGATAACTACATTTCCTGCAGCTTTCGGTTGTTGGACCGATTGCCCCCTTTTATGATGGGATAGTTTCTGATAACAAGTACAAATTACATAACTGTAATAAAAGGCTTTATATCTAAGTACGAGAGAAGATTGCAGCACATGAAACATAAGTGGGAGCTGGCTGACCAGTCACCACCAAAACTATACAAAAATAGAAAAACGTTGCTACACTCCTACAGTCAAAGTAAGAAAAAAAAAAACCTTCTGTGCTTTAGGGCAAGTCCGCACGGCATGGTGTTTCAGTCAGTTTTTCAGGCGGTTTTCAGATTTTGAAACCGTATGAAAACAGTTAACCATCCCCATAGACTTCAATAGTCTACACAGCTTGGATTACAAATCCGAAAAAGTCTAAAAAAAAACCTTGGAAATGCACATTCTGCTCTGTTCAATGATTAGGGACAGGGCCAAATCCACAAACCGCGGCCAGAAACCACCCTCCTAACGTCTGATTTTGCCGCCGTTTTCAAAGCGGTTTTCGGAGCATTTCCGTTCCCAAAACGGCATCAAAACCTCGCCTAAAAAATGCTTCTTTAGAAAAGGTTTTAGACTCCTTTCTCGGCAAGTTTTTGGGTGAGGATTTGGATGAGGTTTTCAACGCTGTTTTCACCCATAAAAATTGACAGGTCAAAAAACGCGCCAAGAAATGCGCCTAAAACACGCTTCAACAATTTACATGACACTTCTTTTTCAGCGCCCAAAACAGCTTCCAAAGAAGCACGGAAAAACCTCTTCCTGTGTGAACTTTAACGCAGTCTTACATAGAAATCAAACAAATGAACTGGGGGCTTTTTGGAGACGTTTTGGATGCTGTTTTGGGCTTGGAAACGCTCTGAAAACCACATCTAAATAAGCCATGTGAACATACCCTTAGGCGTGTGTACAGTATAAACACACACGTGACTACCTAGAGAAACCGCACCTAAGGCAACGTTCACACGGCGTAATTGCAGGGCGTATCCTGGCACGTAACTGAGCTGCAATAAGCCCGAAATATGCTCCGCATTTACGGTAATACATAGCTCTCATTGAGAGCTATGAATACCCGGCATTTTTCACAGTGTATAATGGGTGGCAGGGAAAACAACTGATGTAACTTCTTCCTTTCGTTTACGGAGCCGGCTGTCAGTGTTTCAGAAGTACGCGCTGTCCAGCACATACTTCTATATCACCCAACATATTGCGGTGTGTATAGTACACACTGCAATTTGCAGTGTGAACATACCCTTAGGGCGCATCCCCACGTCATAGGACAAATACCGTCCTGTTTTGCGCCCGTCCCCACGGCCACGACGGAAAACCCGTGCAGTGGGGACAATTGTGCTCATTTTCGGCCGGTTTTTCAGGCAGTCTGAAAAACCGCAAACCGTCTGATTAACCGGTCGTAAAACCGTGCAGTGGGGACATGCCCTTATGCTTATTCCAGGAGACTCCTATAAAATTAGGCACAAGTAACGGTACAAAAATAGTCATTCCTGGGCCAACTGGGGGGTAGGAGATTTAAGATTGGCAAACATGATATTACATTGCAAAATTAATATAGATATACCTTTGGACTGATGAGTTCACAAATTACAGGCTGAAAACAAGATAGGCTGGAAGGCGCAGGCTCCGTAGTAAAATACGTTTTAAAAGGGTCCAATGTAGAAAACTCTTGGTCACACAAACAGTTAAAAGGGGGGCATTTGTTCCGGATCCTCATCTTTTGGACAAAGTGGAAAAAGGTACAAATAGCTGCCCACGTTCCGGAGCAGCCGTCCTACCCTCTATTTGAGTGGGTTCACACATTTTTCTCTATGTTGCAGGTATTTGTCAAGGTCTTGGGGGAAAAAGTTACCCCAATGGATACTACAACGTAGCTGCAGCCAGCCCATGGACGTTCACAGAACAGACGTAAAGCTAGTTGGATTACATTTGTGCTACTTGCCAGTGGTATATGCTCTCTGTATGGGACACAAATGCATGCACCCCCATACAGACTGCATGTTGTTGCTTTTGGTGGCGCTAAAAATTAATTACACTGACCATTGCTGAAATTACTATTCGATTTCCCTCCAGATTACACTTGATCGCTAGCAGTCCCTGAAGGGGCACACTTTGTGATCATCGTATCAACGGGGGGGGGGGGGGGGGTTCTTCAAATTAGTACAGATTGTCCAAAAAGCGAAAAGTTTCAGCACTCAGTGGGTTTTCATGGGGCACTATCATTCAAAGTGTAAATTTCTCTGTATTGCTATACATCTCAACAAGGTTATAGAACAGGACACCTACACAAATAGGATAACACATTACATATTACCGATAGAAGAAATACTATTCATTGAAAGATACACGAATTGGGTTTCCATAGCAAAGCGACTAAACAAAACCAAACTAAAGCCTGTGATCACCATGTACAATACCAGCAGCTAGCTGGGGTGGTGTGGAGCGTGCTGCAATTGGACTCTGGAGCAGTGGGAACGTGTTATCTGCTGTGACTAATCACTTCACAACATGGTAATCTAAGTGATTATACTGGGTTTGGCAGATGACCGAAGGCTGCCTGCTCAAATACCTCGTGCCACCTGTAAAGTCTAGAAGAGGGAATAAGGCTACATCTACACAGCGCTGCGTCCAGGGTCCGATTTTTAACAGCGGATATAAGTGTATAAGAATCCAGAAAGGAAAAAAAAAAAAAAATGACTGTCAACCATCGCAATAGACTGCAATGGAAAATCCGATGCGTAGTTTACACAGCACAGATTTTCCTACTTCTGATTTGTAAACCGCAGGTTCCCCATCAGAAGACAAAAAAATCTGGGCCGGCAGCAAATCTGAAAACTGACCATGTTTTGTTGTTTTTTTTGCACAAACCCGTGCCAAAAATATTAGTAAGGCGATGTTAAAATGCTGTCAGATTTTTGACAGTATTTTAACTGTAGCTGTGTAGACAAAGCCTTACAGTAAAAGTAAGGTGATACTCATACAAGGGATTTTAATGTAGAATTTGATGCAGATTCAGCATCAGATTCCACTGTAAAATCCCACTGAAAACAGAGTTCCATTCATTTGAATAGGTAAACCATGCTATAGATCACATTATCAACTATAGTGCTTATGTTCTACACCAAGGATGTTAAAATTGTAGTGGGGGGAATATAATGGAGATGTGGGGCACCATCTGCATCTAGAGGAAAGAAGTCTGCTACATAGACATAGAAATGGATTCTTTACTGTTAGAGCAGTGAGACTGTGGAACTCTCTGCCAGAGGAACTTGTGATGGTGAATTCACTAAAAGGATCTGGATGCATTTCTAGAGTGTAGCAATGTAACAAGTTATAGTGACTTGGTCTCTGGAGAATGGTCACTGATCCAGGGATTAATTCTGATTGCCAGACTAAAGTTGGGAAGGAATTTTTCCCCTAAAATAAGGACAATTGGGTTTTTTTTGCCTTCCTCTGGATCAACACTGTAGCACAATAGGCTGAACTGGTTGGACGTCTGCCTTTTTTCGGCCTTAAACTATGTAACCGTCCATTTTTAAAAAAAAAAAAAATTATTATTTTTTTTTAAGTGGATTCCGCTCGGATTCCACTTCAGGCTTTGGCCTAAGATTTCTTCCTGGGATTCCATGTTGGATTTTGCCAATTGGAAAAAGCAGAAACTGGAAACTAAAAATTGGAAAGACTGCATCATGCAGGAAAAGTTAAAGGAGCTTTGTACCCCCCCCCCCCCTCTCCCCCCAACACACACACAAACAACATTACCAACCCACAGGAAAGTTGTTAAATGTAAAAATCACTGGAGGCATCTCCGATCACTAAAACAGGGGTCTGAAGTTCCTCCTCCTAGTTACCGTGCATGACCACAGTAAAGAAGAGTTTGCAATAGGTGGCAAATTATGTTCCCTAATGCATTTTATCCAAACATTATGGCATTGCGCCTGTACTCCGCTTTCTCTACTAAAAATATATAATTACCACCACCCAAAAACCACCCTGAGTCAAAGAAAAAAAAAAAGCTACAGCCGTTTCCCTGTGATACAAAACTGAATATGATCACCAAGGGATTTTTTTTGGTGTTACCCAGTATTAAACAACTGGTTCTGTGAAAGAATACGTTTGAAGGACAGTGGAAGCAGTTTTTCACAATTTGCAGCCCCCCATCAATTTACTTTATGACCTGGTGCTTTTTGCACGTATTTAGATATATAAACCATTCCTTGCTACAATACGTGTGATATGTCTTAATGATAAATAAGGCCTATCTTTTTTAATGTATTGTGTTGATGTATTAATCATCAAAAAAATGCAATTGCATGCTAAATATTTCCCACTAGAGCAGGAAATGTGTCAGGAACTAGGACGTGGATTAGCCGCACTGGTAGGGGCCAATAGGCACCCTAAAAGAAGGTTAAAGGGGTTTTGCCACGATGTAATGTGTACATGGGATTCTCCAAAATGGGTATTTAATCACTTTTCTAAATATACGATTTAAAAAATTGCAGCCGGAGAGAGCTACAGGCTGCCTTACCTGCCCTTAGTTACTTAAAAGCTTGCATTAGATATGACCAGGCAGAGTGACAGGAGCTGCTGAAAGAGAGCTGAAGAAGCTTTCAAGGGACTGAGGAAAAATATGTTGTCTTTTGTATACAGAATCCACTAGTTGTAGTGTGATAATTTGAGTGAACATTGCACACGATCCCTTATGCATGGCTCTGTGCTCTGGCTGTTTCACTCGCTCTCTCAGCTCAGCCGTGGCTTGTTTACTTTTGCTTCTTAGCAGATAAGGCAGGTCCTGACAAAACCCCTTTAAAAAAAATCAGTTTAAACGAAAAAGGAATTTGAGGTTGTATTTTCTCTGCGGTTTTATGTAGGTAAAATCTACAGTAGCAGGCATATAGATGGGATTTTACAAACCTCACCCACATAGTGGGGAACATTTCCAGCATTGTAGATTTTCGAGTTTGCTGCATATTTGTTGCAGACTTTCCCGATTAACTTTAATAGGGAAGCAAAAACCCACAAACTAAATTGCAAGCTTTGCATTGTTGCAGCAGATAACCCACAGACCCAGAGCAGTCTCCACAAGTCCTGGTTATACATTTTTGTTTATGTTGTATAATGTACAGGGGAATATCCGCACGATTCGCAAAGAATTAGCTCACAGATGCCCTGCAGAATTTATCAAGAGTGAAAATAGTCACTTTTCTAGAAAAAAATATGGTTGCACAGTAAATCTGATCATCACTATTTTCCAAAAACAGCAATCACAGTTTTCTGCTCTGCCGCTAGAAGATAAATGGATGACCTAAAGGACTAGTTCATATAGGTCGGGTCTGCGGCAGGCATTCTACAGTGAACCCGCAGAATAAAATCTGAACCAATTAGTGTGCTGCACTGTGTATTTCCACAGACACATTCTGGTAAGGTACATGAATTTGTATGATAAACAGGAGGTTAAAAAAAATAAATAAATGTAGATCCAGAGCAGTCCTCAATGTTCAGGCAGGTGAAAGGGATTTTGCCTACATTTGTTGTAATATGCAAAACTATGCTTCTGTTTGTAGAATTTCACTACCTAAATAATAAATAAAAACAAAAAAAAACAAAAAAAACACTGCATTCCTTTTTTACTGCCTTTTACAACACAAGCATTACTAAATACAATATTTATGCTTAACGACAAATAACGTATCCGGACCCAGAATGTGCAAACTTTGCCTTTTATATTAAATATATCAAATATCCATACAAATTCCTGGATTTTTCATCACTTATATATAATAAGATCTGCGTTCAGAATTGTAGAAACATCATATAAAGCACATTAGTGCAAGAAACTTAGCTGTCCACAACGATGCTTTATATGATGTTTCTACAATTCTGAACGCAGGTCTTATTATATATAAGGGATGAAAAATCCAGGAATTTGTATGGATTATTTGATATATTTAATATAAAAGGCAAAGTTTGCACATTCTGGGTCCGGATACGTTATTTGTCGTTACTCATGATTTAGGGGTGTGTGGAGAAATAACCCCAATACCCAGCCAGAAACCTGTTGTTCAGTTCATAATATTGCAGTCAGCTCTTGATTGTTTATGACAATATTTATGCTGCCACAGAGAAATGCATAAAATATTATAGCATTACAGATCATTACCCTTAGTCCACATGGCATGGGTTTTGTGTCGGACTTTTTTTTAAAGCGACATAATTCTACACATTTAAAAGTAATTAAATACATAAAAACAACAAATACAATACCAAATAACCCCCAACCAGTGCAGTGGGAGAGAGGATTACAAAGGAGGAAGGGCAGGATCCAGAAAGTCAGGAACAGACATGTTTACATGGTGGTGTAGTAGGTGATCCTGAAGTGATAGGATTTCAGGTTACTTTTTGAAAGTCTTTTAGGTTGGAGGAAGACTGATATTTTGGGTGGTGAGTCTGAGAGTATGGGGGATGCACAAAAGAAATCTTGGAGGTAGGTTGTGAGAGGGGCAGACAAGAGAAGAAGGACCTGTGAGGTATACTGGGAATGAAGCAGAAATACATGGGGGAAGGAGGGGACAGGTTACGGAGAGCCTTGTAGGTCACAGCTAATAGTTTGAACTGAATTTGCTGGGCCATGGGTAGCCAGTAAAGGGACAGGCAGAGGAAGAGGAGTAACAAGAAGAGAGGTGGATCAACCCAGCATCTGAGTTGAGGATGGATTGGAGGGCAACAAATGTGTCAGATGGGAGGCTACTGAGGAAAATGCTGCAGTAGTCAAAGCGGGCTGTGACAAGGACAAGAAGTAGCATTTTGGTAGAATTAAGGTAAAGAACAAAAAAAAAGTGGAAAATATTTTTCAGACACAGGTGACAGGCAATGGCTATGATGGGTAGTTTGTAGGACAAAACAAAAAAAAAATATATTCTTATAATTAGGGAAAAAATATATATATTTCAACTACAACACAAAATATCCCTTTAAAACATTCCATCAGTTAAAATTAAACCTAATAATCTGAACATACAAGGCTTACTATCTCCATACAATATATGTTACTTTACTCACCACCTCAATGTCCCGGTTTAAATTCACAAAGTTAATGGGCTAGTTCAGATCTATCCACTTCCAGAATATGACAATGGTCAGTCTGGACAGAGTCAAGGTGGTTAAACTATACCTTAACTCACAAACCCTAATTCTTGCCATTGGCGGAGCACCCGCTCTAATGAGAGCGACCCCACGTTAACTCACCCTAAATGGAGCGGATAAGCCCAACTAATACCCCATATAGGCCAGACGCGTTTCTCCGAAGATAGTAAAATCTTCTCTTCAGTGGATCATTAGAGAATTCAAAGATAGGAGATTTGGGTGAAGACACATTCACTCAAAAATGGGTCATATGACATCATGGCGTCCATATTCTCAGTATGCCCCTGAGGACTGGGAGAAGGTTATCCCAAAGCAGCAGACTTGCAGAAATGGGGAAAGTGTGGAGCTATTGACCGTGACAGATAGATCTGGTACATGGGTTAAGTGGGATGGTAAGTGGCGGTAAGATGAACTAGAAGAAGTAGAATATGGACAATAGACATTCTGGGGTCTTGGAAATTAAAGAGAGTGTAGATCAATAGAGAAGAATAGAGGGCCCAGAACTGACAGGAACACCATCAAAGAAAGAAACGACAAGGAAGTGACGTGAGAGTGAGGCGCTAAATGTGCGATTGGTGACGTGAGAAAAATCAAGCAGGGCCAAGTCTGTAACACCAAGGGATGAGAGAACTTGAAGCAGTTGGGTGTGCCCGACCCTTTTGAAGGCGGAGGACTGGTCCAATAGAAGAAGCACAGACGAGTGGACTGGGGCTTTAGCAGTTATTAAATCATCTGTGACTTTTGTTAAAGCAGTTTAGTAGAATGAGGTCAGAAATCAAATAACAACAAATTGAGAAGTGAGATGGAAGGATAGTTCAAGATAGAACTGTTGTTTAAGGAGTTTGAGGCAAATGGGAAAAGGTGATGGTTTGACAGAGGAAGGGTTGAGGGATAGGCTTGGGAGGGACACACAATTATTTATACACACGCACACATTCACACTAATTATATATATATATATATATTAATATATATATTATATACATACACACACCACACACAAAACACACACAGCTCACAAAAAGTTAAGGATATTTGGCTTTTGGTTGAAATTTCAGGATCAACATAAAATTTATTGAACTGAACTAAATGAGACTATCTCTTAAGTTTAGTATGCACATGTCCAACTGTTCAATGTTTCAGTACTTTTTGCACAATTTGCTGATCTCTAACAAGGAGCTTATAGGCAAAATTCCCAACAGGTGTTGGAGCAATGAATCGCCCAATAAATTTAGGGGATCAATTTGAACTGGGATTTAAAA
This sequence comes from Phyllomedusa bahiana, assembly GCA_025379985.1. Lineage (NCBI taxonomy): Eukaryota > Metazoa > Chordata > Amphibia > Anura > Hylidae > Phyllomedusa > Phyllomedusa bahiana. The sequence continues at coordinate 106,170 of JAODAL010000180.1, read as the reverse complement.
AGTCCTCCTCATCATGCTCTTCACATTCTGATTTCATGAGACCAAGACGACGCCTTAGGCCGTGTTCACACGGCTCATTCAAGACGGAATTGCGAGTCGGATTACGCTCGCAATTCCGTCTTCAATAAGGGGCGGGGGCGCGGCCCGCCGGCCCCATAGACTTCCATTATCCACGGCGCTTATTGCGCCTGGATAATGTGCAGGTGACTTTCTCCCCGCCCGGCGGATTCGCCGAGCGGGGTGGAGCGACGGAATCCACTGTTCTCTATGAGAATGGTGGATTACCGTAATTACAGTGACGGATTGGCGCCGTACTGCAGCGCAAATCCGGCACGCTGTACGGCGCCAATCCGCGCCGAAATAAGCCGTGTGAACGGCCCTTTACAATTGATCAACAGTACCTCGCCATTGTGTGGCTTCAAGCAGGATGCTGTTAGATGCAAGTGGGCACTGAGCTTAAGAGTGTCACAGAGGGTCATCAGCAGGTTGCAACAGAGAGACTGGAAAAGTCACAGAAAGGTAAAGAAGTATATGTCCTTTGGCTACATCACACATTGATGACCGCCTCATTGTAATCAATGTCCTGCAGAATGAAATGTTGAATGCCTCCCAACTCCAGGCACCTTTAAGGAAAGTGAGAGGCAACAAGTATCACGTCAGAACAATCATAACCATTAACATCAGCCTGGTTTGCCTGCTAGACACCTGACCACATCACCGGGCACAGGCATCATCGTCTTGCATGGACCAGGGAGCATCTACACTGGACGAGGGACCAGTGGTCCTCTGTGCTGTTGAGTGATGGAAGTCGATTGCTTCTGAGCAGAAATTATTGCCACCAACGATGCTGGAGACGTCAAAGAGAGTTCTATGCATCAGTCACTGCTGTCACCAGATGAGCCGTTTTTAGTGGTGCTACAGTGCGGGCAGGTGTGCCTAGTCAATACAGAACTGCCCTACGCTTTGTGAATGGTACAGTGACAAGCCTCTACTACTTTAATAACATCATTAATCCAGTTATTGTGCCTCACCATGAACAACACAAGGCTAATCTCATCTTCATGGATGACAATGCTCCAGCACATTGAGGTCGCATCATTAGGAAATGGCTGTTGGAGACTGGGGTACCTTAAATGGAGTGGCCTGCACTTTCTCCAGACCTGAACCCCTTAGAAAACCTGTGGGATCAGCTGATTCAATGTGTAGAAGCTGGTAACTCTGTACCCCTGAACCCCAATGACCTGACGGGGGCCCTTCAAGAAGAGTGGGATGCCATGCCTCAGCAGTCAATAACTGGACCTGTGAACACCATCGTCATTGTCAAGCTGTAATTGATGCTCAAGGCCACATGACACATCACTGAGACAGTGACATTTTTTGTTGGCTTTTGTTTCATTAAATTGTTTGAGATGAGAAAATCTACACTGCATGGTACAACTTAAAGTGGCCTGCTTTCAGGAGAAGATACCACTGTAGCGTGAAATTTTTACAATTTTCATAAATTAAACCAGAAAGTCAAATATCCCTAATGTTTTGCAAGTGATGTATATAAAAGGTACCATAAAGGAGACCTGAAGTGGACGTCTGGTATATACTGAATTTTTCAGACTATAAGACACACTTTTTTTCCTCCAAATAAGGGGGAAAATTGTAATAAAAAGTGATCAAAAAGTCACATGTATCCAACACTTTTTGCTTCAATTTTTTTCCTTATTTTCCTCCTCTAGACCCTATGGTCCGAGGTGTCTTACAGTTCAAAAAATACAGAAACCCTGTTTTAAAACACCTGATTAGTACATTCTTGCTCCTGGTTCAGGATTCTTGTTGGTTTGCGCAAAGAGGGTACAAATAGTTCCTCTTACCTTACAAGCCCGTGCATCTCAAGCACTTTACCCCTAAGTGACATGTACATAAAATGTGCACTAAGGCAATATGATACCGACTTAGGGCCACATGTATGAAACCGTTTTGGTCTAAAGCTCACTTTTTTCCCTACAGGTCTCTATGGGGGAAAAAGGGAGCTTCAGACCCAAACCGTTTCATACATGTGGCCCTTAGAGTCTATGCCTACTCCCCACATATTGCATCCTGTGTTGCACATCAGCAGCCATCCGTGGCCCACTTGTACAGTCTAGATTTTTCCAACGCAGGGCAGAAAACATGTGACTATTCTGCATGAATTCAGTGTAATAGGCAAATAGGTTACAGATTAGCCCCACGGAATGAGGACGAACTGTGCCTGGATATGCAGCTAAATCCGCTGCACAAGAAATCCACATAGATTTCTGCTGTGGCTACAAGGTGGATTTTTCCAAAGTGTGAACAGCGCTTAAACTATCAACCTGAAGAAGATTACTTTCTCAAAGAAGTATGCATCCCTTAACCAGTTCTGGTTTACAGGATGTAATAAGTAAAAGTTCCCTAAAGTATATAGTTTATGTAATAAGTAACTGGATTTACAGTGAGCCCCTAATGAATGCTTGTTGGTCAAACTGCTCCCATTACTGTGAGAAGCCTAGAAAGGGAGAGTGGAGAGAAATACAATTTTCATGGCTCTTTACTGCATTATCTCCAGACACGTGGTGGGCCACATCACAAGGGCCTCTCCTTCCACTACAGACAAAGGGGCCCTTGTCCTGTGGATGGCACAATAGATGTCAAATGGAAATCGAGTTTCGGTAAACTTCATTCCTCCTTTTGTCCCATATTAAGGGACATTTTATTCCTTACCTGTCATTTATGCCTGTGCTTAATGGTGCAATGAGGAAGCAGCAGGGTATGTATCTAATACTGCACTGACTAGGTCAATGATGCATCCACAGAAACAAACCTCAGACTTGTTGGCACTTAAAGGAGTGTTCGCACCACGCTGTTTCACAGAGCCTGCTCATCACAACCAGCTTCGAGCACACACTTCCTGTTCAGGCTATGAGTGGTTGTACAGCAGTGATTGGCATATCAGTTCTTCTATTCCTAGCGGAGCCTGGTAGGCTATGTTCACACGGCTTAAAATTGGACGTATTTCAGTCCGTACTGCGCGAATTACAGCTGGAATACGTCCCAGTCATTACGGTAATCCACAGTTCTCATAGAGAACTATGGATTACGTCTCCTCTCCCTGCTCGGCGAATACGCCGCGGGGGGAGATAAGTGACATGTGAATTACCAGTGGCGTATACGCGCCGCTAGTAATGATAGTCTATGGGTCTGCGAGGTGCCGGCCCCCCGCTCCCGTCCCCACGGCGTAATTGCGGAGCATAATTACGCCCCGCAAATAAGCCGTGTGAACATGGCCTTACATTGACATGACTGCTGGAGACTTATAATCTTTAGTGCACAAGTATACAGAGCTTTAAGGGATAAAGTCAGTAACAGATAAACAAGCTCCTGTGCTGGATAACGCACAGGAAGAAGTGACATCACCATGATCGGACAGGGAGCCTGGAGCAATGAGGACAGAGAGGTGGTCAGTAACCTAAGGAAGCTTGTGTACACAAACAGGAGATAAAATTTCCTCTATCTTAAACAAAGCAAAATCAGAACAGCACTGTATATCATGGGTGTCTCATACTGGCTAAGGAAGGGGCTTGGCTGTCTGACTTCTGTTCTAATGTTTGGCATTAGAGAAACCACATATTTCAGCTGTTAAACCCTTTACAGCACCCAAGACAGCTAAGTGGTTTCAGAAGGAGGGGGCTCCCTCTGTCAACCCATCTGCTCTACAGTGGTGTGATCGCAGACAGCCAGGGGTGAAATAAAAGCTCCAGGTATGCCTTCAGTGTATGAATAATAGGTTAAAAAAAAAAAAACTTATCAACCTTCCATCATACCAGGGATTCAGTACTGCCGTCCTTAATATCAGCCAGTCTTCTGTCTTCTTCTGGTCTTGGTCCGAACAGGAAGAACTGCCACCAAGACCGGAAAAAAAACCAGAACGATAAAGAAGGATGGCTCAGTGCCAAAGTGAAAGGAGAGATAAGTACACACATTTACTATTTTTTTTTTAGACTTCAGGTAAAAGAAATTCAACATGACAAAAAGTAAAAAAATAAACACCCCATTAAAAATAAATGAAAAAAGTACCAAAATTGTTATTTTTTGTTCACCCGTTTCCCAAAAACTAGAATAGAAAGCGGGCAGTCCCCCAATGTGGTACCAATAAAAACCACAATTCTGCAAAAAACACACCTCACACAGTCCAATAGAAAATCAAAAAGGTTATTGGCAATACATTTGGTATTGACAGAATCATACTGACCTATAGAATAAAATGATTATGGTAATTTTTCAGTATGATCAATAGTGTGATTCAAGGGGATGGTTTATGTGTGTAGAATTGTATGGAATCAGATGCAATGGAATGGCGTGCTTAAAATTTGATTTTACAAAAAAAGAAACCTGTAAATCAGAATCCAATATAATCAGATAGATTATACAAGACTGAGGTGCGGAAGAAGAAAAAAAACTTATTAATAAAGTTATTTTATATCACTTCAGGAAAAAAATCCCTAATGGATACAGTGCACACATCCCATTCACTTCCTCAAAGTCAGATGTGAACTACAGTCCAGTATCAATGCTACATATTTGGCACATAAGTACTGCTTGGTTATACTCTTGCAAAAACTATAGCACTTACCACATACCCATTTTCTGACAGGTTTGACACAGTGGAGCAAAGCTCATCACAAATGACCCGTAAAAAGAAACTTTATTAATTCATATTATAAAATAGATATTAATAACCCATAAAATAACAACTAAGAATATTACTTACGAAACGCGTCAGTGTTCCGATACTATAATGCACTTCTAAGTGTTACATGGAGGTTTCTTTATCAGTCATGAAGTTCTATCAATCACAACTGTAACAAGTTACCTAAAGCATATAGTTTATATAATGAGTAACTGGATTTACAGCAAGTCCCTGGAGGTTTCTTTATCAATCATGAAGTTCATAGCTTTAATGTGTAATTTTTCAAATAAAGATGTATTTTAAATAAACCTTTTCCTGCAGCCGGTTTGCGATCTTTCATTTGCCATAAAATGGTACTTGGAAAACAGTAGGGTAAATGCAGCCTATTTTGTACTAAGTTTTCTCTATTTTACAATCGTATACATTTTACGTGCCAAACACAAAAGCCTGGTAGACCACAGCGACAGGTCCTGGCGGTGCCTGCTCCAAACTGACACCATCTTAGACCTCACTAAGGCTGCGTCCACACAGCAACTGTAGAATACTGGTTGGATTCAACGGCATGTCACAATCTATTTCCGGTTTTTGCAGTTGGTTTTCAGATTCATTGACATTGAACAGTACAGTTTTATTACACGTTTTTCAGATTTGAAATCTGTCCCCGGAAAATCCATGCTGGTTAGACTACAGGTCGGATTTTTTATTGAAGTTTATGGAGATGGATTTACAGTCGGGTTTTGGCCGTTTTCAAATCCCAAAACAGTGTCAAAATCCAACTGTAAATCCCTGCCGTGTAGACGGACCCTGAGGGCATGTCCCCACAGTCCGGGTTTTCTTCCGGTTTTACAGATGGTTTTCGGTTTTGAAAGCCATCTGTAAACCGGGTGTCAACCTTACGGACTTCAATGGAAAATCCGTGCAGCAGTCCCCACTGCATGGATTTTCCGCCGGACGATTTCACCAGCGGTCCGAAAAACATTGAACATGTTCATTCTTCTGCCAGGATTTCAGGCGGAATATGAACATGTCAGCACGAAGGAGGAGGGCTTGATCCACAAACCGCGGAGAAAAGCCGCCCCAGCTGTGTACAGGGCCCCTAAACAGAGCAAATACCGGTTGGAAATCCCAACCGGTATTCTACCCAAAGTTGGGCTAGAATAAGAAGGACATAAACAATTCAACAGGAACAAGAATTCAAGTCATACATAAGAGCAGAGACTAGACATGTGAAACTATGGCAGACCTGCAGGGTAAATCCAAAAGCATAAAATCATTCAAATGCTCATTCACAGGTGGAGAAAACAGCATGTCCTGTACAGAAAGTGGATTTTCAGCAAATTTTCTTACTGTATCATCGCAGCAACACACGGTAAATCCAAAAGCATAAAATCACACAAATGCTCATTCACAGGTGGAGAAAACAGCATGTCCTGTACAGAAAGTGTATTTTCAGCAAATTTTCTTACTGTATCATCGCAGCAACACACACATAATATACAAGCAGATTTGTTGCTGTCATGCTAAAAAAATTCTCAGCAGTAACATTTTACCAACATGCCAAAATAACCTGCAAAATGCATACAGAACTCCCTGGCCAATATTATCTCTTGACTATGTTCTCAAATTCCTCCAAATATTTGTGAACTTGCAGCTTTTGCTATGCATTATAGCTAATCCTCAATTGTTTTATATGTACCATGTAAAAATAATACTTTAAGTCTAGGTCTACACAGCTGGTATCCAAATGGCATCCAAAATCCGACAGCATTTTGACATTGCTGGACTGCAGCAGGACCATGGGTTTTTGTCGCAGGTTTGCGCAAAAGCTGCGGTTGATTTTTGGATTCGCCGTCGGCCCTGTACAATTGAATGTACGTGAATCTGACAGCAAACTAGCGGAAAATACAACATGTTGCATATTCTGCCGGATTTTAAAACCGAAGGTTAAAAAAAAAAATCTGTTTGTACAGCGCAGGGTATCAGCAGATCCAAAACACTGAATTCGCTGAAAATCCGGCATAAAACCTGTGCTGTGTAGACCAAGCCCAGGGGTGTCAAACTGCCGGCCCTCCAGCTGTTGGGAAACTACAACTCCCATCATGCCCACTGTTATAGATTATACAAATGCATGATGGGAGTTGTAGTTTCCCAACAGCTGGAGGGCCGGCAGTTTGACAGCTGTGACCTAGCCACAGTCAGCTAATTGGCTAAAATGGAGTCTTAGTGCAACTGGTTGGACAATCCTGAGTTAAAGAGCGTAGAGTGGACTTTGAAGCCGATGCTCAGTCTACAGGCGAGTGCAAAAACAAATAAGCCTTCCCTGGGAGGATGTCATGTGGAGCTCAAAAACCCTTGACCAAGATAATCACCTGCGAACGTGTAGCTGCAACTCTGGGCCACTAGTATATCCAAGTCCATCGACCTGTGACATTTACACAAAGAACAGTGAGCAATTTAAATTGAACATAATAGTACAGGGTGTAAAAACCCATTTAGGGTGCGCTGTGGATTATCCACAGAAAATCTGCAGAATAAAGTCAGCAGTGTTTGGCTGTAAATCTGCTCCCAAAAATTGTGTCACGGATCTGCCGGACAAAAATCCGCAGCGAATGTTTATATGTTGATGGTAGAGCGGATTTTGCTTTCTTCCGCTAAAGCCCAGGTAGAAAAATCTGCAGTAAAATGGTGCCTAAATCTGCACCGATTGGTGTGGATTTTTGGGTGCAGATTTCTATCAAAAATTATGGAGAAAAAAAAATTGATTCCCATATATAAAAGTCCTCTTAAACATGAATAGCAATGCTTTCAGTGGTGAAAACGGTCATTAATCATTCTGTTTCTATCATTTTAATTGGACGGTGACTCTAGTACATACAATCGCTGGGCTAATAGAAATGCAAAACTAATGCTCATAACGATTTCTGAAGTCAGGGATCATTAATCAGTGGTTAAATGTGTTGTCTCTTGAGAACCAGCCCCATCCACCCAGTGTGTCCTATTAAAGCGCATGAACTTTATAAACGAAGGATCCTCTGTATTTGATCCCCACCTATCAGCCAGAGAGTGCCTAATGCTGTAAAGAGTTGCCATAACCAAGTACAGTGGTCCCACATTATACAATATTAATTGGGTTTGGGATGACCATTGTATACTGAAACTATATAAAACTGATAATTGGTTCCAAAGCCCCAAAAATAAGTAAAAGGTTAAAGAAATGCAAGCAGATAACTAATACAGATAAAGTAAGTCCTTACATAGAAGAGTCAGAAAGAGCTGCTGGGAGCTGGAAATCACTTTCTATGATGAGAACAGGAGCTTCTTTCGGTCATATACTTTATACACAAAGTACCAGAAAAAAGAAAATGGGACCCTCACCTCACCTCACATGCAAAGAGCAGTACAGGACATGTAGTACTGTAGAGAGGTGCTACTAGACCGCCAATCACTGCGTGTACCTCACTAATACATGTAAGAGCAGTACAAGACCTGTAGTATTGTACAAAAGGTGCTACTAGACTACGAATTACTACATGCAGCTCACTAACACATGTAAGAGCAGTACTGTGCAATTATGTAGGAGGCGTACTGACACCAATACTGCATGCACTCACTTTAAAACAGTAAGACAGTACAGGACATGTAGTACCCTACTCTAGAGAGGCCTACTAGACCTCATCACTTCATGGAAACCCCCTAATACATGAAGAGCATTAAAAGAGTAGTTTTATGTAGAGAGGGCTTCTAGACGCTCACTTTAACCCTAATAATGTAAGAGCAGTAGAAGCATGTAGTACTGTAGGAGAGGGTACTAGACCCATATGAAGTTTTCATAATACAGTGGGAAAAAAAGTTTTTAGTCAGCCCCAATTGTAAACTTCTAATTTAAAAAAAAAGATGAGTGGCCTGTAATTTGGGGAATCATGGGGTGATAACTTGAGGAAAAATGAGAAAACAAATCGAAAATCAATTGTCTGATTGGAAAAAAATTTTTTGAAAATTATGGTGGAAAATTTATTTGGTCATAAAAAAAAGCAAGATTCTGGTTCACGACTGTAATTTTTTAAAGAGTTTGTCCTCCATATTACTTGTAATGGAACTTTTTAACTTGTTTCGTAAAAAGACCCCTGTCCAAATTTAAAACAGCCACCCCAACTTAGGTGAAACAAGAGCTTTTAAGGAACCGACCAAAAATTATAGTGAACTGGGAAGCAAATTGAAAAAGGCAAGCAGCGGGTGTGAAGAAATAATGTGGGGCAAAATTATAAAATGAAAGACTAAAAGACCCCTGAAATTCCCTCAATTTTGGGGGTTCCCCGCAAGATCTTCCCGTGGGGTCAAAATGATACAAGAAACAGTGATCAGAAGTTAGAACCACAGGGAGGACTAGTGAGTGACCTGCAGAGAGTGGTCTAACATAAACAAAGGTCCCCATCGTAACACACTATCCCGCCGGGACAGATTCTGGTGTCAGCGTGCCCCCCTGCAAAAGCCGTACATGCCCGGGCCCCACTGTTTTGCATTTGGGGAAAAACCAGAGAGTATTGGGGGGAAAGTGAATGGTCGATGAACCAAAGTAGAACTGTTTTTTTGGACAATATGTGTTTGGGGAGGAGTTTCCCCGGTGATAAAAGAACCCATATATTATGAAGATGGGGTGGAACTACCCTTTTTGAGGTGTTTTTTGCAAAGGGACCAGGCATCTGCCCATGTCACCTGTATTTTTGAGATTTTGTTAAAAACCCTCCTTCCTCAGGAAGGGCTTTGAAGATGAAACGTGGTGGGTTTTTTTTGGGGGACAAGATCCTAACCCTCCCAGGGCAGCAAAGGAGGGGTTTTGGTAAAAAGCATTTTAAAGGTCCGGAGGGGCCCTATCAGTCCCGTTTTAAACCCCATAAAAAACTTTTGAGGGGTTAAAAGTTGTGTTCCCCAGCGACAGCTACAAAACATCCTGCTTTGGGAGACTCAGGGAGGAAGGGCAAAATCCCAAAAAACGTGTGTGAAAATTGTAAGAGTTACAAAAAAGTTTTTGACCCTTCATTGCCAACAAAGTATATATAACAAAGTAAAAAGAACTTTTGTTATTGACCAAATATTTTTTTCCCACCAAATTGAAAATAAATTTTTTCCAAATAAAATGTGATTTTGGGGGTTTTGTTTTTCCCTTTTTGGGACAGTATGAAAAACTTTTAGGTCTAAATTATTTTGCTTATAGCAACCGAGTGTCCCTTCATTCTTCAGGCACTCATGAAATGCAATGGGTGCTCCGATTCGTTCTATGGGCAGCAAAGTGATTTTTAGATAGAAAGTTTTCAAAATGTCCCCCTTGTCTCCTTTTGTTGGGTCTACCTTGATGTCAATTACAGGCCTTCTATCTTTTTAGTGGGAGAACTTGACAATTGGTGGCTCACTAAATATTTTTCCCCCCTGTACAGTAAAAGCAGAAGGACATGTAGTACTGACTGTTGTAGAGAGGGGTTGTAGTCAAATAGTTTTACTCACTAATAAAAAATGTTCCATTGGTTGGATTTCCATCAATCCCCTGTGCCCCCAGATCAGCAGTTTGGGCATTGTTGTCAAAGCCCGACTGTATTGGCCCAAAAAAGTATAGTGTAAAATTTGATCCCGTGATTGGCATGGGCAGAATGGATTCTTGGGCATCAATTAAATTTGAAGGGCAATAATTTTTTTTTTTTAAAAAGATAGGATAACCAACACTTTTTTAGCTATCGAGTAAGAACTTAAATGATGCGAGAGATTTTTCCTGTTCCTCTATGGTGGGAAAAGTAGCTATTACTTTTAAAGTAAAATTCCAGAATTACAGAAATTCCAACATGTAGCAAAGAAAAGAATGAAGAGACTTGCTTGATTGGAGCAATAGACAAGCTTCTCATTTTATTCCTTTGGACAGTGATAAACAATTTTTATAATTAGTGAATTATAAAGTTGGATTGCAAACAAAGAAAAAAAAAACCCTGCATGAGCAAATGCAAAATATCCGAGAACACCGATGTGTAATAGGGCCTTTACTGTGTAAGGAGTATCATCTGTGCGAACAGTTGGTGTTGCTAAGTTGCAGGCTGTTACAATGGTCGGTGCCAAATTTATCCACGAAATAAAAGAATAACAAAACATGTTCTTGAGAAGGCTGCACGGCACATATATACCCTGCAAGGACTGGTTTATATGTGGCCGCTACAAATAGAGAAAACCACACAAGTCTGCAAGTAAAATTAGGCTATGTCCACACAGCATAGCTTTACCAGCGGATTCAGTATTTTGAATCCACCGAAAATCTGACTGTACACCGTGCTGCATAGACAGCAATGAAAAAACTGTGCTGTAGTCTATACAACATGGATATTTTACCATCAGGTTTAAAATCCGACGAAATATGCAACATGCTGTACATTCCGCTGGATTGCTGTCAGATTCACATACATTCAATTGTACGGGGCCAACGGCAATTCTGGGAGCAGACAGCGGCTTTTGCACAAATCTGTGCCAAAAACCGTGGTCCTGCCACAGTTCAACAATGTCAAAATGTGGTCGGATTTTGGAAATGCGGTGTGGACATAACCTTACAGTTTAAACGCCAACTTGTGCTTATCCATGTTGTGGAAACCAAAGCTTATAACCGGGCTTAAAATTCATCCATTGGGTTTAGAAATGACTCGTATGAAAGCTGAAACCCTCCCAAATGAGGTTTGGTTAACGTAAATAAATTTGCTTTACTGCTGAAATATTGATCATTCAAGAAACACAGGTCAGATTTTGGCAAGACAAAAGTTTTGTCGCCCACAGAAAGTAATGTGAAAACAAAAACTAATTCACTTCAAATACAAAGATATGTTTCATAACATTGGTGAAAAGAAGTTGTGGTGCTATTAGAGCCAATTTAATATTTGGTGCGCTTCCATGAGCTTGAAGGACTGATCCCTGCGTTTTGACATGATTCATACAATTTATTGATGAAGACATCAGGAATAGCAAAGAATGAGTCATGCCTCCCAGAGTTCGTCAGGATTCTTGTTTTGTCTTCCAAGTTCCTCTTTTTTCCTACCCCAAACATGCACAATGATGTTCATGTTGGTGACTGGGCTGGCCAGTCCCGGAGCACCTTGATCTTCTTTTGCCTGAGGAATTTTGATGTAGAGATGGGCCCATCTGCTGCAAATTGACCCTTTTTGAAAGGGAATGTAAGAGGTAGCAATACTTCTTGATATTTTAGGGTATTGAAATTGCCTTCCACCTTTCAAATGTTTCGCACACACCCCTACTGATGTAACCCCAGACAATGATTTTTCCACCCCCAACTTAATGTTTTCTGGGTGTATCTTGGATCCATACAGGCTCCAGTAGGTCTTCTGCAGTATTTGCGGCAGCTCTGGTGTAATTCAACTGAAGATTCATCTAAGAAATCCACCTTCTGCCACTTTTCCAGTGTTCATCCGTTTAGCAGGCTGTGGGGATTGGCAAATGCCACACGGTTTTTTAATTGCCTTTTGTCAAGTGCTGGCTTCTGGGCACGGATTCGACCATGGAGGCCATTTTGAGACAGAATCTTACAAACTGTTCTAGTTGACATAGGGACTTGAGGTCACTAGGCCTGTTGGAGCTGTGCTGAAGTGGAAGAGGGGCTGGCTTTTGATTTTCGAACCAACAAACATTCCTCCTGAGCAGTTATCTAGCGGGGTCTACCGGACCTGGGCTTGTCAAAAACGTCTCCAGTCTCTTCAAATAATTTTTTAAATTCTTTGTACTTGACGCTGAAACACATTAAAAGTGCAAGCCACCTCTGCAGTGGATCTGGTCTTCAGCCTCTTGATAATCAAGGCTTTGGTCGCAGGGTGGATTTTTAGCATGTTGTCAGAGGTCAAGTTGCAGTTCAAGTGAAGGTCTGGGGTGCTGGAGTTCTTTTTATACCCACTCACTAATTGACCGATCAATTAGTGAGCACAGGTGAGGCTGTAAACTAGGATTGGGTGCATTATATGAAAAGGCGACAAAACTTTTGTCTTGCCAAAATCTGACCTGTGTTCCTTAAATGATCAATATTTCAGCAGTGAAGCAAATGTATTTTTGTTAAAAAAATCTCATTTGGGAGGGGTTCAGCTTTCATAGGAGTCATTTCTAAAACCAATGGAGGAATTTTAAGTCCGGTTATAAGCTTTGGTTTCCACAACATGGATAAGCGACAGAACTTCTGTCAGGGACTGTAGAACAGCCATCTCTGCACCTGTATAAACGTACTTCTGCTCCGAGCCATTTTCATATCTTGTAAATTTTGACTTTTGCATTTAGATATGTATCCATGTCACAGATTGTAGGATCACAAATCTGCAGTGTATAAATTTACCCTTGGGCTACATTCACACGACTTAATTCTTTGCAGTGAAATAAGCTCTTATTTCACAGGAGAAACGCACATTTGAAAACATGTTTTTTTCATGCATTTTTATGCAAGATTTCTTAATTTGATGTCTTTTGGTCCATTTTTTTGCTGCTTATTTTGTCTTTCTTTAATTACAGAAAACTATAATGTACTTGTTGGGAGTTGTGGCATGATAATGGTCCTGCTCATATTTTGTGCAGAGCGTACCGCGTCAAACAGTGCACAAAATAAATACAGCTGTGTGCCCGATGCATGCTTATTCCCATTTAGTGACCCTAGTCTCACTTTTTTGGTGCAGATTTTGATGCATAATCGTGACATACATTTTTGCACTTCAAATGTCGTGTGAACCCGATCTTAGGGTATGTTTGCACATATGTCAAAATTAATTTTAATAGAAAATCCGCACCATAGGTGAACTGCAGTGCAAATCTGTTGTAGAAAACCAAAAAAAAAAAAGTGACGTCACTTGACGAAGAATCCACTCAAGTTCTGCTCTGGATAGCAGAGACATGGATTAGCCTCGTGTAGAAGAGAGGCGAAATCAGGGCTGTGGAGTCGGAGTCTATTTTGCAGGAATCGGAGCCGTCGTAAAATGGACCGACTCCCAAAATATATAATTCGTTGCTCCAGTTAGTTCGATGCAGTGTAAGTAGCAAGAGGAATTGGGCCGGCCAGTGCTGCTGCTCCCATATCTTCAGCCTTATCACATGAGGAGTGTAATTGATGACATGGAGCAGGCAAAGCGCTGCCCCAGGGGGAAGATTCTGCTCCATGGCAAACAGATTTCAACAAAATTTTTCACCTGCTTCCAAAGAAGTAGAAGAGTTCAGCCATTCATTAAAACGGACTGTGGCTGAGGCAATTCCTTTATACCCTGACATTGTTAGAGATGTTGCCCCTGTGGTCACCGCTTTGCCCCCAACCCAAGTTAGTGTTGAGAGGCCGTTCTCTAGCCTGGAAATAATGAGATCAGATGTGAGGTCATGTATGCAGGATCTGATGGAGGAGATACTATTTCTCAGAACAAATTCAGAGACTCCAGTGTTTTGCATATTTACAATTTTTTTGTGTCATATCCAATAAATATATTTTACACTGACAAGCAAAATGGTAACAATGTTTTGAACTTGTGACTTTCAGGCTCCATATCTCACCGTCCACTACAGCTTTGTACATGAGGCTACTGTAATTTTATATACAGTCATCTTACCTATCATACATAAATTTGACTTGCAAGTATTTAGCATCTGCTTAGTTCTGAAGATTCTTTCCTGTAACTGCATTGTTGCTCCTAAAAATCAAAATGTTAATTTCTATTGTTAGTATTTGGGAAATCCACCTTCTGGTTTTCAGCACTGCCTGAATCCTTCTGGGCTCTGAATCAGAATCAAGCATGTCTTGACTAAAATCTGATCCCAGGTCTCTTCTACACATTCCCAATGTTGGCGCAGACTGGACTTCGATACAAATACAGCTTTTTCTTCAATTCTACCCACAATCGTTAAAAAGATCAAATATTTTTTACCATTTTTCTTGTCAGTGTCTGTTCTACCTAAATAGCTTGATTATTGTATCATAAGGTGATAAAAAGTCTGATGTTACCATTTTACTACAGTAAAGTTATCACTTAAACATGCGCCGTGTATGAGGAAGTGAGGAGTCGGAGTTTTGGGAAATTGAGGAGTCGGGGCTTTGGCTTGCCGACTCCACAGCCCTGGGCGAAATCCACACATACACTTTAAAGTCTGTGTAGAAAGGTGTGGATTTTAGAGATGGACTCTGTGGAGAATTTTTCTGGGTGGAAATGACACGAACTAGAATTAAAAAAAAACACTTACAGCATCAAAACAACTAAAGGAAATGAATGAACTGTTTGATTCAGACAGTTCAGATTTCGTAACCCCTTTCCGACATATGAGTAAATCATACTTCCAGTAAGGATGTATGGAGAGGACTCACTCACTGAGCCCACTCCATATGTGGCAGGTGGTGGCTGGTGATTACAGCTGACACCCACCGCTAACTGCAGGGATCAAAGTCGGCTGACGCCTGCTGTTCAACCACTTAGCCGGCGTCTAAATGAAGGAGGACAAAGTTCCTCACTCAAATCAGTCCCCCAACAACGAGATCCTGGAGTGCCAACCGGTTACCATGGCAGCAGGAATGAAGCCTTCCCCAGCCGCCACCCTTCCCATGGTCAAGTACCCTAGGAGGACTACAAGTACAAGTGAACAAATTTAAAAAATTCAAAAAATATTATAAAAAAAAAAAATACTAAAAGCCCAAAACAATCCCCTTTTGCCAATTTACAAATAAAAAGGTTACACATAATTGCCATCGCTGCATCCGTAAATATCCAATGTATTAAAATATACCATCATTTATCCCACACGCTAAACACAGTAGTAGAAGAAACAAAAAAAATCTCAAAAAGTCTCATATATCCCAAAATTATAACAAGAAAATCTACACTTCAGCTTGCAAAAAATGAGCCCTCGCACAAGTGGAAAAACAAAAAAGTTATCGGTCATATAAAATAACAATGCAGTAAAAATGGAGCATTTTTTACAGTACTAAAATATAACAAAAACTCATATACATATTTGGTATCACCTGAATTGTATCAACCTGCAGCATACAGAAGACACATCATTTATACCAATGGGGGAACGTCATAAAAGCAAAACCTCGGCAGAAATGGTGCGAGTATTTTTTTCCCCATTTCAAATTAGATTTTTTTTAATTATTATATTATATGGCAAGCGTCAATGGCACCATTAAAACGTACAACTTGTCCTGCAGAAAATAACCCCTTGTCTAAGTAGATGGAGAAATAAAGTTCTGGCTCTTGGAAGGCGGGGAGAAGAAAATAAACACGGCAAATAGTTAAAAGGGTTTTCCAGCCTTTTCCTCATTCTTAAACGTTGCAGTCACAAACTTAAATGCATTTTATTGATATTTTATGTGATAGAACTACACAAAGTAGCAAGTATTTGTGAAATGTTAAAAAATTATACTTTTAAATTTTTTTTTTTGCAAATTCTAATACTGAAAGTGTGTTGAACATATTCAGCCCACTATACTCAGATACTCATATAAAAACAGTGTGACCAATTGCTTTAAGTGACTTAATAAATATAGTACATCTGTATGTAACTTATTCTCAGTAAACTAGTTACTAATTGTTTTGTGAAGGCCTCAGAGGTTTGTTAGTGAACAAACTGCATCATAAAAACCAAGGAACACACCAGACAACTCAGGGATAAAGCTGTACAGTAAACTGCAAGGTTAG
The DNA here is from genome assembly GCA_025379985.1 of Phyllomedusa bahiana. NCBI lineage: Eukaryota > Metazoa > Chordata > Amphibia > Anura > Hylidae > Phyllomedusa > Phyllomedusa bahiana. The sequence goes on along the minus strand of JAODAL010000180.1, from coordinate 89,787 downwards.
GTTTTAAAAACATCTCATGGAGTACCGTTCAATCCAACATCTGTAAATGGAAGGATTATGACAACTGCTAACCAGCCAAGACATGGCCGTCCACCTAAGGGTATGTCTACACGGCATAGTTTACAGATGGATTTTGAAACATTTTTTCGGATTTGGATGGTTTTCAAATCCCACTGTAAATCCATCCCCATAGACCTCAATAGAAAATCTGAGGTTGGTTTTTAAAAAACTTAGAACATGCACAATAATCCACCAATTTTCACTAGAATAGCGGTGGAAATTTAGTATTAAAGTCAATGGGGAGGCTAAAAACCAGCCAGAAAATATGATGAACGTTTTTTTTTTCATGGATTGTGAATGGATTTTTGGATTTGGTTTTCAGCCTCGCCATTGGCTTCAATAGTAAATTGAATACACACTATACAGGTTAGGGATATATATATATATATATATATTATATATTTTTTATATATATACATATATATTATATATATATATATATTTTTTTTATCAATAGATACCCCCTAAAGAAGTAAAGGAGAGAACAAAAACAAATCCTAAAGTCGTGCCAAAAACGGAGTTAAATTCCTCAGGATTTAGTGTACAAATATGAATTCAGAATCCTACAGTATTTTGTCACATGGAGCATTTCTGGTGGGTTGTTTGGCGCTTTTTTTTTTCTTCTTCTTTTGGGGTGTATATTTCTGCAAAAAAAACAAAAAAAACCTCAAAGAATGCGCAAAAAAACACACCAAAACGCTCTGTGTGAAAGCACCCTTAGGCTACATCTACACTACAGTGATTTACTCTCAAATATTTAAGCAGATACGGTTTTCAGAATCCACAAAAATCTGATTTCAAATCATTGCCATAGACCTCAATAGAAAATCAGAGCTGTAGTGAACACAACTCGAATTTTCTGAGGTCAGATTTGAAATCCAAAAATCAGGTCAAAAAGCTTAGAACGTGTTCTATAATCCGCCGGATTTCACTTGAAAACGGCGGATTATAGTCCTGTTCTATTAAACAGGATGTCCGAAAGCCAACGCAAAACCGAGAACCAAGTGTAAAATACTGGTTGAATTCTTCATAGAATCCGAGGAGTATTTGGTCCTCTGCCGTGTGGATGTAACCTATTCTGACAGCCCAAACAGGGAGAACACTAATTAGAGAAGCAGCCAAGAGGCCCTGGGTCACTCTGGAGGAGCTGCAGAGATCCACACCTCAGGTGGGAGGATCTGTCCACAGGACAACTATTAGTCAAGTCCTCCACAAACCTGACCTTTATAGAAGAGTGGCTAGTAGAAAGCCATTTTTGAAAGTAAGTAGCATGAGAAGTCCCACTTGCAGTTTGCAAAAATCTATGTAGGGGACACAGCAGGTATGTGGAAGAAGGCGCTCGGGTCAGATGAGACCTAAATTGAACTTTTTGGCCTTAATGCCAAACGCTTTGTGTGGAGGAAAGCCAGCAATGCACATCACCCTGACCACACCATCCACACCGTGAAGCATGGTGGTGGCAGCATCATGCTGGGCGGAGGCTTTGCTTCAGCAGGGACGAGGAAGCTGCTCCGAATTGAGGGGAAGATGGATGGAGGAAAACCTGTTAGAGGCTGCAAAAGACTTGAGACTGGGGCATAGGTTCACCTTCCAGCAGGACACCGACCCTAAACATACAGCCAAAGCTACAATGGAATGGCTTAAATCAAAGTATATCCAGGTGTCAGAATGGCCCAGTCCAGACTTATTTCCCATTGAGAATCTGTGTCCGGACTTGAAAATAGCTGTTCAAACATTCGCCAATCTGACTGAGCTGAGGCTATTATACAAAGAAGAATGGGCAAAAATTCCAGCCTTTAGATGTACAAAGCTGGTAGAGACATCCTCCAACAGACTGCAGCTGTCATGGCAGATAGAGGTGGTCCTACAAAGTATTGGCTCAGGGGGGGCTGAATAGACACTCACCACACTTTTCAATTTTGAAAATTTGCAAAAATTTGGAAAAGCTTCTTTCATTTTCTTTACACCTCACAAATACTTGTTACTTTGCGTTGTTCTATCACAGAAAATACAAGTAGGTTTGTGGCTGTAACATTTAAAAATGAGGAACAGTTCAAGGGGTATGAAGACTTTTGCAACCCACTGTATTACAATTATTTTGTTACTATCTATATTTTTCTTGATAAGTAAATGAATAATTAATTTTACAATGTAAAAAAAAACAAAAAAAAAACACACCTTACAATCAAATAGATCAACCTGACAGTGAGATATCCTGCACAACTCATCACAGTCAGAATAGCAGAATTAGTCCAGGACTACACACAGATATCATTTGTGTCACTGGAAAGAATGAAAAATGTTGCTACCTATGTACACAGCCTGATGCTTTTCCCCTGAAGGGTATGCGAGACAGCGCAATTGTGTAATATGCCGGAAACGCGCACCACAGTTACGGTAACTCGTAGCTCTCAGAGAGCTATGCATTGCACCCGTCTTCTCTTAGGCCATGTTCACACGGCTTAAAATTGGACGTATTTCAGTCCGTAATTACATGCCGGAGTGCGCAAATTACGGCTGGAATCCGTCCCGGTCATTACGGTAATCCACAGGTCTCATATAGAACTATGGATTACGTCTCCTCTCCCTGCTCGGCGAATGCGCTGGGCGAGGAGATAATTGACATGTGAATTACCAGCGGCGTATACGCGCCGCTGGTAATGCAGGTCTATGGGCCGGTGAGGTGCCGGCCCCCTGCACCCGCCCCCACGGCGTAATTGCGGGGCGTAATTACGCCCTGCAAATACACTGTGTGAACATAGCCTTATACGTATTGAATGCCCGGTGAAAGAAAAAGAAGCTTTACTTTTACGACTGAGGTGGGGTCCCAGCAGTATGACCCCAATAACCAGACATCAATGAAAAACCTGACAAGCGGTTTGAAAATAAAAAAATCAAATAAAAATCCTCCAATTTGTTTTAGTGGAGTCATAGTCCGTATGGGATGAAACAAAAGACACTGATGCCCCAAAGTTACTATGTGTCATTATAATTAACTTCAATAGGAATTTAGGATATTTCAGAAAACAAGTTTCTATGAATACCTTCTGTTTGACCAAACTAAGGCCCCAATTTATCAAATAGCCCGAGATCACCATTTTACTACAGAAAATGTATTAACAAATATCAGACATTTCTAAAGTGACGGAAACATATAGAAGCAGGAGGTTTGCTTTACTAACGCCGCAGTCAGGATCTCTTCTTTGACAACCATTTTTAAACTGGTCACAGGACCCAGCAGCCAACGACGGGAGCTGCCAAACTGTGCCACCATTTGGTTTGGGGCTGGAAAGACTTGTCCAATCTCTTGCTTCTATCAGACATAAGTGGCAGCCATTGTGTCTGGCAGCCATTTCTCTCCCTGACAATTCACATTACTGGCACAAGCAATAGTGCGAGAACAGCACCAATAATTCCTCTCTTTGATTTGGACAGAAACGCAACAGATGACCCAGGTCGGTCCTCACCGGCCGTACACAAGCCATATTGTAATTACAAAATAAATGGAACGCGTCGGCTCATAGTGAACTGCACTGAAACATGATCAACTTGAAAAAGTTATTACAAGCCAAAATGTTCCATTTGTCGTGTACTGTACATTTGTTCTAGCTCGGATAGTGTTGTTGGACATGCTAAGCACTGGCAGCACTGGGATGGGGGTGACAGCAACCAAGGGTAGAGATGAGATGGGCACAGACATTAGACCATTCGTGGCCACCTCCATAACACTGGACTGACCCAGTAAAGATAATCCATGCGAGAATGTGAGCAGGTTCTCCAGATTTTAGGTCATATCCCGTACATTATACAACAAATGGCACAATGTGGATTATAATAAGCCTTTTCCAAGTTGGTCGTGTTTCAGAAAAGCTTATTTGTAGCCAAAACGTTCCATTTATTGCGTACGGATATAACACAGGTGGTCATGAATTTCCTGCTGCCACAAGGGTGAACCATGGTGCCGACGCTGCAGAAAGTTTCCCCTCTGGTTAGAGCACAACATTTGGTTTGTTAGTGACTGTGCTGGACCCGTCTGTTAGTACATTGTTCTAATTCAGATGGTGATGATGGAAATCAAGGGCACAGACATTAGACGTGGCCACCTCCGTGACGCTGGACTGACCCAATAACGTGAATTCATGCGAGAACCTCAGCAGGTTATCTGTATGTGTATGGGAACTGACATAAAGCACAGATAACCTGCTCAGTTCTATGGATTCACACTACTAGGTCAGTCTATTGTTACAGAGGTCCAATGTCTGTGCCCATCTCCCTCTGCCCTTGGTTGCGTTTCTCAACATCACCATCTGAACTAACAGACCGGTCCATTAATTTCACTAACAAACCAGAGGCGGCACTTTCATGGTCAACCCTTGTGGCAGCAGGAGATCCATGAACCCCGTGTTCTATCCGTACACAATAAATGGAGCGTCTGGGCCTCTAATAAGCAATTAATTTGGGAAAGGCTTATTATGACCCCATCAGTCCATTTGTTGTGTAGTGTACGGGATATGACATAAATCATAGAGAACCTGCTCCGTTCTCTGGATTCACATCTGGCATTACAGAGGTGGCCACGTCCAATGTCTGTGCCCACCTCCCTCCGCCCTCGGGTGCCCACCATCTGCACTGACAGGTCCAGTCACCAGAGGCGACACTTCCCCGGTCAGCCCTGGTGGCCGCAGGAGAGCCATGAACCCCGTGTTCTTTCCCTACACAAGAAGTGGAGCGTCTGGGCTTCTACTAAGCGTCTCGGAAACGATTAATTTGGGAAAGGCTTATTATGACCCCATCAGTCCATTTGTTGTGTAGTGTACGGGATATGACATAAATCAGAGAACCTGCTCAGTTCTATGGATTCACACTACTAGGTCAGTCTATTGTTACAGAGGTCCAATGTCTGTGCCCATCTCCCTCCGCCCTTGGGTTGGGTGCCAGTTGCCCACCACCTGCACTGCCAGGTCCAGGCACTAACAAACCAGAGGCGATACTGCATAAGTCATAGAGAACCTGCTCCGTTCTCTGGATTCACGTCACTGTGTCAGTCTATTGTTACAGAGGTCCAATGTCTGTGCCCACCTCCCTCGGGTGCCCACCACCTGCACTGCCAGGTCCAGTCACCAGAGGCGGCCCTGCCCCGGCGGCCGCAGGGGATGCACGTGCGGGGTCAGCCCTCCGTGGCCCACACGATACAGGTGGAGGCTCCTGTGCAGCGATCAAGGGTCAGCGCTCCCGGCCGCGTCTTGTGACCTTGCTCCGATCACAATCTGCGGGGAGCGTCACTCACCCAGCAGCAGCAGCTTGAGCTCCCTCCGAGCATCCCGCTTGTCCCTGCGGAGCTGGCGCTCGATCTCGGCGTTAATCCTCTGGGACTCCTTCTCCTCCGCGGACAGGCAGCACCCGGCCATGCTCAGGACACAGGAGTACAGCTCAGCCTGGGCTCCGGCAAAAGTTCAAGCACAGGAGGGAGGGGAAGCGAACAAAGCCAGGGACTCCCTGCTTCCCTCCTTCCTCGCCCTGGGAAGTTGTCGGCTCTCACAGCAGCGGTAGCGGCTCCCTGCTAGCGCTCCCTCCTGCAGGCATGTGCGAGGTGCAGGGAGCCGCGGGCAGGCAGCTGGCAGCGTCTTCTCCGCACAGGGAGCCCACAAACACCGCTGCGCCGCTCCAAGCTGTCTTTTCCTGGAGTAAAGTAGAGGCGGGGAAACAGGGCGTCTCTGTCCTCAGGCTGCCTCCTCCTCCAGCGGCGACACCGGGCTGGGCCTGTCACAGCGCTGGCCCGCAGCACGTCCTCTGCCAGCCCCGGGCACCAGTGGGCAGCTGGGTGCAAGCCCACCTTCCCCAACACGGCTACACCTCCTGACCCATCAGCCTGGGAGCATGACCCCAGCAGGGCCGGAAAGAATCGGGGGCTGTTCACACCACGGGTTTGTGTCCGTCATAGAATGCATTGCCGCAGTGTATGTCTTTGGTATCGTAAACCCAGCCTAACCCAGGGAGGATGACCCCAGCAGGGTATGATACAATTGGGGGCTGTTCACACCACGTTTTTAAAACAAGGAACGTGTGGAGACTATACATTGACTTCTATGGCTGGATGTATTGCCACAGTCAGGGCTGCCATCAGTCACCTATTAACCCTTTCAGGGCCCATCAGCCGAATCAATGGGGCCACCACCCATTACTAGTTCCTATTTTTTTATCCCTTAAATTAGCCCCACAGGAGTACTGCCCTATTGGCACCCTTGGCCACAGTGTATGTCTTTGGTATCGGTAAACCTAGCCTAACCCTGTGAGGATGACCCCAGCAGGGTATGATACAATTAGGGGCTGTTCACACCACGCTTCTAAGCACGTTTGTAAAACTAAGAACATGCACCCACATGTGTGCGGTGACTGTACATTGACTTCTATGGCTGGATGTATTGCCGCAGTGTATGTCTTTGGTATCGGTAAACCTAGCCTAACCCTTGGGAGGATGACCCCAGCCGGAGGTGCCCAGAAAGCAGGGGCGCCAATAGGGCAGCACAGGCAGTACTCCTGTCAGGGGCCCTAATCAAAAAGGGGCCCACTGATATATTAAAAAATAGGAACTAGTAATGGGTGGGGCCCCATGTGATTTGGCTGCATGGGGCACTGAAATAATAATAGATGACTGATGGCAGCCCTGCCAGCAAGTATTAAAGACTTGGGGGCTGTTCACACCACGCTTTTGTGTCATAGAACGTACCCACATGTGTGCGGCGAGTATACATTCCTTCTATGGCTGGGCGCATTGCCGCATGTCTTTGGTATCCGTAAACCTAGCTCACAGATTTAAGTAAATAGGGCCTTTTTCTAAAATATAACTTTTAATACATCAATTAAAACTACAAACCCCCAAATCACAAAGCGTTAAATACATAAACACTAAAGCCACTGCCATCACCTCAATTCACAAAGTATTCCTCCCCCCAAACCTGATACTTGTCAGATAATTAGAACATAAGTAACGACTGCTGCTGCTACTCACGATTAGTTGACTGTCATGTGCTTATCCAACATACGTAGTGGAGGGGATACAGAAAAAAATGTTCAAATCATTTCCCTCGTGCTTGCTCTATACTAACACCTACACACAGGACGGGGTGTTAGTCCCAAAAAGGACGGCCCCATCCATCGGTGGCTGACCCACAAACTGGGGCAGATTTATCAAGGCAGTTGTGCCAGAATTCTGGCTCAATTTGCACCAAAAACCAGCTTTTCACCACATTTATTATGTGTTTTAGACAGTTTCAGGCGCTTCAGCACCGCATCCGACAAAGGGGCGTGACTTCGTTAAAAGGGCGTGGTTTTGTGGGAAGAGGGCGTGGCTAAATGCGACAAAAAAATGCAGGATGTGCGACCAAATTCTGGCGTAAAAGTAAGCCAACTTAAAGATGGTACAAACTGAGACTAGACAGTACTAACCTGCGGCAGATTTCTCAACACTATGATAAATGTGGCGCATTCTAAGACTGTCTAGTCTAAGTTTACACTGTCTAAAAGTAAGACACTATTGATAAATCTGCCCCACTGTCTCAAGATGAAGAATAAATACTAAACAATACACAGTAATGCAGCCTTAATTTTCACGCTGCATTTTGTATCTATTAGGATAGGAGTTCACTCCATTGTGGGTTGTCTATAGGCATGCCGCACTTTTAATCCCCTGAGAAACCCCTGTTGCATCAGAGGGGGGAAATGCGTCGGGATGTAGTGCCTTTCCCTGATTGAAAGGAGAGAGCGTGGAAATGAAGGCTGCATTACTGTGTATCTTTTACTATTTATTCTTCACCTAGAGACAGTTTGGGCCACATGTATGAAAACTGTCTAGGTCACAGGTGTCAAACTGCGGCCCTCCAGCTGTTGGGAAACTACAACTCCCATCATGCATTTGTATATCTATAAAATGGCATTGATGAGGGGAGTTGTAGTTTCCCAACAGCTGGAGGGCGCAGTTTAAACCCCCCTGGTCTAGGTCTAATAGCAACCAATCAGAGCCCCCCTTTCATTTTATATAGTGCTCTCCTAAAATGAAAGGGGCGCTCTGATTGGTTGCTGTAGGCAACAAAGTGCATTTTAGACAGTTTTCATACATGTGGCTCTTTGTGTATATAAGGTCAGCCACCGATGGATGGGGCCGTCCCTTTTGGGACAAAACACCCGCCTGTGTGTAGGTGTTAGTATAGGCAAGCACAAAGGGAATTATTTGAACTTTTTTTTCTGTATCCCCTCCACTACGTATGTTGGATAAATACATGATGGTCAACTAATCGTGAGTAGCAGCAGCAGTCGTTACTTATGTTCTAATTATCTGACAAGTATCAGGTTTTGGGGGAGAAATACTTTGTGAATTGAGGTGATGGCAGTGGCTTTAGTGTTTATGTATTTAACCCTTTGTGATTTGGGGGTTTTTAGTTTTAATTGATGTATTAAAAGTTATAGAAAAAGGCCATATTTATTTTAATCTGTGAGCTAGGTTAGTCTGGGACTTGTCTCAAACTGCTGGAGTTTCAGTAATAACTGTAATTGGGTATCTGTAAACCTAGCCTAACCCAGGGAGGATGACCCCAGGAGGGTGTGGAAGAATTGGGGCTGTTCACACCACACTTCTGAGCACGTTTTTAAAACAAGGAACATGTACCCTCGTGTGTGGAGACTATACATTGACTTCTATGGCTGGACGCATTGCCACAGTGTATGTCTTTGGTATCCGTAAACCTAACCTAACCCTGGGAGGATGACCCCAGCCGGAGGTGCCAAGCAAGTATTAAAGAATTAGGGACCGTTCACACTGCACTTTTGTGTCCATCACAGGACATTTGGCAAAGGAGCAAACGTAGAGTGAATAAGACTATGCTCTATTACACTTTGGGACAGTATATGGCTAGAGTCACATCTCATTAATCCACTAGTCTTGCTTACATGTTTTAAACTAAAAACATGTATCTACTTTTGCAATGTAGTTAAATGTGATATGAACCTACCCTAACCCTGGGAGGATGACCCCAGCAGGGTGTGAAAGAATTGGGGGCTGTTCACACCGCGCTTTTGTGACCGTCACAGGACATTTGACAAAAGGGGCAAATGTAGAGTGAATAAATTAGGCTATGCTATAAATAAGGCTATGCTATATCACTCTGCTGCTCCGCAGGAGGATATGACTAGGTTCACATCAGAATAACCCACTAGTCTCACGTACACGTTCTGTAAAACAAATTAGCCATAAACTGCTGCGGAGCGTCATAGAGTTTAGTCTTATTTATTCTACGTTTGCTCCTTTTGCCAAATATCTACGCATCCTGTGACAACAAGAAAAGCGTGGTGTGAACAGAGACAAAAATGAGATGTGGACGACACCTAAATGTTTAATACTCTGCTGTTTCACCTCTGGCTGAGGTCATCCTCACAGGGTTAGGCTTGGATCACATCAAATTAGTATTACTGTATCCATTGACATCTATGGCTGGATGGATTGCCGCAGTATATGTCTTTTGTATCCGTTACATGACCTTACTGTGCCTTTTTTGCAGTATGGTCAAACGTGATGTGAACTTAGCCTTACCCTGTGAGAATGATCGGAGCTGAACCAGCAGAGTATTAGGGCTTGTCCCCACGGCATCGGTTATTTGTCGGGTTTTCAGATGGTTTGCGGTTTTACAAACTGTCTGAAAACCAACAAGCAATGCTCCCCACAGACTTCAATTTAAAATCTGTACAGCAGTCCTCACTACACAGATTTTCCAGCAGACTTTTTTTACACTGCCGGCGGTCTGAAAAACTTAAAACATGTTCATTCTTCAGCCTGGTTTTCGGGCACAACATGAACATGTGGGTGTGAAGGGCGAGGGCTTGAATCCACAAATCTGCGTGCCATAAAAAGACCAAATACCGGTTGGCACTTCCGACCAGTACTTGGTCTTTACCGTGTAAACGCACCCTAAAATAATTAGAGGCTATTCACATCTCAGTTTTGTCTCAATTCATACCACGCCTTTGTGTCAGTGACAGAACGAGCAGACGTTCGGCAAAAGGAGCAAACATAGAGTGAATAAGACTATGCTCTATCATTCTATGCAGCTCCACAGCAGGTTCACATTACATTATTCCACTAATCTCACATACACGATTTTTAAACAAAAAACTTGTACCCAAACAAGTGCGGTGACATATACAGTATCTCACAAAAGTGAGTACAACCCTCACATTGTTGTATACATTGTATCATGGGACAACACTGAAGATATGACACTTTGATACAATGTAAAGTAGTCAGTGTACAACTTTATAACGGTGTAAATTTAGTGTGCCCTCAAAATAACTCAACACAGCCATCACTGTCTAAACCACTGGCAACAAAAGTGAGTACACCCCTAAGTGAAATTGGACAAATTGTGGCCAATCTGCCATTTTCCATCATGTTGTCAAGTGACTTGTAAGGCCATGTTCACATGGCTTAACTGCGGGACATAATTACGCCCCGCAATTACGCCGTGTGGCCGGGGGAGTGAGCGGGGGGCCGGCACTTCGCCGGCCCATTGACTTGCATTACCAGCGGCGCGTATACGCCGCTAGTAATTCACATGTCAATTATATCCCCGCCCAGCAGATTCGCCGAGCAGGGAGAGGAGACGTAATCCATAGTTCTCTATGAGAACTGTGGATTACCGTAATGAATGGTCCGTTTTTAGCCCGTAATTTGCGCACTTCGGCGCGTAATTACGGACCGAAATACGGACCATTTTAAGCCGTGTGAACAGGGCCTTAGTGTTACAAGGTGTCAGGTGTGAATGGTGAGCAGGTGTGTTAAATTTGGTATTATTACTCTCACAATCTCTCATACTGGTCATTGGAAGTTCAACATGGCACCTCATGGTAAAGAACTGTCTGAGGATCTGAAAAAAAGAATTGTTGTTCTACATAAAGACAGTCTAGTTTATAAGAAGATTGCCACCATCCTGAAACTGAGCTGCAGCACTGTGGCCAAGATCCTACTGCGGTTTAACAAGACAGATTCCTCGCAGAATAGGCCTCGCCTAGTCGACCAAAGAAGTTGAGTACACATGCTTAGTGGCATATTCAGAGATTGTTTTTTTCAGAAATACATATGAGTGCTGCCAGTGGTCAGAGTGCTGGTGGGTGGTCAGCCGGTCAGTGCTCAGATCATACTCCATGCACTGCATTAATTTGGTCTGCATGGCCAACCAGGTGAGCAGTACAAAGACAAGTGTGTTTTGCCTACAGTCAAGCATGGTGGTGGGAATGTCATGGTTTGGGACTTCCTGAGCGCTGCCGGCTGTGGGGAGCTCAAATTCACTGAGGGAACCTTGAATGACAAAATGTGCTGTGACTACTGAAGCTGAGTCTGATCCCATCCCCTCGGAAACTGGGCTGCAGGGCAGTATTCCAACATGATAATGACCCCAAACATACTTCCAAGACGACCGCTGCCCTGTTAAAGAAAATAAGAGTAAAGGGCCGTTCACACGGCTTATTTCGGCACAGATTGGCGCCGTACTGCGCGCCGGATTTGCACTGCAGTACGGCGCCAATCCGTCACCGTAATTACGGTAATCCACCATTCTCATAGAGAACAGTGGATTCCGTCGCTCCTCCCCGCTCGGCGAATCCGCCGGGTGGGGAGAAAGTGACCTGCACATTATCCAGGCGCAATACGCGCCGTGGATAATGCAAGTCTATGGGGTCGGCGGGTAGCGCCCCCGCCCTTTATTCAAGACGGATATGCGAGCGCAATCCGGCTCGCAATTCCGTCTTGAATAAGCCGGGTGAACATGGCCTAAAGGTGCTGGACTGGTCAAGCATGTCTCCAGACCTAGACCCTATAGAGCATCTGTGAGGCATCCATATATAGAATGTGGTGCAGTGCAAGGTCCCTAACATCCACCATGTCATCATGGAGGAGCGGAAGAGGATTCCACTGGAAACCTGTGAAGCTCTAGTGAACTCCATGCCCAAGAGAGTTAAGGCAGTGCTGGAAAATAATGGTGGCCACACAAAATATTGACACTTTGGGCACAATAGCAGCAGCACTCTTCAAGCACTAAAAATAGAGGCAAAGGAGACGCAGTATTTTTTTGGAAAAGCATTTCTGCTACTTTGGAATACATTAAAATTTTAAAGTTCTTAGTGTACATTTTTGTTTAAAAATGTAAATGTCCGTCTACTAACGGCAAGGTGACCTCAATTCAGATGGGAACTTACGCTATATGCTACCTCTATTGGTGTCTGTTCAGACCTCCACATTTCAGGGAGAGAAGATTTCAGCTATAACCTGATCTGATTAAACCCTTCCCAACATGGGACATGTCCTAGCAGGAAGTGGACGTATGCATATGTCCTGGCGATCGTGCAGGCTTACAAGCGAGCCCCGCACACTCAAAACATGGGACCAGCGGTAAATTACCGCTGGCCTCATGCCGCATCACCCACAGCCTGAGTGAGTTCTGACCGTGGGTGTTTAACCCCATAACTCCGACGATCAATTAAGATCGTCGGAGCTAAGTCACAGGCAGGAGGAGGGAGCCCCTCCTGCCTACTCCCGGCGCGCTGCTTCTCTACAGTGCGGCAGCGATCGCTTAACAGATGACCCCAGGAAGTGAAAGTCGCTTCCCGGGGCCATCTGTGACGTCACCATTCCCACAATGCATTGTGGGTATGGTGACTGACAGTTGTCATGCCAACCAGTACACAGCAGCAATACTGTGTACTGGTCTGCCTTGTAACAGCAATCTGAAGATTGCTATTACAAATCCCGTATGAGGAAAAAGTGTAAAAAAAATTAAACAAGTGTAAAAAAAGTGAAAAAGTAAAACACAAAAAATAAAATTAAAACACGTACATCGCCCTTTTCCCCTTTACAAACGCCAATCGCCCTAAAAAAGATAAAAAATAAATAAAATACCCATATTTGGTATCGCCACGTGCGTAACGACCCTCCCTATAAATATGTCACGTCAATTAACCCATACGGTGAACGCCATAAAAAAAACCCCAAAAAATCAATCAAAGAATTGATTTTTGTTCATCCCGTAGCACATCAAATGGAATAAAAAGCGATCAAAAACTCATATAAACACCAAATTTGTACCAATTAAAACGTCAGTTCATCCCGCAAAAAAAAGTCCTTATACGTCACTGTATACGGAAAAATAAAAAAGTTAGCGATGCATAAATATTGTTTTACACAATAAAAACATTTCTTTTTCTTGTTTTTTTAAAGTGCTTCAACATAAAAAAAACTATATAAATTGGGTAACGCCGTAATCGTAATGACCCACAGAGTAAAGCTAACTTTTCACAGATACTGCATGGTGAGTGCTGTTAAAAATACAAATAAAAAACACTTCTAGGATTGCAATATTTTCGTCACCCTGCCTTCCAAAAAACGGATTTAAAACTGATCAAAAAGTCTTATCCCCCAAAACATGATACCAATAAAAACGTCAACTCATCCCGCAAAAAACAAGCCCCTACACAGAAAAATAGAAAAGCTATGGCTCTCAGACTATGGCGATGCAAAAACATGTATTCCTTTGTGAATAAAAGTGTTTTTATTGTGTAAAAGCAGTAAAACATAAAAAAAAAATACAAATTGGGTATCGATGTAATCATATTGACCTGTTGAATATAGCTAGCATGTCATTTATAGCGCACGGTGACCGCTGTAAAAAATCAAAAAAGAAAACACTACCAGGAATGCTGTATTTTGTTCAAAATGCCTCACTAAAACCTTAATAAAAAGTGATCATAGCATCATATGCACCACATGGTACCAATAAAAATGGCAACCCATCCTGCAAAAAACAAGCCCATAATCAGCTCCGTATGCAGAGTAATGAAAAAGTTATGGCTGTCAAAATAGGACAACATAAAAAAGCAATTTTTTATAGACCTATTTCTATTGTGTAAAAGTAATAAAACATAAATAACTATATAAAACTTATATCATTGCAATTGTACCGATCCCCATAGTAAAGTTATCCTGTCATTTATCCCGTACGGCGAACACTGTAAAAATTAAGCCCAAAAAGCAATGGGGTAACGGCCCCCCCCCCCCCCCCCCATTTTTTAGGGGAGTTCATTAAGTTTTAGAACCTTAGGGATCCTTCAAACCTGAAATGGTGCCTAAATAAAAACGTAATGAAAATGAGACCCCAGAGTCCGGTAGATGCTCCTCCTATTCTGAGGCTTGTGGTTGAGCCAAATAGTGCACTAGGGCCACATATGGAATATCTCTGAAAACTGCAGAATCTGGGGAATCAATGTTAAGTTGCATTTCCCTGATCACATCTACCGTGTTCTTGAGAATAATGGATAAAAATTGAAAATCTGCAAAAAAGTGAAATTTTTAAATTTCACCTCCACCTTGCTTCAATTCCTGTGAAACACCTAATTGGTTAATAAACTTCCTAAATGCTGTTTTGAATACCTTAAGGGGTGTAGTTTCTTAGATGAAGTCATTTATGGAGGTATCCAACATAGAGGCCAATCAAAATCACGTTAGAACTGGACTGGTCCCTAAAAAGAAGTATATTGCTAATTTTCTTGAAAATTTGAAAATTACTGCTAAATTTCTAAGCCCCCTAATTTCGTAAAAAAAGACATTTAAAAAAATGATGCCAACCTACAGTAGTTATATGATAGATGCTAGTTATAAACTGTTTTAAATGGAATAACTATCTGTCTTACACGCAGAAATTTTTGAAGTTTGAACATGGTAAATTTTTAAAATTTTTCACAATAGTTTGATATTTTTCACAAATAAACAAGGACTTTTTGGACCAAAATTTTTTACTATCTTAAAGCACAAAGTGTTACGAGAAAACATTCTCTGAATCACATGGATAGGTTAAAGTGTCAAAAAGTTATTCTCACATAAAGTGACAGATGACAGATTTAAAAAATGGGGCTCTGTCAGAGAGGCCAAAACTGGCTCCGGCGGTAAGGGGTTAAGAAACCCGTGCAGATGAGTGAGGAGCAAAAACCAAGATGGGAACCAGCCACGTCCCCATGCAAACAGTCTAAAAACAGAATTAGGTCAGCACATCCATTTAGAAAAATAAGTATATAGGTGCACGCTGGCATTGCAGCCAAAAGCAACACAACACAATATGTGCAGCACTACAAGCAGTAAAAAACAGTCAAAAGACCTTTTAAGTGCTTGTAGAGTGCGGCTGATATTGTGTTGTGTTTGTATTGCTTTTGGCTGCCACACCAGCGTGCACCTATATACTTATTTTTCCAAATGGATGTGCTGACCATATTTTATTTCTAGAGTTATTTTGAGAACACCACAAAATTTACATAGTTATACAGGCTATACACTGACTACTTTACATTGTATCAAAGTCTTATATCTTCAGTGTTGTCCCATCTAAACATATAATACATTTTTTACAAAAACATGAGAGGTCTACTCCCTTTTGAGAGATACTGTACATTGAGATCTATGGCTGGACATATTGCCGCAGTATATGTCTTTGGTATCCGGTACATGACTTTACGTCATCTGTCCTTTTATGCAGTATAGTCAAACATGATATGAACCTAGCCTAACCCTGTGAGGATGACTCCAGCTAGAAGTGCCTAGCAAAGTATTACAGAGTTAGGTAGGGTCTGTTCACATCATGCTAATAATTGTAAAGTGAATTAGACTGTGCTCTATGTTAGTATATGGCAGGCATCCTCAAACTGCGGCCCTGCAGCTGTTGGGGAACTACAACTCCCATCATGTATTTATATAATCTAAAACAGTGGGAATGATGGGAGTTGTAGCTTCCCAACAGCTGGAAGGCCGCAGTATGAGGATGCCTGGTATATGGCCAGGTGAACATCACAAAGAGGTTAGAGAAATCCACAGACTTCATGCAAATAAGTGAACAATTTATTAGTGTATTACAATGGACAAATCTCCAGATTTTCAACAGCAGGTGAATATTTCAATAGAGAAAGGGAAGCCAGACATAATATGAACGTTTTCGGCCATGCAAGGCCTTCCTCAGAAACATCTATAAGTAAAAATATATATTATAAGCAAATATACAACAAATATGGAGACATACCAAAATATAAAGGAATGAGCAAGGAGCAAAGAAAGAGTCAGAGCTACAGTGGGAAGATATAAAGTACATAAGAGAAAGATATGCCTAGAAATAAACCGGGAGAAAAAAAAGCTAGGGTCTGATCACATCATGCTTTCGTGTATATCACAGAACATGTGGCAAAAGTAATAATTGTAAAGTGAATTAGACTATGCTCTATGTTAGTATATGGCTAGGTGAACATCACAATAATCCACTAGTTTAAAAATAAAAAAAAACTAGCCATATACTGGTGCGGAGCCACAGAGAGTAATAGAGCATAGTGTTATTAAAGGGGTTGTCTCACTATGAAGATCATAGTTGAAAATGTGGGGGCCAAAAATCTAAGGATGTACGTCCTTGGTTACTATTGGCAAAGTGCTACGGTTTTAGAGAACGGGCTGGTTTACATGTGCTTAGCAATGGTGTTTGTTTACTGGTCAGGGAAGCATTCTGTCCTGCCCAGGTCGTGCACATGCAAAGGAAAGGCAGTTAAGAAGAGGGGCAGGGATGTCTGTATTGGCAGGCAAGGAGGAGAAGCAGTGAAGAGGATACAATACACACAACCCCCCTGCATGTCCTCTCACTGCTTCTCCTCCATGCCTGCCAATACACACATCCCTGCCCCTCCTCTTAACTGCCTTTCCTTTGCATGTGCACGACCTGGGCAGGACAGAATGCTTCCCTGACCAGTAAACAAACACCGTTGCTAAGCACATGTAAACCAGCCCGTTCTCTAAAACCGTAGCACTTTGCCAATAGTAACCAAGGACGTACATCCTTAGATTTTTGGCCCCCACATTTTCAACTATGATCTTCATAGTGAGACAACCCCTTTAAGTTTTATCTCAATTCATACCACGCTTTTGGGTCAGTCACAGGACGTTCAGCAAAAGGAGCAAACGTTGAGTGAAACTATGCTCTATCACTCCCTGCGGCTCCACGGCAGTATATGGCTAGGTTCACATCACGTTAATCTACCAATCTCACACGTTTTTAGACTAAAAATACATACCCAGACATGTGCGGTGACGTTTACATTGACTTCTATGGCTAGATGTATTGCCACAGCATATGTCTTTGGTTGCCATTACTTTACAACATCTGTCATTTTTTGCAGAATAGTCAAATGTGATATGAACCTAGAATAACCCTGGGAGGATGACACCAGCCAGAGGTGCCCAGCAGAGTATTAAAGAATTAGGGGCCTTCATACTATTATTTCCTGTCCATCACAGAATGTTCGGTAAAAGGAGCAGGAGTAGAACCAATGAGACTATGCTCTATCACCCACTGCGGCTCCGCGGCATTATATGGCTAGGTTCACATCTCGTTAATCCACTTGTCTGACATACACGTTTTTTAAACTAAAAACATGTACTCAAACGTGTGAGGTAACTATACATTGACTTTTATGGCTGGACGTATTGCCGCAGTATATATATATACCACACCTTCATGTCCGTCACAGGACGCACGTATGTTTAGAAAATGGAGCAAATTCAGAATGAATAAAACTATACTCTATTAAATTACATTTGTGGCAGAATATGGCTAGGTTCACATCATGTTAATCCAATACTCTCTTGTACATGTATTTTTTAAATAAAAACTTGAACCCAAATGTGTATGTTAATTTCTCTGGCTGGACATATAACCACAGTGTGTGTCTTTGTTATTCGTTACATGACTTTTCCTTGTTTGTCCTAAGTTCACATCACGTTAATCCACTAGTCTGACGTTCCCATTAAAGGGGTTGTATCATTTCATTGAATGGTCTTCAGAATAAGGGGACAGTGAATACAAGCAACTTTGCAATTGGTTGTCATTAGCAAAGCTGACTTGTATTCACAGTTTTCCTTATCTTCTGTTTCTGTTTACACTGATATCCAGTCCTGGTCGGATCCCTCCTCCTTGCATTTCACTAGCTGAGAGCTCATTTATATTCTGTTAGGCCCCCGGTCGGCCGTATTCACGGAGCTTGCATTCCTGTCTTTCACTCAAAGTAAGGGACTGGCACATTTTCACTCTGCACATCCAGAAGAAACAGAATAACACTGCAGGGCTTCTATAACCAGAAAACAGCACAATTGTGTTTCGATTCCTGCCTCTCCTGCATAGAAGGGAGATCTGTGCCGTTCATAGAAAGCTGGATTCATCAGTGCTAAGGCTAGATTGAATGCAGCCTGTGGGTGTATACAGCTCTTACAAAATAAGACTGCATAGGGAGAGACACAGTGACATGTGGACTCAGAGAGGGGTGGGGGGGGGAGTTTCGGGATCCGGCCTGAACAGTGAAGGGGGGATGATATCACCCAGCGGGGAGGGGAAGAAACACCCCTGCATTTCTAGAGTTGAGAAGCTGAGAGCAGTATGAAACACCCAAACTAAAGAAGCGATACATCCCCTTTAAGTAATGATTTTTTTTTCTTTCTCAGAAGGAAGATGCAAGATATATGTTACAGTTTACATTACAATATACTTTTTTTTAAGTGTGTTCCAATGGAAAACTTTAATTAGTTTATGTTCCCATGTTTGTAAATGTAGACATTAGTATCCATCATAAAAGTGTAAACAAATCGACCCAATCAAATTGCAGTGAAAAACGAGTGGACAACCGACGGAGTAGCGAATTTTGAAACAAAAAGAAAACAAAAGGCAAATATGGATGTCAAATATATTCTCAAAACAATGTGCGTTTGGGCTGCGCTTAGCGTATATGTTATGACGTACACATTTTGCA
This sequence comes from Phyllomedusa bahiana, assembly GCA_025379985.1. Lineage (NCBI taxonomy): Eukaryota > Metazoa > Chordata > Amphibia > Anura > Hylidae > Phyllomedusa > Phyllomedusa bahiana. The sequence continues at coordinate 70,866 of JAODAL010000180.1, read as the reverse complement.
GTATGGTTAAAACCTGATGTGAAGGATTATTGATCCAGTGATTTATTCTGATTGCCAGATTGGAGTTGGGAAGGAATTTTTGCCCTAAATTGAGAACAAATGTCTTCTACCTCATGCGGGTTTTTGCCTTCCTGTGGATAAACACTATAGGTAAGACCCAGGCATTGTATGGGCCGTGGGCCATATCTGGTCCTCTAACTAGCTCTGAACGGCCCCTGTGAGATTTCCCGACATTACACGCAACTCAGTAGTCCCCAGCGCCGCCGCCATTCGATGACCGCTAAGGTCCCAAGTCATTACTGGTCGCTAAACTATCGGCTTGGGACGTTGGCGATCGTCGATGGTGTCAGCACCGTGGACTAACTTCATGTGCATCCACTGGGAGCAAATACAGTTTTGGGCTTCTGTGGAGCAGAGAGTGAAGGCTCTCCGCTCCACAGAATACTCCGCTCCAATGAGCTGCAAGCAGGTTTGTGGCTCACCGGAGTACACAGCACAGGTGGCATGATGACATCACGTAGAACTGAGTTAAATATGTTAGTCTGCTCCTCTAAAACCATTCCAATTTCTCATGTGACCCCATGGGAAAATTAATTGTCCACCCCTGCTATAGGGCAACAGGTTGAACTGAATGGCGTCTGTGTTTTTTTTTTTTTTTTTACAAACTATGTAACATAGCCTTAACCAATGAGGATGACCCAAGCCGGTGGTGCAAAGCAGAGTATCAAACAATTAGGGGTTGTTCACATCTCTGTCAGAAATTAGTCGCTGACTCTTTAAAGGGGTTTTCTCTCTATGCAGTTTTACAACCACAGCCAGCTATAGAATCACCCATGCTGTTCAGGCTATGGGCGGGTCTGTAGCAGTGATTGACACTTCAGATTTGCTGTTCCTAGCTATGCATGTTAAACTGACAATAAGTGCCAGAGATTTATAAAGTGTATCACACCAGACGGCAGAGCTCTAAAGGGTGTTTACTTAGCTGAATGAGAGGCTTTCAAAGTCTGTTACTAGAGTTAAAACGCTACAGGAGGTGACTCGCTACAGTTGGGGTGAATGACTGATGGCAGCTTAGAGCAATGAGAGATAAGAGACAGAGGACAGAATGGAGGGGGAAGAGAGATGGTTATAACCAGAAACTTGTGTGCTCGAAGAGGGGATAAAAGCTTCTTTATCCCATGACCAAAGAAAAATCAACAAAACATAGGGCAACATGTATGAAAACTGTTTAGGTCTAAAACTCACTTTTTTGCCCACAGTAACCTATGTCATAGGGTCAGTATGGGTCTATGTAGCGGGATAGCTGAAACCCACTAGTAACAGCATGGAACGGAGCCGGCTCTATTCCCTGCTGTTTAACCCATTAGACACCTTGGGGTGCCAAAAGCTTAACATGGCATCTGGAAGCCTTGTGAATGCTTCCATCAACACTATGGGCGACATATATGAATTCGAATGCGTACTTTTTTTTTACTTGGCGCCGACACCACTATTCTAAATAGATATAGAAGAGTGTAGAATATGACAGATTTTTGACGCATTACATAGAGCTTAGTCCGCCAAGTTTGGCGCATTACACTCTATGCCCATACAAAGCTTGGCGCATTACGCTCTATGTAATGCGCCAAAAATCTGTCGTATTCTACACTCTTCTATATCTATTTAGAACTGTGGTGTCGGCGCCAAGTAAAAAAAAAGTACGCATTTGAATTCATACATGTCGCCCTATGTTTCTTGTTTTACCACCATCTTGGTTCATCTTTCTGCATTGTTTATACAATGCAGAAGGGTAGACTAACAGTCGAGCCCCCTAGTGGTCAAGTACCCAAGGCGGAACTCAATGTACAAATAAAATGAATAACTACTGTTTAAAAGTATTAAAAAAATAAAAATATTAAAAGTTCAATGCACCCCCTTCTGCCATTTTACAAATAAAAAATTAAAATAAAAAAATTTACACATAATTAGTATTACTACATCCAAAAAAAGTCCGATCTATTAAAATATAACATCATTTTGGTGATCATCTCGAATGTCATTTTGTGATAACTCTCTGTCATTGCATTGTTATTGTTACATATATGTTTATGTTTTAAAATTTTATAAAACTTTTAAATTAAAAAAAAATATATAACATCATTTATCCCATATGCTGAACACTGTAGAAGTGAAAAAATTCTAAATGTCAAAATTATCTTTTTTTGATCATTTCACATTCCCTAAAAATTGGAATAAAAGTGATCAAAAAAGTTGCATCAATCCCAAAGTGGTACCAATAAAAAGTACACTTCAGCCTTACAAGAAATGTACCCTCACTCAGGTCCATAGGTAAAAATGCAAAACAATTATTGGTCACAGAAACTGTCGCTGCAGCATAAATTTAAAAAATAGAAAATGTTTTATTTTTTTTCAGGTACTACACCATAACGAAACCCTTACATATTTGGTAGTGCTGGAATCGGATCAACCTACAGAATACAGATAATACATCATTTATAGCAAAGAGTTTCTGCCTTAAAAACAAAACCCCTACAAAAATAGCACAAAGTACGTTTTTTTCACATTTCGCCTGTTTTAAAAAATGTTTGAGGTTTCCAATTTATTCTATGGTACGCTGAATGACACTATTAGAAAGTACATCTTGTCCCGCAAAATAAAAGCCCTCATACGTCTATGTGTGATGACCCAGGGAGAGCAGAGGAGAGGCTGGAGGGGATTAAACGTATGTCACGGTGGCCCTTCCTCCTAACCTCACTTACTCCCCTGGAGTCACAGTTGGAGTTGGAGAAACGCTGCAGGTGCTGAGCAGAGATGATGGGAGTTTTACTCCTCAGATTCCCAATGACACACTCTTTCTTGGGCTGATGTTAATCCCCTTCACTTCCTGTAGATGTTGTGTGGAATGTGTCCGTGGTGTTGGTGCAGAGGATAATAAACAGGCAGGAGGACAAGATGGAGGGTGAAAAGAAAAGCACAATTCTTTACTTCACGAAAGGTGTTAAACCTGGTAGAGCCTCTTTCAGTTTCCTCCTTCTCTGAGTCTGCAGGATGGTTGACCCCACTTCACGGACACACTGATGAGTACAACAACTTTTGAAGGAGCTATAGAAAAAACCAGAAGTTTACATACACTATATAAAAAGACACATATGCATGTTTTTCTCATGATCTGACAGGAAATCAGAATAAACCTTACCTGTTTTAGGTCAATTAGAATTACCAATGTTATTTATATTTTAAAGCAGTTTAGAGTGGGCTCTAGTTGTTCCGTTGTTCTGTCTTCTTTTTGCCTTTTTGGAGAATTGCGTATTATCAGTTTTGTCTTGACCATGCTCTTGTGTTTGTCGCAGTAAGCCCCTATGTTCAGCCAAAGGAGCAAATGTAGTGTGACTACATATTATGCTCTGTGAATCTGCGGCAGTGTTTATTAAGGTGCCTGTTTTCACCATGAAATTGGATCAAAAGCTAGATTTAAATGGCCCCTTACACTGGGGATAATGGGTGCAGCCAAGGGCATAGCTAGAGCTCCACTGCCTAATGATAGCAAACTGAAACAGTAACACAAGTAGTAATGACTAAAGGTATAAATAATAGCGCCATATATCAGAAAACCCAAATAATAATGCTGGATAGCAGAAAACCACCATCTTCTTATTCCCACAAAAAATACAAACACCTCGAGCTCTTGCCCCATAGCAGCTGCTACAGTTGTAGTTGCACCCATGAGTGCAGTCAGCAATGGAAGAATCAAAATGGGACTACATGACTGACACCTTCTTCAGCCATCAATTCCTTATGAAGTTGCAGGCTACACAATTAAATACGTAGCAAAACTTTACTTTTAATTAATCTCACTTTGAGTCTTTCATTGTTGGCAGCAGGAGTGTAAATAGAATTCATAGGATCCCACAGTCAAATGAGATTAGCCCCTACCACTATTACAGTAAACTGAAACCTTAACATAATAACTAAATGTATACATAAATAGCACCATATATCAGAGAACCAACATAGAAGTGGCATATAGCAGAAAGTCATCAACTACTTCCTACAAAAAAGTACAATGTTTCAGCCCCTAAATGGGCTCCCTCAAGCTCTGGGCTTCATACAGCTGCTACAGCCGTAGTTGCACCCAACAATAGAACAATCAGAATGGGAATACCTGACCGGCACCTTCTTCAGTCATCAAATACTGATAAAGGTACAAACTACACAATGAAATACAAAGCAGAATTAAACCTTTAATTATTCCCACTTTGACTTTCATTGCAGGCAGCAGGAGTGTAACTAGAATTCATAGGACCCTGTAGCCAAATGAGCTGGGCCCCAACCATAATAATATGATATCACTATAACATTATAATAGTAGCATATATCAGAGAATTCAAATAGAAGTGCTAGATAGCAGAAAGCTAACAGCTTCTTATTCCCTTAAAATATTCTTGTACCTGAGTGGCCCCATTGTGGCTGCTGTAGTTACACCCATGGCTGGCAGTGCCCATTTGGGGCAATATACTGTCCTATTTATTCCACTTTTCTGGAAAAGCCACAATGCTTTGCACAAGTCACATTTATGCAAATATGTGCAACTGTTTTGCAGTTTTGCACTTACTTTGTCACAACATAGAAGTAATAAAATGGGTGGAGTTCTGTGGAGGGATGTGGTCTTCAGGAAGTGATGGATTTATGATAAATTGCACCTTATTACAGGCAAGAATTTGCATTTCTACTGCACAAAGCACTAAAAGATATAACAGATTTATTAATAGGCATATTTTATGTCAGTGTAGTCTAAAGTAAGACAAGTAGTTATGAGAACTTTAAGGCCGTGTTCACACGGCTTATTCCCGACGGATTTGTGCGCCGTATTGAGCTCACAAATCCGCCGTGAATAAGGGGCGGGACGGGGGCGGGGCCGGAGTGCGGCGGGGGCGCCGCTCCCGGCGCCATAGACAATGCATTGTTTACGGCGCGTCCGCGCCGTAAATAATGTGAATGTCACTTTCTCCCCCCGCGGTGGATTTGCCGAGCGGGGAGGAGCGACGGAATCCACTGTTCTCTATGAGAGCAGTGGATTACCGTACTGTCTCCGACGGATTGGCGCCGTATTGAAGCGCAAATCCGGCACGTAATACGGCGCCAATCCGTCGGCAAATAAGCCGTGTGAACGGGGCCTAAGGGGGTGCCCGGCGTACAGCAGCACGGACTGTGCCCACCGCTATACGCCGGGTGTGCTGGCCAGTGCATACTTCTAAAGCGCTCTGTGTCAGCCGCCATTCACTTTTGTTTTCCCATGTCACTTCTTTCTCCCAGTGTGCAGTATACATCAGGGAATACACAGTGTTATCATGCTATGATTTTACCGTAATTGCGGGTTGTATTTCGGTGTATTGCAGCGCAATTATGCCCCGAAGTACAGCCCACAATTACACCGCGTGAACATACCCTAATGGTAAAGTCTTTTTGAAAGAAATGCATTTACCTTTCACCTATTTGTATCTGGGTAAGCTGGGAGACGATCAATGTAGACACAATTAGAAATATCTTCTTCCAGACTGGGGGTGGGAATGTAACATATTACCATATAACTTGGTATATTTAGCAGTCTAAAAATGTCACATAAGAGCACAGCAGTACCATAAATGGTGGTCAATGGTTAAAGGGCCTTGGTACAGATAGAGCTTCAGGCCTTATAAGCCCTAAGATATGCCTTCTACTGAGTGAAAATCTGCCACAGAAACATCTCAAGGTGGTCTTCTAAAATATGTTCAGTCTTCTCAGGTCCTGTGTATTCTGGCCCTTGTCTTTCAGAACCAACCATTATGCTACCATTTATCATAGCAGATTTGACTATTCATCTCCAAGAGGTTTCACAGTACCCCTTGTATTAAAGTATATATCAGTTTTACATGCTACAATATAAAAACGAGAAGAAAAAATTTGTTGGGAGTCAAAAATCTATTTTATTTGCATGACCGATACAATGGTGGCAAATGCTGAACTTGCATATTTAAAAAGGCTACAGGACTCGCCAAATGTGAGTAGGTGCATATTACATATTTCTCAGCAAGCTAGCCGAGTATTCTGCATGGCAATAAAAATGGACTAAGGGACAAAGTCTGTTTGAAAGATAATGGAAAGAAAAACCAGGTTTGAAGGGCAGTTCCACCCATATTAAAAATTATACTCAACTATTTGGATTAGGAGAAAGAAAATGCAGCATGCTTCCGTCACAGATACTGGACAAATTGTTAGAATAGAGTTGTCTTAAAGTGTATCTAATATTTCAAGTAACTTTTCAGGATAAGCTGCCTTGTGTGTGTACATGAAGAACTATTTCTTGGTATTATATACCTACTGGATGAAAATGATCAGTAAAGACTCAAGAAACTTAACTTGTAAAGCCTGGAGGAAAGAAGGGGAAGGGGACATAACTGAAATATTTAAAACATATCTGTAGTGTTAAATAACTTATCAGAATATTCTTGTGTGTGTGCACATGTATGTTAGCACTATTTCCGGGTATTATATGACTTGTACATGTGATTTCACCCTCCCCCACTGCAGCCTTCATCTACCCTCCATACATCTGTCTTGAAGGGATTTTGCCACAAAATGAGGACTGAGGACTGCTTGTAGCTTGCTATGAGCCAGCCTCAAAGAATGGGAAGATGGCCTTGTTTGCACATTTTTCCACGTTCTTTGCTATGGCAGTTCTGAAAATAACCAAACGAGTGTGCTCGGCTATATTTGTAATATGAATGGGGAGAGCTTCACAAATGCGGGCATCTCTCAGTTCACTGAGGCTGGCGCGTAGCAAGCTACAAGCTGGCCTCAAAAATATAATTTTTTTCTAGCTAAATCCATTTAATATACAGATGTCTCCCCTCACACAATCTCTTCTCACACTGTAGAATTAGTACTGAGAAGTGTAAAGTGTGAATAAAATATAATACTTACTAGAGCTGCCTCTTTGTGTTCCTCTCTCTGGCTCTATAAAAGATCTATAGTTTTTACCTACAGTTTGGTAAATAATTGAACTATATGGAGTATGAATTAGAGTAAAGGTTGAAATTCGGGCCGCAAGCAACTTCAGGGGAAAACTCTTTATATACATACAACCACATAGCCATAGATATGGACATGGTATGTAAAATGTGTCTATGTATAAGTTGGCTGAATTTTTCTTCATCTGACAGCTGTTTATTCAATCTGACTTGTTTATGTGCCCATTCTGCTTGACTGAATGGACATTATTTCTATAGAGCTGGGGAGAGAAGTAGAGATCTCATGAGCTGCTTATCAAAAACAGGTAAAAACCTAACCTAGTCATTCTGCTTTACCCCAAATAGGTGTAAACGGGATAATCAGGCTTATGGCTAACTAATTGTTGGTGGATCATATTGAAATTCTAGCTGGGGACAAATATCTAATGTATAACACTTGGGTCAAGAATTTATTCATACAAATTTTTTAATTCTTCTTTGGAAAGTTTTTATACAGTTCAGTGAGCAATCTAATGCTCCAAAACCATTGCAGCTGCACGAAAGCTCAAAACCTAGGAATTTAAAATTATAAACTCGAGTTCCCACCACACAACCTTCAATGCTTTCATTTTCTCAGCTTCTTACTTACTATACTGCTGAGATGAAGTTGATTTAGTGACAAGAAGGAAACACAAAAACCCAACCCCAGTCCCCCCTCCTTCTGGCCCTCATATAGAAAACATTCCGACACTGCTTGATTAGTATCACATACCTGGCTCTACTGGAATCAGAGGGCTCTACAGAAGGTAGAACCTGTTTAGCAAGAGCTGTACTGGAAAACATGCTATTTAGTCATTATAAAGACAGATCTTACATATTTCTGCTGTCTTCACAGTTTATTTTTTATATCTTCAAGGAATGCAAATGTGTGAGTGTGTGACATTTGTCCCATAACTTACTTGCAGGCTCCTGGTTCAGGGAAATGCATTACACAGTTAGGTCCATATATATTTGTACACTGACATAAATTTTGTTTTTTGCCCCTCTTTACTGAAACATATTTAAGTTATAGTTATATAATGGACCTGGCCATAAAGTCCAGCCTTTCAGCTTTCATTTGAGGGTATCTACATTAAAATTGGATGAAGGGTTTAGGAGTTTCAGCTCCTTAACATGTGAGACCCTGTTTTTAAAGGAACCAAAAGTATTTGGACAAATTAAATAATTGTAAATAAAATGTTAATTTCTAATACTTAGTTGAAAACACTTTGTTGGCAATGACTGCCTGAAGTCTTGAACTCATGGACATCACCAGACGCTGTGTTTCCTCCTTTTTAATGCTCTGCAAGGCCTTTTCTGCAGCGGTTTTCAGTTGCTATTTGTTTGTGGTCTTTCTGTCTAAAGTTTAGTATTTAATAAGTGAAATGCTGCTCAATTGGGTTGAGATCAGATGACTGACTTGGCCTTTCAAGAATATTCAACTTGTTTGCTTTAATAAATTCTTGGGTTGCTTTGACTTTATGTTTTCGGTCATTGTCCATCTGTATTATTAATCGCAGACCAATCAATTTGGCTGCATTTAGCTGGATTTGAGCACACAAAGTATGATATGTATGAATGGGGCTGCGGTAGAAGGCTGCCATCTTTTCAGCCCAACATCAGCCTGACATCTAGCGCAGTCCCGTTCACAATAGTTTTAAATGGCCCGTATGCCAATATCAGGTGCATTACAAAGCGCCCGTGGCACTTTGTAATGCGCCTGTTTTTGGGGGGCATGCGGGAGGCCGGGCGCAATACAACCGTACGAATCTACACATTTATAGCTTTGTTACGGCACTTTCAGGCGCATTACTGCTGGAGCAGGTAAACCACTTTAAAAGTGGTTTACCTTAGCCAGAATTGACATTTGTGCGCTAGAATGCAACTCATTTATAAACCAAAGTAGATCGGGTTCATAAATCAGGTGTATTCTATACTACTTATATGCGCATAAAAATTGGCATTTAAATGGCAAAAATCATACATGTTTCCCAGAATGTATCTGAAAACTCTCAATATCCAAATCTACCATAAAGTGAAGACTGCATGAAAGTAAATATACTGCATGGTGCAAGCCACTCATGAGCCTCAAGAATAAAAAGGCTAGATTGGATTTTGCTAAAAAACATCTAAAAAAGCCAGCACAGTTCTGGAAGAACATTCTTTGGAAAGATGAAACCAAGATCAACCTCTACCAGAATGATGGAAAAATAAATTATGGTGAAGGCGTGGTACAGCTCATGATCCAAAGCATACCATATCATCTGTAAAACAAGGCGGAGGTAGTGTGATGGCTTGGGCATGCATGGCTGCCAGTGGCACTGGGTCACTAGTGTTTATTAGCAGCAGGATGAATTTTGAGGTATTCAGAGACCTACTTCATGCTCAAATCCAGCCAAATGCAGCCAAACTGATGGGTCAGCGTTTCATAATACATATGGACAATGACCCAAAACGTAAAGCCAAAGCAACCTAGGAGTTTATTAAAGCAAAATAGTGGAATATTCTTGAATGGCCAAGTCAGTCACCTGATCTCAACCCAATTGAGCATGCATTTCACTTATTAAAGACTAAACTTCAGGCAGAAAGGAACACAAGCAGCAACTGAAAACCGCTGCAGTAAAGGTCTGGTAGAACATTAAAAAGGAGGAAACACAGCCTCTGGTGATGTCCATGAGTTCAAGACTTCAGGCCGTCATTGCTAACAAAGGGTTTTCAACCAAGTATTAGAAATTAACATTTTATTTACTATTCTTTAATTTGTCCAATTAATGTTGGTTTCTTTAAAAACAGAGTGACACATGTTAGGGAGCTGAAACTCCTAAACCTTTGATCCAATTCTCAAATGAAAGCTGAAAGTCTGGACTTTATGTCCATTATATAACTATAACTTGAATATGTTTCAGTAACAGGTCCAGAAAACAAATTTTTGTCAGTGTCCAAACATATATGGAGCTAACTGTATTTGCATAGTGAGAAAGAGGTGTCAAACTTTTGTATGTAAGACTGACCTCTGCTGGGAGACAAGAACACCTATTTTTGTTAGTGTTTTACCTTCAATAGTATGCCCTTGCTGATGACACTTTCTATTTCTATGCATGGTCGCATTACAAGAGTGAAAAACACTGTGGTGTACACATATAAAGCAAAACAAATCAACAACAAAGTAAATACAAAACCGAAGTAAACTAGGTTCTATGAATCTTACAGGAACGATCCTTTTGCTTCATTCTCAAATTTTTTCCCAATGTCTTTACTTTAATCTGGTTCAAATCAGTTTGGGCTTGTATAATTTATTTTTATATGAAATACAATTGTTAAAAGCAAGTCATTGCTGGACCCCAAGGGCACTATTGTAGCTTGGCCCAATGTTAAGCCATTCTAACTATAGTAACACTCATACCATAATAATTGGCCAGTGCCAAACATAGGGCGACATGTATGATTCCCGCTGGGTCGGAGCGCACCATTTCGCCCGATTTTTAGTGAAAGCTGCGCCTGATTTATATCGGCGCCGGGGCGCGCTCATACATACCATGAAAAGTCCGCCGCGCCGCGCCAGTATGTGGGGCGCAGTGCGGGACTTAGGCGTAGTGCGGGGCTGCGCCTAAGATTCGCTGCCCGAGGAGGTGCGCTCATACATGCGGGGAAAAGTCCACCGCGCCTCGCCAGTGTGTGGGGCGCAGTGCGGGACGGAGGCGCTGTGCGGGACTGCGCCGAACATGTATTCCGACTCGAGCCAGGCTGGAAAACAGCGAGAAATCATTAAGGATGTCCGTGCGGAGTATGAATAAAAAAAATCGCCTTTATAAAGGCGTAAAACATTCTCTGAAAAAGAGCTCAAACCTACTAAAAAAATACATCAATAAAATCACTTTCCAAAAATCAAGAACGGCGCTATATCGGGAATTTGGATATTGAAAATTGCTGGGAAATACAGTAATTCAAATTCTGTAAGCTCTTCTCATTGGTCAGCATAAACCAGCCAATCAGAATAGGAGCGACAGTGAACCATTAAAACCTATGGAGGAGAATTGACCAATCAAATTCAAAGGCGGGACAGTTCAAAATACAGTAAAAATGCAGAAAAGAGCTGATTGGTTAAGCTAGCGGGGGCTTGGCTAGCTCAGCCAATCAGAATAGGAGCGACAGTGACCCATTAAAACCTATGGAGAACTATTGACCAATCAGAATAGGAGCGACAGGGACCCATTATAACCTATGGAGAAATATTGACCAATAAAAATCAAAGGTGGGACAGTTCAAAATACAGTAAAAAGGCAGAAAAGAGCTGATTGGTTGAGCTAGCGGGGGCTTGGCTATCCCAGCCAATCAGAGCGCGAGCTACTTTTTCCCATTGTAGTCTATGCAGAGATCGTCGCAATGCAATCTCGGCGCTCTGCGCCGTGCTGCATGGAGTATGATTAAAAAAATAATTTTTATTAAGTAAAAACATTATCAGATAAAGAGCTGAAACCTTCTCAGTTAAATCCCTAACAACGCGTTTGTCGCCGAGACTGGCGCTACATAAGGGTTTGCAATATAGAGAATTGCCGGGAAATACAGTAATTCAAATTGTTTAAGCTCTTCTCATTGGTTGGCATAAACCAGCCAATCAGAATAGGAGCGACAGTGGCCCTTTCTAACCTATGGAGGAGTACTGACCAATCAGTATAGGAGCGACAGGGATCGATTATAACCTATGGAGAAATATTGACCAATCATATTCAAAGGCGGGACAGTTCAAAATACAGTAAAAAGGCAGAAAAGAGCTGATTGGTTGAGCTGGCGGGGGCTTGGCTATCCCGGCCAATCAGAGCGCGATCTACTTTCTCATAGAGTTCTATGGGAAAAGAAATGCAGCGCCAGCTCTGTTTGTGATTGGCTAACTTAAAAGAGGCACAGTTATTTGGACCAATGGGAGAGCGAACGACGCTCCTATGGGTTTTCTAATGCAATCTGGAATAAAACTGTACATTGCCGAAATCAAATGATAAGACTACAGAAGTTGTACCGATCTGTATATAAAATGAACAATAATATAGGGGTAAAGAAGAAAAAATATTAATTCAATAAAATCATGTTTATTTCTTTAATTTCGTTAGCCAAGGATCAATAGTATGGGTGTAACAAAAATAAAGAAATAAACATGATTTTATTGAATTAATATTTTTTTTTCCGTTACCCCCATATTATTGATCATTTTATATACAGATCGGTACAACTTCTGTAGTCTTATCATATTATTTCTGCCATGTACAGTTTTATTCCAGAAAACAGGCGTAAAGCCCGTTCATACATGTCGCCCATAGAGTTTTAGCATGTAATCTGATGTATAGTCGCGCAGACTTATTCTCATCCTAAACAATAGTTTAGAATTTTTTTTGTTGTGTCCTTCTTACGAATAGCAGGAATACTCCTGCTACTTCATCATCTTCTGCTTACTAGATTAGATGAGGCTGTTCCTATGCAACTGCCTCAAATAAATCTCTGGACTGACCATGCGCACATGTGAGCTTCATTGTTTAGTTATGATTGATTGCTAGCTCTCTATTAGGGTATGTTCACACGATGTACTGCGGCGTGTACCGCCGGCCCCATGGACATACAGTACTCGCTGCAGGTATTCGCCGCAAATAGTAAATAATACGATCGTATTGTACGAGTGGGAAGATGAGGCATAATCCATAGCTCTCATAGAGAACTATGGATTACCGTAATTATGGGGTGCAATATGCGGCAAAATGCGCCCCAAAATAAGTCGTGTAAATATACAATACAGCCAGTTTTCACTTAGTGGCTAGCTTTGTATACTGTTAGCTGAGAGTTTGTGTCTTGTCTTGAGTTTGTAATATTCAGTCCTGTTTTGGTTAATTTCCAGTTTGCAAAAATCTAACAAAAAGGGAAAAACTGTTGCATCGTCCCTGATAGACACCAAAAATTGGAAAACAAACAAAAATAGGTTATATATCTAAAACATAACTTTTAATAATTACAATATATTAAACATGTACATACAACCTGGAATTCGATTTTGTTTACTCCTTACAACCATGCACAATTACCAAAAACAACAACCACAATAGTTATATATATATGTAAATATAGTGTAGGTAACAAGTGAAACGGAACTGGAGACAAACCCTATAAACTCCTACTTGACCTGTAAGGCCCTATAAGTAAGGGATATAAAGGGTAATCATCACTAAAGGATGACCCTGTCGGGATCCTGTCCCTAAGGCACACTGATCCCTACACTATAACTGTAACAAGTACCAAGAAGTCCCAACATGACATGTTCAGGGGACAGATATGGCAACAAATGGTACCGCACAAGACAGAAATCCACTACAAATTTTATACACTTATACAGTGATCAAATGAGTGTCTGTGCATATAAAGTCATGATGCATAAAATGAAAGGCATACCACTCAGAGCCTGATAACTCAAGTATAAATTATGACACTAACCATAAATGCAAGTATGACCAAATAAATTACTCAATATAGCCTGGAATAGCTCTGGGGAGAAAACAACTGTGTACTGTATTACAAAACATGGATCCAATATATCAGCAATTCACTTAGATACCTGCAAGCCAAGTCTAAAATAGAGCCCACCCAAGGTAAGGTGCAAAGCAGGAGACCAATGCTTACCATGCTACTGGAACGGCGCCACCAATATCCTCACTCGCACGCTTGTTATGTACAAACCGAACTTTCGGTTCCGGCGCACAACCCAGCGTATGGGTTAAAGGTGAATTCACTGCTATGGAAACCACTGTAAACCCAGCAGCCCCACTGCAGCGATCCCTACTACGCTCGTTTACTGAGCATATATTGAACAAAATTAAGACACAGGGCTTATAACATAGCAGTTACAACAAAAGCAGACCAATTTGAGCCTTCAAATACGATTACCTGCCTACAATTACTCAATTAGGAATGGTGGTCCATAAAATAAATCCACACTTGGTGATATTGTATTGTACAAAGAGAAAAAGGTGACTCTGCAAGGAAAAAATGCTAATCTCCTAAAAAACACAAAGATAAATGAAAAGTCCCAATTTTTTACACATTAAGATACGCCTCTCTTATCACTCAGTATAGCAGCCAAAATGTAATTGTTCATTAAGTCCTTTGGGGAACATAGTTTTTAATTTGAATATCCCCAAAAATCGCCTTCTCTGACATGAAATGTAATCCAATCAATTGCCATGAATTTTATACATTTAAGGTCTCCTCCATGTGACAAATTTATATGATGTGCAAATAGGGTATATTGATCATGGCGAATGTCATTAACGTGTTCACCCAATCATCTACGAAATTCTCTTATGGTTTTACCCACGTACTCTAATCTGCAAGAACATGTCGTCTTGTATATTACACCTCTCATTTGAAAATCTTTTAAAAGAACGGTACTGTGAAAAGATTTCCCTGTCGTAATGTAAGGGCAAGTCAAACATCCACTACATTTGTAGCAGCCAAAGTGCCTATGAACTAGCATGTCTCTCAGATTTTTTCCCCTCCTATAGGAGATATGTGGATAATCCCCTATAACACTTATCTAATCTCAAAATCTGCCAATTTCTCGTAATGATTTCTATAACTTTTGAGGAGGTTCCGTCAAAATCCCCTGTAAGTCTAAAGATGGGGTCTTCTGTATTTTCATTTGTTACATCGGCTGTGAGTAATAAATCCTGAGGCTGTTCCAAAGCATTTCTGTAAGACTCTCTCAAAATCCTATCCAGATAGCCCCTCTCCTTGCGTCTCCTTAAATGGAACCTGTCACATAGTTTATGCCCCCCTTGCTGAGGACAGCTCAAGCTAGTGACAGAAATGCTGTTTCCAGCAATGTGCCCCTTATTCTGTAAGATGCTGTAGTTTTAGAGCATTTAATGCTCAAATCTTATTCACGAACAGGTGTTAGCCCCGCCCACCAAAGGCTAACCCCGCCCACCTGACAGTTATTCACATGATTCTAAATATTGAAAGAAAGGGTATGTTCTTCAAATATAAAGTGAAAACCCACGTATCAGTCACTGACTTAGAAAACATTTATTTATCTTCAAACAACATAGCGTAAATAACGCAGCTTCATTGTATACATGAGTACAGAAGTAGCATGGTAGCCAGAAGCCGGTGAATACCTTTAGATCATATCCCAACCTTGGGTAGCAGAGGAGTGACACGGACAACCGATACCTGCACAGACGCTGCAACGTTTCAAGGCTCTCTGTCCTCTTTGTCAAGCTTTGTCACGGTTGTCCTTGTCACTCCTCTGCTACCCAAGGTCCACCCGGCACTGTGAAGCCTCGCTACAGAGAGCGCACAGTGTGAGGTGTCACCTGCTACTGAGCAGCATTACTGAGTGAAGAAGCCGGTGCCGGTGAACAGACAGTAAAAGTCTCCCTCCCGTGCTCTGCTTCCTCCCTCATCCCCCTTGTACAATGTTACAAGGCTCCGGAGAGAAGGCATGAGGGAGGGGAAGAGTCGGCACCTACAGCCCCCACATCGCTGCCAGGCAGCAGAGCAAAAGAAGAGGAGGAAGAGAGGGGTCAGGTCATCAGTCCAGTCCTGCTGGAGTCCAGTCACTGCCAGCTAGCATAGCATTTGTACATGGTCCCTTATACTTTTTCTGCCTCCTGCTCTAGTGTCCCCCTGTGTTCTCTCCACTGCAGGGCTGCGTGACCAGATACAGAGAGCATGAGAAGTGAATTTCTCTAGGTTGGGTTCATGCTGGGCTGTGGGACCTTTTGGGACCTCTGTTGGGATATCTGAAAAACATATCCCAACAGATCCCACAATGTGTCCATAGGGGTCAAACACAGTCACTTTTGGACTATGTCTGCTCTGTTTTTCGAACATAAAGGGTATGTTCACACGGCATCCTGTGGCCTGTATCTGTGCGCTCCGCAAGACGCCGGGTGTTTTAGAAGTACGCGCTGGCCAGCATGTACTTCTAAAACACTGGGGGATGGCCCCATTCACCTGCATTATCACCTGCATTATCCCATTATATGATATTTATTTTTATGTGTGTGTGTGTGTGTGTGTGTGTCTGTAATGTGTATACCTTATGTTTCATGAGACTGACTGGTGTGGCTGACATGCTATTCTTCCTATTACTCTACAGTCTTGCCTTTTCATGTCCCTCTCCACATATTTTTTCCGCTTCTCCCCTTCTTTTTCCCTTTTTTTTTCTCTTTCTTCTTTTTCTCTTCCCTTTTCTTCTCTCCTTTTCTTTCTTTACATATCACTTTGATTCTACCACTGTACTTACCATGTCCTTTACCTTTTCAGATGTCACTTGATAAAGGCTTACTGCCGAAAACATCGTATTTCCTATGACATCTGGTTTCTATATATTTTTGTACAACATTTATTGAGTATGAATTTTTGAATTTCATAAATTGTGTAGTTGATCCTTACCTCTGGTCAATAAAAACCTGTATTTTTTATCAAGCAACTGTAAACGGTGTGCAGTGGATCCTCTCTTACTAGTAATAGGACCTTACTGGTCTTTTCCATTATTGCACCCACTTATAAACTTGATTTCCTAGGTGTGCGTAACAATTTACCTATAGACAAACATATACTGGACACCAACAAGCTTGTGGCCTCCTGGGGACTGAATTACCTCACAAATGCAATCCTCGCCTTCCCTGACTGCAAGGTTGTGTCTTACTTCTTTAGAACTTTTCTCTTTATTTCTATAGCTTGTGTGGTGATGAGGAGAAGGAAGCTGAACCCCAGCTAGAATAAATCCAAAACTATTCCAAGCTCCTAACCTAATTTCAGGGCAATTTATAAACTCTAGTCCCCACCCTTGGTCTCCTAGGTGTTATGGATATTAAATTCTTCTATAAGTTCTATAGTCCCTAAATGGGGATTCAAAATTTGCAATTTTAAATAAGCATGCAAGATGGCCGACAATCAATAAATTCATCTTGTATGAAGTTTTTCTTCCTCTCATTAAAATTAAACTTTTCTGTTCTTTGCACCTTCCATACTCTGTTAATTTTCTCTCTCTATAGGCTGTTTATCTTAAAATTCAGACTGACTCTGAAAATGTAAATAATGGCGCTTATTTTTACTTAAACCGCACTTTCAAGGCCAAGAACTGAACATCAAGCTTGAGCAGAAATAGGGCAAATGGCACTGCCATCACATATATTGACATGTGTACCAACTGAAACATAAGAATAATTAACCAATTATAGTATGATTAATAATGAAGAGGTGTTACTTAAATATTGTTTATATTGTTTGTCCAATAAAGATGTTGTATACTGTATATTTGCATATGATACTCCTTAGAAATTATAAAAAAAGTTATAAAAACTCATGCACGAGTTTCAATAAACAAGAAAGTCTGGAGTGACATCCATCTTTAAATGTCTCTCCCTCTTTTCATGTATGATAATGCAGATCCATATATCTGATCTAATTTGGATACTGCACAAGGAGGGTTAGGAGGACTTTGGAACCTCTATTATCATAGGCAACACCTCATAATGTGAGCTATGCAGTACATTAACCTCTTCTTATAAACATTTCAGCTTAGTCATCATCACTTAGCATTTTCACAGTTTACCCAGGTGTCAGGCTTTTGCATGTAATACAATACATCTTATTCCTATCGCAGTTATAACAGACATTATAAAACTCTAATAATGTACAATAACATCTGTACATTACATCCTCACAATAGAAAAAAGATGGAAAGGACATAGGCCATTTGTTCCAATCAGGTTAGAGACATATTGTCTGTTTTATGGGACATGTGTTTGCTTGACAATACCAGTGGCGTAGCTACAGGGGTTGCAGAGATCGCAATTGCGACCAGCGTTATGGGGCCTGGAAGGCCCCTCTCACCACTCTCATAGAGCTGTTTCTCTGGTCATAAAGTGGCATTGTTGGGTCACAGAGACCCAGCGATGCAGCTTTTTGATCAGAGCACTGCACGCACCTTCTTAGGAGTGGAGGGGGCCACCTGGGAATGTCAGCCTCAGCACTCCTCAGCAACCCGGCGGTGGCCCTAGTACAGAGAGGAGGAGTGCAGGCACAGCTTCAGAAAGTGGAAAAAAATGCCTGTGCCAGCACCTCCCTCTCATGAATATACTAAGGCTGTATCAGACTCAACATTGTATACTGTGGTGCCACAGGACGGGACATGAATGGGGAGAAATTCAGCACAGGGAAAACAGAGCTGCTTAGTGGGAAGGGGTAGAGCGCAGATGAGCAGCAGGGTTTGGGGACTGCCATTCAGACTTGGCAGCCCTAGCCCACCATTAGAATGCAGGAGGTGAGCAACAGGAAGAGGAAGCTATGGAGCTGCTCCCCTCTATCCTGCATCAAACCTTTGGTCAGGTACAGCAGTTATGCCATTACTAATGAGGCACCATGTGTAACTTGTCAGGTGTGAGGCACCAGGTATCAACAAGTGCTTCATACCTGAGCAGTGTCACCTAGTGCCTCATACCTGATTTCTGAGGTGTGAGGCTTCTACAGCAGCACCTGCAGTGGGGGTTGGTTGGTGGGCAACAGCAACTTTTTTTTAACTACTTGCCGACCGTCCACCAACTACAAGGCACACTTTTATGCGCCATAAATGCCATCATTTGTGCTTTGTAATTACCGGCTTGCAAGCCCATAATTGTAAGGCACAAACACCGCGCTGTACACTGAGGCATATTTCTGCCTTGTATACATTTGTACTTCACACTGTATATACACAGACAGGAAGCCTGTGTCAGCCTCCTTCTCCCAGCGACAGTGGCACATGACCACCAGAGATCCGTGACTGCCTCAACCTCTGGGTCTAATCAAAGCCAGATCAGACCAAGATCAGCTCTGCAGTCAGTGCCTGAGGCTAATATGTCACCCCAGAAACAGAGGAAATCACAAAAAAAGTGATATAAAAATGCCCCCTGAAGGTAATTTTATGACCTTATGGGGGCGCAATATGTAAAACAAAGTAGCAAACCACACCCACAAAATAAGTGATTAATAAAATAGGTATTAACAGGCAGAAAAGTGACACAATTACATAACTTATTTTAGCGCCACTTCTGCTATTAAAAAAATAAAGGGGTATTCTCACTTTATACACTGATAGCTTATCATCGTCACTAGACATATATTTCAAAATCTCTACAAACCAGCTCAAGGACAGTTGAAGATTAGAAAGCTTGCAGTGGGTAAAACTGGTTTAAATGGATCATAAAAGTTAAATGTCCAAAAAATAGTGCTACTCCTTATTTACATATGCACACAAAACCGTTAAACATGCAAAAATGACCTGAAATAGGTACGCTTTAAAGGTTTTGATCATGTACCTCCTTCCCTTTCTCTACTCTAGGCTATAAATATTAAGTTCTATAAGTCTTTTCTAAAAGGTTTATGCTTTTTGTATATGTCTGGCACCAGTCTGAACAAGGCTCTAGCTTCCACTCACTGTGTTTATTGAGAGTGACAAGTTTCCTGCCACACAGCAAGAAGCCAGCAGCAATAGCAGACAGGTGTGGCAGGAAACTTGTCAATCTCAATAAACACAGGTGAT
Organism: Phyllomedusa bahiana; assembly: GCA_025379985.1. Classification (NCBI taxonomy): domain Eukaryota; kingdom Metazoa; phylum Chordata; class Amphibia; order Anura; family Hylidae; genus Phyllomedusa; species Phyllomedusa bahiana. Next base: position 51,273 of record JAODAL010000180.1, on the reverse strand, counting down.
TTTGATGAGGGTTGATTGACACCTGTCTGTATCACTCAAAGGGCCGGTTCACACGGCTTATTCAAGCCGTAATTGTGGGATGGATTTCGCTTGCGTAAGGGGAGGGGGTGGGGCGAGGGCGCTGCCCGCCGGCCCCATAGACTTTGATTATCCACGGAGCGTATCCTGCCGGGATAATGAAAATGGTACTTTCTCCCCGCCCGGTGTATTCACCGAGCGGGGAGGCGAGACGGATTCCACAGTTCTCTATGAGAACTGTGGATTACCGTAATGGCTGGGACGGATTCCAGCCGTATTGCAGCGCAGTACGGCACGCAATACGGCTGCAATCCGTCCCTGCAATAAGCCGTGTGAACGGCCCTAAACTGTGTTCTGGATGTCAGGGAGCCAGTCCAATCACACTCTAGACTGGGTCGCTGACTTCCTATTTAAAACCCCTCTTGCCTGAAGTTCTTTGCCAGTCATAGTTTTTGCTAGATCTGTTGAGCATTTCACTTTGTCTGTTTGGTTGCTAATTTCTAGTGCTTCTTCCTTGACTCTCCTTTCCGCCTGACATTTTTGTACTGCATCACTCGCTCTAGTTTTTGACCCTGTTTGTCTGCCTCTTCATTTTTTGTATTGTCTATCTTGTCTGTTCTGTATGTTCTTTCTCACTCGCCTTCTTCTCAAGAAAATGCTGGACACTGTTCTTTACCTGCTTTAATTTCACTGTTACTTACCGTCCTGGCACGAAAAATATTAAGGCGGATGCTCTGTCTCATAGTTTTTATGCCAGCAATAGCTCAGAGACTGCTCCTGAAAAGACACTGTCTATGTAGTAGTAGTGGCCATCATGGATCATAATCTCGCGCCTTCCATTGCTAGCTCTCAAGATCTGGCCCCCAGGAACTCTCCAGCAGATAAATTGTTTGTGCCCCCCAATTTCCACCTCCGGGTACTTGAGGAAGTTCACTGCTCTGTATTAGCAGGACACCCTGGTATTGCTGCTACCAAATATCTACTTGGTAGATTCTACTGGTGGCTTTCATGGTCACGTGATGTTCATGAGTTTGTGTCAGAGTGCGAGGCATGTGCCAGGAATTAAGTACCCAGAAAGTTATTCTTCCTCTTCCTAAAAAGCCCTGGACCCATCTTTCGATTGATATTATTGATTATTTGCCTTATTCACAAGGGAAAACAGTTATCTGGGTCATTTGTGATAAATTTTCCAAAATGTGTCACCTGGTGCCCCTTAAAAAACTACCCAGCGCCAAGCTGCTGGCATCACTATTCATCAACCACGTACATCGTCTTCATGGTATTCCTGAAAATATTGTATCTGATCCTGGGGTGCAGTTTGTGTCTAGTTTCTGGAGGTTGGGTATCTCTCTGTCTCTCTCCTCCGCATTTCACCCTGAAACTAATGGTCAGACAGAGAGACTCAGCCAAACAATTTCTGTGTCTGATGTTCAAGACAAAAGGAAGAGGTTTCTTCCATTAGCAGAATTTGCTATTAGCAATAGAATGAATCCCTCGACTAAAACATCACCGTTCTTCTGTAATTACGGGTTTAACCCCTAATTCTTGTCATGCCGGCACCAAGAGTCTGTTACCCCCACCACCGAACTAACTTACCAATGACAGTCTGAGCCCAGGCTCTTCTGAACCTGGTTAAAGCCCAAGATACCCAACTACATCAGGCCAACAAAAAACATTCTTCAGGTCCTGATTATGTCATGGGAGAGCAGGTATGGTTTTCTACTAAGAACATGCCTGTTCTTCCTGCAAATTTCGCTCAGCGTTATATTGGTCGATATTGTATTACCAATAGAGATAAGCAATTTTCTCAAAAATTCGATTCGGCTGATTCGTCTAATTTTTCCCAAAAATTTGGTTCGTTCAGAATTTATTCGCAATGAATCACATTAAAGAAAAGCTATTTCCTGGCTGCAGAGAGCCTGTAGGGTGTTGTAGAACATTGTGCCATGCAGAAATATGCAAAGGGAGCGTCGTTTGGTATTGAAACAATGCTGTGATTTAATATGACACGCAGATGACAGGCGCCGGTACTATAATCGCTTCACACTTCACTTATCTGGGCAGTTACGGGGTGAAAACTGACCAAATAATTGAAGTGGAAACGCAGCCTGACAAGATAATGTCAGCGCCAACTGGAAAGAACCGAGCTGAGGGCCAAGATCCCACTATAGCGTCAAAGAGCGCACTCCTTTTAAACCGACATCAGATGATTCCACAGATTATGACAGAACCTGTTCTGTTAAACACTGATACATGTAGAGCTACAAATAGTTACTTTTTTCACTTATTGTGGTAAACTATGTTTGAAATACAGTGTGTGTATTTCTCACATACACACATCTCCATTACAGTCAGGTTATTTTGTGATATTGTTCTCTCCGCCAAAGAGTTACTTTTTTCACTTATAAGGTGAAACACGATTGAAATACATGGGTATATGTAGAATCTTTGGGCAGAAAGTGAAGTGTGACCAGGGACCTAATGTTGGAACCTTGGCCCTGCATCAACATATGCAGTGTCACCATCCAGTGGCCTGGGAGAAACATGTCTCAGAAGTGATGGTCCATCCTGCAACAGCAGCAGCACCCAGTAGCATGCATCCCATTTCAGGCAGTCAAGGCTCCACCACCTCTGCTGAAGGGAGCAGTCTGTCTTTCCCATCATCTACCAGTCCTAATGCTCCTGCTCCTGGCCACTCAGAGTGCCAGCAGTCATTCACCGAGGTGCTTGCCAAAAGACAGCAGTATGCTTCCAGCCATCCTATGGCACAGAAGCTGACCGTTCCCCTGTCCAAGTTGGTGGTACTGCAGTCCCTCCCTTTTCAAGTGGTGGACTCTGCACCGTTCAGAGAACTGATGTCTTGTGCTGAGCTGAGGTGGAGAGTAAGTGCAGTAAGGGCCATAGTTACCCAAAGGAGAACTTGCTTGTCCACCCGAAATGTGGAGAGACTCACCTTTGTCAAGATGAATCAGGCGTGGATCAGCCAGGAGTTCCACACACCAATGCCTGATGCATCAGATTAGATCAAACTCTCCGGCCTGATGCTGCTGCTGTTGCTGCCACCACCTCCACACTGTGTAATTGTGCCAATCTGTGGCTTACTCATGCTGCCACCACCTCCACAATCTGTCATTGTTCCACTCTGTGGCCTACTCATGCTACTGTCACCTTCACAATCTGTCATTGTGCCACTCTGTAAACTTTTCATGCTGCTGCCAACTGACCACTTTCTCACTCGACCACCCTGTGGTTTCCTAATGCTGTTTCCACCCTCCACCACTCTATGACTTGCCACTATGTTTGGTTTTCCCCTTCTTTTAATCTGTCAGAAGGAATGAAAAGGACAAATACAACCGATTGTGTCTTCGAAAAAGCCGTAAGGCCAGTATGACACGGTCCTTTGCATCAGGATTGTCTGATGATTAGGTAGCAAAAAGCAGGAGTGGATACAAAACACAGAAGACATGCAAATATTCCATTTACTTATTATCTCTTTTTTGGATCAACTCCTGTTCCTTTTTTGGCTTTAGAAATACTGATGGATTATTGACCGATTAAAAGTGGACGCTGATGGATCAAAGAAAGGTCAAAATGATCAGTGACGTCAACACAAAATTACTGCCGACACCCTCTCCACTCTTTTGGGGTAGGGGGCTTTACATGTATCAGTGTTTAACAGAATCACCACAATAAGTGAAAAAATGTATTCTTTGCCACAGATAGCAATATCCCAACAGACTGAACTGGATGGATTTGAGATGTGTGTATGGGAGAAATACACACATTGGATTTAACACACCACAATAAGTAAAAATATTAATTCTTTGCCACAGATAGCAATATCCCTACAGACTGAACTGGATGGATTTCAGATGTGTGGCTGCCCTATTTATAGGACTGTGATATCACAGAAACTGGTTGGCTGCTGATTGGCTGTCTGTCTGCACATGTCATTGAGGGCGTTTATTTTTTTCTCCCATAGTTCTTTGCCCCATGTCACGCCATGTTTTAGATTCGTTACCACAAACTGACATGAACTTCGGCTTCGTTCAGAATTGAACGTTTCCTGAAATTCTAAATGAATTCCACTTTGTTACAATCAATTAGCTCATCTCTAATTACCAACATCATAAATCCGGTTTAGTTCAGGTTATAATTACCTTGTATGTTGCGTAAACATCATGCATTCCATAAATTGCTTCTGAAAAAATATATTTCTCTGGTGTCACCAGTGTCTACCCCACCAGCTCCTGTTGTGATCAAGAGGGAGCTGGAATTTGAAGTGGAGAGAATTCTGGATTCCCATCTGGTTCAGAATTTTGTCCAATATCTTGTCCATTGGAAGGGGTATGGCCCTGAGGAGCGGACATGGGTCTCAAGCAAGGACTTCCATGCCCCTAAACCTTCTAAGCCTGGGGTTTCCATTGATGGTCTGAGGGTTCCTCATAAAAGGGGGGTACTGTCACATCTGTGCCTGTTAGGGCTTCTGCGACATCCTATGTGCATAAGGCATGGCAGAGGATGCGCTGTTAATTATTAATTTCTGTACTTTTTGTATATGTCTGGCACCAGTTTGAACAAGGCTCTAGCTTTCACTGACTGTGTTTATTGAGATTGACGTTTCTTGTCACACCCGTCTACTACTGCTGCTGACTTCTTGCTGTGTGGCAGGTGATTTTGACGAGGATTGGTTGACATCTGTCTGTACTACTCAGGCCATGTTCTGGATGTCAGGGAGCCAGTCCAATGACACTCTAGATTGGGTCCCTAACTTCCTATTTAAAACCCCTCTTGCCTGAAGTTCTTTGCCGGTCATAGTTTTTGCTAGATCTGTTGAGCATTTCACTTTGCCTGTTTGATTGCTGGTTTCAAGTGCTTCTCCTTTGACTCTTCTTTCTGCCTGACGTTTCTGTACTGCATCGCTTGCTCTGTTTTTTGACCCAGTTTGTCTGACTCCCCGTTTTTTGTATTGTCTGTTTTTCCTTTCTGTATGTTCTTAGTTCTAAGGACGCCACCCAGTTACCGCCGACTTCCAGAGGTCGGGGAGGCAAGTAGACAGGGACAGATTTGGCGGGCCTAGTGTCATGGTCACAGTCTGTCTTCCCTATTGTGTTTATTGGCCCTAAAACAAGGTCTCCAAAACTGACATATTCTAAATGCGGTCTCCCTTTTTTCCAGATTATACTTCTAGCTAGGCAGCCAACCGTTTTACTTGCCTTCCCAACTGTCTGGCTGAGGTTTAGTGAGGCTATACTACTAAGAAGTTGTTTTGAAAAGTAAGCTGCTTTGTACTGTTGTATTTGTTTTTATTAGGTCTGCAACATGATATTTACTGTTTGATAGTGTTTGAGCTATTTTTCTGTATTTTAAGACGGAAGTGCATGATTTATGATGAAAACCTGCAGGACCGAGAAGAGTATCCTGGGAGCATGGAAGGAGGTGGTTAGTTATTTATGGCTGGCCCTGGTTGTGAGGGTTCAGTTCTTGGTTTAGTTCTTTCATTTCTGTAGTTAGAATAAGTAGAGGTGACTCTGGGGCTAGCTCTCCAGTGGCCTAGAAACATGTTTTCCTCAAAACAATGAGACACAGTATAGAAACTCCCAGACTATGAAAGCTGAGGAGTAGATTCTCCTATTGGCAACCAAAGTTGAGTTGTTGTGTTGTTGTAGCAGTGTGCAGACAGAGTTAGTACCCTAAGGGTATGTTCACATGGTGTAATTGCGACGCGTATTTCACCGCGTATTTTCGCTTTAACACGGTCGAAATGCGTGCCGCCACTATGGTAATTCATAGCTCTCACAGAGAACTATGAGTTGCGTCTCGTCTTCCTCAGCATACAATATGATTGTATTGTACCCTGGTGGAGAGAAGTGACATGTCACTTCTTTGCGTCACTTACACAACACTTCTAGTGAAAGTAAATGGGGCTGGCCGTGGCCCGCTCCCCTGTGCTTTAGAAGTACGCACTGGACAGCGCATAATTCTAAAACACACTGTGTATTGGATGCCAGTACAGTATGCGCCCCAATACGCCGTGTGAACATACCCTAAGGGTGAGTTCTGTGAACAAGGGAGTAAGACTAAGGAATTACTTCTGCAATGGCTCGGCCAAAAACGGCCCATTCATTACGGTAATTCACAGTTCTCATAGAGAACTATGGATTTACATCTCCTCTCCCCGCCCGGGGGAAGCCGCCGGGCGGGGAAAGATAATTCACATGTCACTTTCTAGCGGCGTATACGCGCCGCTAGCAGTGATAGTCTATGGGCCGGCGAAGTGCCGACCCCCCGCTTACTCCCCCGCTCCCGCCCCTGTCCACACGGCGTAATTGCGGGGCGTAATTACGTCCCGCAATTAAGCCGTGTGAACATAGCCTAAGGGTGAGTTCTGTGAACAAGGGAGTAAGACTAAGGAATTACTTCTGCAATGGCGTTGAGTCGTGCATTGGTTCTGAATTTGCAACCACAATGTGCCTTCAATGTATGGAAGAGAATCCATACTCCTACTTCAAGTGATTTGAGCCAAAACTAAAAGCTTGCTGAGGTCTCCAACTTGCCTCTCATTCCTTCCTCCCTTCTAGACTGTTGAATCATTTTGAAGCTGCCAGAAATCAGAACATTGATCCTTCTCTTCTGTAGTCCTGGCTAGTACAAAGTTGCCAATGTGAAGATTCCTTGTCCCCAAGTGTAGTATTTTACTTTTGGGGAAATTAAACTGCAGTTTAAATAGTTTTGTTCATGTATTCAGTAAAGTTAAATTATTCTTTGTTACAGACACCTGCATGAATATCAACCCTATTACACACTTGTGTCACTGGCAAACAGGCACATCTTAGCTCCCAAACTAGTGTTCTGCTTCAGAGATGGGTGGGGCTTTCTCGACCTTATTTGAATTTTGACAGCAATGTAAGGAAAATCTTGTGACCAATCACCAACCTTTTTCCAGTCAGGTAAAAGGAACTATTTGCGAGCGATGAATGATATACATTCTTTATCCGGTCTGGAATAATTGGTGATTGTTCCGTGATTTCTCCGCCATTGCCAGTAAATTTTAGATCAAGCCAAATCGGTTGTACCCAAATCTGAAGCACAACACTGTACTAAACTTCTTCTTGTCATTTACAAACCTATTAAAAAAGAACAAGACCCAGAACAGAAGCTGGTGGTACTCTTATGGTCTACGCAGGCATCCTCAAACTGCGGCCCTCCAGCTGTTGGGAAACTACAACTCCCATCATGCATTTATATAATTATAACAATGCGCATGATGGGAATTGTAGTTTCCCAACAGCTGGAGGGCTGCAGTTTGAGGATGCCTGGTATACAGTGTCTGTAGACTTTGGATTTCAGCAAAGCTTTTGATAGGCGATATCCACTGCACCAACTTCATCCAAAACTTTTGAGACAAATGAATCTGTTTTATATGGTCTGCCCTCAGAAAAGCCAAATGCTTTTCTCAGTCCAAATTGTTTCTTAAATGGTCAATTATTCTCTCTTTGGGAAGAATCTTTACTATATTTTGCTATTACAGATGTTAAGCTGACTACTGGTTAGCCTACACTGGTGCGGGACCCTTTATATATAACTAGAGGTTAAAGCTATTCCCAAAGATTTTTTGATTTTAAAAACCGCCCCTTGAAAATTTTGGTTTGCAAAAGCCTTATTCCTTTTAATAGTTATTTTCCCTTTCCTTAATTTTTGTAATTCCACAAATTTTCTTCTGTCACTATTATAAACCTATTTTATTCCCCCTTAACAAATTTGTCTATATCTTTTTTTATTTTTCTTGTTGCTTTAGTGGCATTGCTAGAGTATATTTTATGAATTAAAACAAAAGTAACTAGCATTAGTGGAACCGCTAACCCCAATATGCATAGATCCACACTGTACACATTAACTGTTCATCAACTGAGGGTTGGGTCAGCAAGAGGGGAGACCAGCCAGAATTAAAGTCAACCTGTCAGATATTTTATGCTACCCCATCTGAAAGCAGGATATAATAGAGGAAGAGAAGCTTAGCAGGATTTCTGAGTGAAAAGCAGAGTAAATATTGACTTGACTCCTTAAAAGGAATCTGTCACCAATTTTTTTTTTTATTTATTAAATCAAGACCCTGATCCTTATTCTTTTCCTCTAAGTAGTTTTTATTTCCTGATTGTAGATTTCTCTATTCGGCCGTCTATATATGATTGTGGGAAGACATTCTTGCTTGCACTGCTTTAACAGCAGTCAGAGAGATTCTTTACAGCAGCTTCATGCACATAGGATTCTTAAGACAGATTCTGTACCATAGACTTGTATACAAGAGTTTTCTAGTCATGCTGTGTGACCTGGGAAGAAAATCACTGTGAATGGAGGGGAGAGTGAGAGCTGTGACCATCACCTCTCGTGACTGGTGGATTCTGTGTTATCTGTACACAATGGTGTCTCCTTTCAGTTTGACCCTGCTTTTACTGATAATGAGCAGACTACTGAAAAGCTCTGCAAATAGAACAGGAAGTGTCAGACGATTATTAGGCTTAGTGGCCAAAGTGAGAACTGCAGGACTTAAAAAATACTAAAAAAATACTGAAAGTGATATGGAAAATAAAAAAAAAAAATAACGAAATATTCCTAAAAAATGTGTTTAACATAAAAATGCGAGTTAAACAATAAGTCCTTTTTTGATGACACATTCCCTTTAAGTGACAGCGCAAGTCCTGCTGACCTCGCCCACATACAATGATTGACAGCTTTCCCTGTATCAGTGTGTGTGTGTGTGGTAAGCAGGGTTTTCATGGTCTGCTAAATTTTTTCTTTGCTTTTTATTTGGAAATCCTTTGCATGATATAAACCTATATTTTGCAGAGATCAACTTATCTCCCTATATGACATCCTGTTCTCAGATAGAGTGGCATAAACAACCTGACAGGGTCCCTTTAATTAAATTGGAACCACATGTAGGTGTGTAGTCTGTTTACAATTGCACAAAAGAAAAGACCCATGATGGTCGCTGAAATAACATGTAACTACTAATAAATTCACTGAAAATCAACTAATGAAAATCAGACATTGCTTTCTTTTTTTGAAAAACATTTTTTATTGATATATTGTAGTGAGAAACGTGAAAAACAGGTGGTGGATCCACTTCTGGGCTTGCTCCAAGGGGGCGTGACTTAGTGGCCATTGGGTTCTTCACAGATGGCAAGGATGAATTACTCCGATAGTGCCAGGTGCTACCTCAGAGCAGTCCCCGCCAGTGGTAGATGACCAGTCAGAAGTGCCAATGCTAGGCACCAACAGAAATAGGGCCGATAAAGCAGACTAGGTATAGGGACATGCAGGTACAGAACTGAACAGACAAGGGACAAAACTGAACAAACAGAAATGCCAGATAATCCAAAGGGGAAGGCCATACAGAGGCCAAAGAGCAAAACATAAGCGGAAACTAAGACAGGACCCAACACCAAGAACACGACAGGAAACAAAGCAGAAACACACACTAGGGCACTGGTGAGGAACTAGGGCAGGAACACAACATCAAACACCAAGAGGGACAAAAACCAAGCTTGCAAGGAGAGAAAACCAACAGAGAAACAAGAGAGCCATGCATGAGACTAACAAGGAACAACAGGGTTCAGGCAAGGAAGTGTGGGGGGAGCTGGTAAATAAAGCCAGAGGTACATGGGGATTAGCTGAGAAAGCAACACCCCACATGATACCGTGGAAATAAAACACAGCAGGAAGTGGCCACGCGCCTCCATAACAATCAGGAAGGGCTAGAGAGGGAAAAGGGCAGCAACCAAAGAATGATGTAGTAGCACAACCACCCCAAACGGGTAGGTTAACAAACAGCGGACAGGGGTGTCACATACTTAATAATATGTAATCAGTTACAGCATACTTTTCAAAATCTTATGTATTTTTAACAAGTTTATATTTTTAAACATTTGTTGCAACAGTTTTATGACAATCAAAATAATGAAAATAATCATTCTGGCATCCAGGATAGACAGACATTGCTTTTGAATTGTGGTTTAACCAAAGAAGGAGAGAATTGTTTCAGACAATTGGAAAGAAAATTATAGACAATCATTTTATAGGTAAAGGCAGTAAGACCATCTCTAAACAGCTTGATATTCTGGTTAACCCAATCCTGACATTGGACGTATGCATACATCCTGTCGATCGTGCGGGCTTTTGACATGGAACCAGTGGTAAATTGTCATCGGCACAGCAAGCAGCGGAGATGCCGCTCGTCGGTCCCTTAGGCCTCGTTCACACGGCTTATTTGGGGACGGATTTCAGCCGTATTGCGCGCCGTTTTGCACTCCAATACGGCTGAAATCCGTCCCTGTCATTACGGTAATCCACAGTTCTCATAGAGAACTATGGATTCCGTCTCCTCTCCCCGGTCCCCCTCCCCGCCCCGCTGCACGGAGCCGGCGTAATTGCGGGGCGAAATCCGTCCCCGCAATTATGTCAGCAATAAGCTGTGTGAACATCGCTTTACCCGACGGCCCGAATGCTTTCTGAAATCATCCGGGCCGTCTGGTGACGTCACCATGCCCACATTGCATTGTGGGCATGGTGACTAACAGTTACCATGGTGACCAGTACATAGCAGCAATGTTATGTACTGGTCTACCATGGTAACAGCAATCTGATGATTGCTGTTACAAATCCCCACTGGGGAAAGTAAATGAATGTGAAAAAGTAAAAAAAAAGTAAAACACAAAAAATAAAATATAAAACATGTACATCGCCCTTTTCCCCTTTACAAACGCCAATCGCCCCCAAAAAGATAAAGAATAAATAAAGTACCCATATTTTGTATCGCCGCATGCGTAACGACCCACCCTATAAATCTGTCATGTTAATTAAACCCTACGGTGAACACCGTAAAAAAAAAAAAAAAAAGTCACATAAATGGAATAAAAAGCGATCAACAACTAATATAAAATGCCAAAGTTGTACCAATTAAAATGTCAGTTCACCCCACAAAAAAAGCCCGTACACAGCTCTTTATACGGAAAAGTAAAAAAGTTATGGCTCTCAGAGTATAGCTATGCATAAATATTGTTTTACACAATAAAATACTTTTTTTTTAAGTGCTTCAAAAGAAAAAAACTATATAAATTGGGTATCTCCATAATCGTATCGACCCAGAGAGTAAAGCTAACTTGTCATGGATACTGCGCGGTGAGCGTTTTTTAAAAAAATAAAAAACACTACCAGGATTGCAGTATTTTCTTCACCCTGCCTTCCAAAAAACGGATTTAAAACTGATCAAAAAGACTTGTCCCCCCAAAAAATGATACCTATAAAAACGTCAACTCATCCCGCAAAAAACAAGCCCCTGATCATCTACATACACAGAAAAATAAAAAAGTTATGGCCCTCAGACTATGGCGATGCAAAAACGTGTTTTCCTTTTTAAATAAAAGTGTTTTTATTGTGTAAAAACAGTAAAACATAAAAAATATACAAATTTTGTATTACTGTAATCATATCAACCTGCTGAGTAAAACTAGCATGTCATTCATATGGTACGGTGACCGTTGTAAAAAATAAAAATAAAAAACTCTACCAAGAATGCTGTATTCTATTCAAAATGCCTCACAAAAACCTTAATAAAAAGTGATTAAAGCGTCACATGCACCCCATAATGGTACAAATAAAAACGTCAACTCATCCTGCAAAAAAAAAAGCCATAATCAGCTCCGTACACAGAAAGATAAAAAAAGTTATGGTTATCAGAATAGGTCAACATAAAAACGCAATTTTTTATAGACCTATTTCTATTGTGTAAAAGTAATAAAACATAAAAACTATATAAAATCTATATCATTGCAATTGTACCGACTCCCATAATAAAGTTATCCACTCATTTACAGTACACGGCGAACACTGTAAAATTGAAGCCCAAAAAACAATGTTGGAACTGCGTTTTTCCCACCCATTTTCATAGCCCAATACTATAATAAAATTTCGAACACCTGTGCGTCCAAAATGCACACCCCTAGATGAGATCCCTGAGAGGTGTTGAATTCAAAATAGGGTGACTTCTGGAAGGTTTCACCTGTTCTGGTACTGACAATGCGACATGGCACCCACCAAAATCTGCATTCCAAAAGCCAAATAACACTCCCTCCCTTACATGCCCTGTCATGCACCCAAACAGCAGTTTACACCCACATGTAGGGCATTGCTAAACTTGGAAGAACTTTCATAACAAAATTTTGGGTGCTTTTTTTCCAGGATTCCTTGTAAAAATTAAACCTTTTCAGCTAAAATTGCAGATTGCTGGAAAAAAATTATTTTTTCATCTTCACAGCCTAATGCTAAAAAAATTTGTGAAACACCTGTTGGGTCGATATACTCACTACACCCCTGGATATATTCCTTAAGGGGTGTAGTTTCCAATATGTTTTTTTTTAGGGGTGTTTATTAAGTTTTAGCACCTTAGGGTGTCCGCAAACCTGAAATGGCGCCTAAATAAAATCGTAATGAAAATGAGACTCCAAAGTCAGGTAGGTGCTCCTCCTACTCTGAGACTTGTGAATGAGCCAAATAGCGCACTAGGGCCACATATGGGATATCTCTGAACACAGCAGAATCTGGGGATTCAATGTTAAGTTGCATTTCCCTGATCACATCTACGTGTTCTTGTAAATAATAGATAAAAATTGAAAATCTGCAAAAAAAGTGAAATTTTGAAATTTCACCTCCAATTTGCTTTAATTCCTGTGAAACACCTTATGGGTTAATAAACTTCCTAAATGCTGTTTTGAATACTTTAAGGGGTGTAGTTTCTTAGATGGAGTGAATTATGGGAGTACCTAACATACAAGCCAATCAAAGGCACGTTGGAACTGGATTGGTCCCTAAAAAAATGCATATAGCGAATTTTCTTGAAAATTACTTCTAAATTTCTAATATCTAATGGGTCAACAAAGGTCCTAAATGCTGTTTTAAATAATTCAAGGATTGTAGTTTCTTAGATGGAGTCACTTATGGGGGTATCTCAAAGACATGTCAGAACTGGACTGGTCCCTAAAAAAATCTATTTTGCCCCCTAATATCATAAAAAAGACATTTAAAAAATGTATGCAAACCTACAGTAGACATATGGTAGATGTTAGTTATAAACTATTTTGAGTGGAATAGCTATCTGTCTTACACGCAGAAATTTCTGAAGTTTGAAATTGGTAATTTTTCTAATTTTTCACGATACTTTGATATTTTTTTACAAATAAACAAGGACTTTTTGGACCAAAATTTCTTACTATCTTAAAGCACAATGTGTCACGAGAAAACAGTCTCTGAATCACATGGATAGGTAAAAGTGTCAAAAATTTATTCTCACATAAATTGACACATGCCAGATTTCAAAAATGGGGCTCTGTTAAGGAGGCTCTGGTGTTAAGGTGTTAATGAAGAAGCTTATCTGGCGCAGCCCCGTTCATACATGCTGCCCTAAATATTGTCATTTGAGGGGGTTGTACATGAAATAGATTTTTCCCAATACATTTTGTAGGGCTCGTTTATATACTTATATACTTGGATAAATTATTCATGTCTCCCCGAAGCTGTCTTTTCTCAAGACTAAATTTAATTCTTTTAATCTTGTCTCATAACTAAGATGCTCTATTCCCCTTATTAGTTTGGTAGGTCATCTGTACTCATCTTAGTACATCCTTTCTAAAAACTTGAGCTGGAACTAAACAGAATATCCAGATATGTTATACTTCACAGTAATAACATAGCAGTTTTTCTTATAAGTCTAGTACTAAGCTTATAGCTCATTTTATAATTTCTAAGAATAAGAATGGGTTTACTTTATTCAATCAAGTGCAAACAAAAGGTGATGTAGTTGCAAATTAGAGTATGCAAATGGCTGTACTGCAAACACAGCAAAACAACAATGTCACAAAGTAGTGCCATATGGTGTGCAAATAAAGATGCCATACAGAGTACTTTTTTTTTAAATTTGAGCTGGATTTCCTTTACACTTCCTTATCAGATTTGCATCTAAAAAAGGTGGAGTGCATTAAAGTAGCAGCAGTGTTTATGTGTTTTTAATAGGTTTCCTCTACATACTGTAGAAAAATCAGTATGTAATCAGTATGGAAATTGAGATAAAATGCAGATTTTAAATTTGTAGCATGTTGAGGATACAGCTAAAGATTTTTTGCAGACTCTTCCCCTTGACTTTCTCTATTGCATACTTTTCTTCAAAAATGCTGAAAATTCACAGCGAAATCCACAACTGCAGATTTTTAATACCTTTTTTAAAAATCTGTTTATTCAAACTTAAAATCTGCAGCTTCAGATCTGCAGAATATGGTGCAGATATACTGCTGAGGATATTGCCTGTAGAAATGCTGCAGATTTTCTGCTGTGGAAATTTTGAACCCTTGGGGCTAGTCCCACGGCAAGGGTTATTGGTCGGTTTTTCAGTCAGTTTGCATTTTCACAAACCGTCTGAAAACCGACATGCAATGCTTCTCCATAGACTCTAATAGAAAATCCATTCAGCAGTCCCCACTGAACGTATTTTCCATCGGATGGTTTTTCGAAAAACTTACAACATGTTCATTCTTCTGCCTGGTTTTCGGGCAGAACGTGAACATGTGGGTGTGAAGGGTGACAGCTTGAATCCGCAAACTGCGGACAAAAGCCGCCAACGTACTTGCCAACGAAACAGTAAATACCGGTCAGGAAATCTGACCGTTATTTAGTCTTTGCCGTGTGAATGCACCCTTAGGTTATGTCTTCACTGCACAGCTTTTCAGTCATTTTTTTCAGAATTTTTCGTTTTCTAAAGCTGCTGAAAAAATGACTGCAAACAGGCCGCATAGACTTTAATAGTAAAAATGTTCTGTAGTCTCCACAGAACGTTTTTTTTCTGCTGGTCGTTTTTTGTAACATGTTGCAAAAAACAACAGAGCAGGACAGAAAATTAACTGCTGAAGTCTATATAAACCGCCGGGCAGTATTTTGGCAGTTTTTGGTGCGCTTTTTGGGCGGTTCTGCTGAAAAACTGCCCAGGTCTTTAACAAGGAATATGGATTTGCATACATTAAAAGCTGCCCAAAACAGTCCAAAAATGCACAAAAAAACCCATACGTTTTTGACATGCACTGGACAAAAAGTTTTATGAATGGTTTTAATATTCGGTTTTCAGTGAGTTTTTTGCAGTGTAGATCTAGCCTTACCCTAAAGAAGCCCTTTCATGTGTGTGGTGTGTGTGTCTTTGCTCATGCATCTGATCATTCAAGTGACTATTTACATTTGATTAGCATTGGATCTACTGATAGCAAATCTAGCAGTATCAGAATATAGAGGGTCCCAAAAATGGTTACACACTCACTTGAATAGGGGATATCTATGCCCTTTTTTAAAATCTAGATTGTGGTGGCCCTATGTATTATGGCCAGTATTTCACAGAGTGGTTTCAGCATGGTCACAGCGAGGCAGCTGAGAATCACTGCAGCACCCTCCACCAATGTTTAATCTGCTTAGTAAGCGGCTGCATGGTTTTGGCGGTCTAATCATAGGCCATTAACAATCAATGTTGATCAGTGTTCACTGCTTGTTCATGGCTGCCCAGTTTTACAGGTGTTGACCTGCAAATTTGTGCAGCTGCTTATTAAGCTAATCAGAAATCATCGGTTGAGGGTCCTGCAGCGGTTTATGACCACATCACGGCCAGACCATAACTGTCCAAGGCTGTTCATAGTAGTTCTGCCCTAAAGATGTCAGTAGTTGTACAATTGCTAAAGCCACCGTGTGGCCATCAGGAGAGCCAAATAAAAAGTTGGAGCCATGCCTGACTTTCAAGCAATGCAAGACCATTATGAAGTGGAATTAGAAATTTGAGAACGTGTGTGAAGCACAATGTCATTGGTGATGTGAGTTATACTCCTTGACGACCGCCACCGTCTTTTGACGTTGGCTGCTGCGGGTCGTTCGTCTGCAGCGACGTCTTTTGGCGTCGCTGCAGACATCGGAGCTTGTGGCGCCCGGCGCTGCAGCTGTGCTGAGGACGGGACTGAACTATACAGCCCTGTTCCCAGCGCAGCTCCTGCAAGCACCGGGGAGCAGGGGAACCCCCGCATCCCGGTGCTTTAACCCTTTGATTGCCGCGGATCGTCACCGCAGCGCAATCAAAGGGTTTCCCTGCTCTGTCTGCTGATCGGAACACCCGGTGACCCAACAGAGCCCAGGGAACAGCTGCACAGTCAGCTCTGGGGACCTAGAGTAGCCCCAGAGCTGTCTGTGTACTAAGCCAGTGACCAGGACAGACTGTGTGCTGTCCTGGTCACTGCCTGTGTCAGACTGACACATATTATAATGTATTAGCATATTTAAATATGCTAATACATTACTAAGTGTAAAAAAAAAATGTAAAACAGTTCTCCCTTCAGGAGATTTAAAAAGATGAATAAAAAATAAATAATAAAATAAAAATAAATATTTAATAAAAAAATAATTACACACACAAAAAAAACTACACATATTAGGTATCCCCACGACCGTAATAACCTATAGAATTAATCTAATAAGTTATTAAGTGTGAAATGTGAATGGTGTAAAAAAGTTTTTAAAAAAACAAAAAAAATTGTTAAAAAATAAAAAAAAATCTGTAATTATTTATAAGTGAACTTAAACTATCCCCAAGTACAACTTGTCTCGAATAAAACGAGGCCTCATACAACTGTGTAATTGAAAAAATAAAAAAGTTACAACTGTTGAAACGCAATGAGGCAAAAACTAAAAAAATGTTCTGGTCATCAACTACTTTTCAGACGTTCAGCTTAAGGGGTTAAAACAGAATCATCAAAGCCCTTGTCAATTGGGTACATTTGTGATATGTTTAAAACCTAGGGCAATGTGTTGTGCACAAGCAAAGATCTGGGAGGCGTCGGACAGCAACAAAACCTGCATCCTCGGATTTGGCGTTGGAACAGTTGATGCACTCTCCACAAAAGTCAATTAGTGTCAGGCCCATTTTTGAGGGCCATCAGGGAGAGCAACTACTTACCTTGAGGCCATGTTCACACGGCTTAAAATGGGCCATATTTTGGTCCGTAATTACGCGCCGAAGTGCGCAAATTACGGGCTGAAAACAGCCCATTCATTACGGTAATCTACAGTTCTCATAGAGAACTATGGATTACGTCTCCTCTCCCCGCCCGGCGAATTCACCGGGCGGGGAGATAATTGACATGTCACTTTCTAGTGGCGTATACGCGCCGCTAGCAGTGATTGTCTATGGGCCGGCCCCCCGCTCCCTCCCCCACTCCCGCCCCCGGCCACACGGCGTAATTGCAGGACGTAATTACGTCCCGCAGTTAAGCCATGTGAACCTAGCCTAAGAGGTGGGCGGGGGACAGTTTAGGTTAATACTGATGCCGGTCGCACATTGACTAAGTCAAGCGATCAGCATTTAACTCTGCATAGCTGTTTTCAAACCGTAGCTGTGCAGCTGCGGGAGAGGAGAGACGGCTGTCAGTATCAGCTCTCATAGATTGTATGGTCTCACGAGCAGGGCCCTCACACCTTGTGTCTCATTTGTAAGTACTTTTAATGTGTAATGACTGTATGTTTACCCTTGAATTTGTAACGTGCTGCGGAATATGTTGGCGCTATAGAAATAAAGATTATTATTATTATTATTATCAGCTCATGTGTTTTGCTCGTGCAGTAGTTCAGAAGTGCCTGGATGTTAATGGTGAACAGTTCAAGCACCGAATGAAATTGCAGAAGATGTGTAAATAAATCTAGTCATAGAGCTTTTATGGAAAAAGTTTTCATTTTGAGGTGTGTATCATTTTTGGGCCCCTCAGTAACCATCTGGTGACTGAATAAATCTTAACATGGCTTTATTCTTTTCCTAACTATAATGTGTTAATACCAATAAGTTAATAACATACTATCCTGCTAATGCAAGATAACCTGATGTTCTGTAATAATCTATAATAACTTATGAATAATTGTATTGGACTATTCACATGTTCACGTCTGGTTTAACATGCTCAAATTTTGATGTTCTTGTTTTTCCCATCAAAACTATGGACACTTAAAGGAACTGACAGGACCTATTGTAAGTGAATACGATCCATTGTGTCATGTAATGGGTCCAGCGCTGCAGCATAGTTTTTGTTACAATTGAAAGTACTAATAAAAGATACATACAGTATGGTTTGTAAACAGCAGCATGCTGATTGTTTCTAAGTAATTTCACAGAAATAAAGCAAGTGAGATAATGCAGATGTGGGTTAAAGTATATTAAAGAACATTATCACAACAAAAAAGATTGATTTTAAGATTTTTTTCCATCACTTTCACTATCACTGTGTGAATAATACTGTACTTTCTTTAGTGCACTGTTCACTGTGTATAATACACTAATATGCATAAAATAGTATATAAAATGTTGCTTATTTCAGGTATCATATTTAGTACAAACTGGAATGGGTGTTTATTAATATAATGGTGTTCCTTTAAGATGTATTGTGTATTTTTCATTCAAAATGTGCAGCAGAGCATACCCTTAAAGGGGTTTTGCCACGAAGTAAAATTGACGTGGGAAGCTTGCAAATTAAATAATAAACATTTTCACCATTCATCCTTATTAAAAATTCTGCACCGTCTTAGATATTCGATGCTGTATCCCACGCGTTTGAGAGTGCAAGACCAGGACAAAACCTTATTCTTTACCTCTCCAGAGGAAGCAAGCGACTTGCTAGATAAACGACGTGATGGGAGGCGCTGAGCTCCCATGACTGGGGTCACTAATCGATGTGGGGGTCACTGTGAGGACTTTATCAATGGGTTCTTTATTTCAATTATGCCCCACAGGGAGGGGGCCAGTTGTACCTGCGTTAGATCAATACGGGTCGGCTAGATCCTGCTGGGGGTGAGGGTGTTTGTTTTTCTTTTTTCTTTCTTTTTTTTTCACCCCACTACGGTAGCAAACTCGGGGTTCACTTCCAAATCCACAGAGTTCCAGAATAGGATTTGGAATCTACAACTCTCTGTTAGGTTACAATCGTAGATTTAGTATTCGTTGGTGGCTTCTTTCCCAGAAGGTTTAGGGAAAGGGGCTCAGATAAGGCTAGTTTTTTGTAAAGTACACTCCCCTATGGAGTGAGGAGGAGAGGTTCAATGGTTTTTCGCAGTACAGTTAGGCTACAAAGCTCATCCGAGTTGGGGTGGCATGGGCAGGGTGGTAGGGGATTGGGAATGTTTACTGCATTTGTAGGTTTAGATGTATGTATGCGGTGTGTCTGTGGGTGTGAATGGTGTGCTCTGCGGTCCAGCGTCCGGTCCCGCCTTCCTTGGCAGGAGATCTTGCTCACAATCATAAATGGCGTCCTTTAATGTAGTTTCTTGGAATGTCCGGGGCCTAAATTGCAAGATTAAAAGAGCGTTAGTTTTTAACTTTTTACGTCCATATAACCCGGACATCATGATATTACAGGAGACGCACATGAGGGGTCAAAAGATTCTGGTACTTTAAAGGCAGTGGATAGGCCTCTTGTTATCACGCGGTTTATTCTAACTACGCCAGGGGGGTCTCCATACTGGTGGCGAAAATCCTCCCAGTCACACTGCTGCACGTCCATATTGACCCTTTGGGCAGGTATATTGTTATGCATGCTCAGATTCGGGGATTAGAATATGTCCTGGGTGGCGTATATGTGCCCCCCCCCCTGTCTAGCGTTATTCTGGACCAGTTGGCGACCCTTCTGGCGTTATATCCTGCGACTCCCGTTCTGATGCTAGGGGATTTTAATGCAACATTGTGCAGAGACATGGACCACCTGCGTCCTCGGCCATCGCATGATTCAACTTTGGGGACATGGGCTGAGTCGTGCGGCCTCACGGAGGTGTGGAGGTGGAAACATACAGAAGATAGGCAGTTCTCGTGTTATTCTGCGGCATCGGGTTACCTGTCTCTTATAGATCTAGCCTTCACAAGTGAAGACTTGTTGTCACATGTGGTGGCGGCAGATTATTTGCCGAGGGGCATCTCGGATCACGCTCCTCTGTTGGTGCGTGTTTCTCAACGGGAGGGGAGGAATTATGAAGGGCTGGAGATTGAACCCTAAGTGGTTGTCAGTTCCGGTAGTAGAGGAAAAGTGTAGGGAGGGCATGAGTAACTATTGGGAGGTCAATGAGGGCTCTGCTGATCCTCTGATAACATGGGACACTCTTAAAGCGGTGACTAGGGGGAATCTTATTAACGCCATAGCATCCTATAGAGGTATTCTTAATGCCCGACGGGTGGGAATGGAGGGGGAGCTGGCTCAGGCTGAGGCAGAATATGCTAGACAGCCAGATGAGGAATACAAGGAGGAGATGGAAAAAAAAACAAAGGGCTTATAACCTACTACTTACCCAATATACACAGAAGAGGCTGCTATCGCAGAGACATACGATCTTTGCTGAGGGAGATAAAAATGGGAAGGCTTTAGCTTTCTTGGCTTGAACTGAAACTCCCAAGACTGTGGTGTCTGGCGTCCGAAATTCGAAGGGGGACATGGTGACGTCTGAAGGGATTGCAGCGCAGTTTGCGGAGTATTACAAAACCTTATATTCCTCTAGACTGGTTCACACAGATGCTGAAATCAAAGATTTTCTGGGGTCCATTTCACTACCGGTGTTGTCTGGGGAGGAGAGGGAGACCCTGGCCGGTCCGATCACGGAAGAAGATGTTCGCAGAGCTATTGGGCAGATGGCAGCTGGCAAGGCCCCGGGCCCTGACGGTATCCCGGTGGAATGGTTCAAATTATATGTAGAAGAGCTCAGCCCTCGTCTGGTTGAGGTCTTTGGATACACTTTTGAGAAAGAGCAGCTACCCTTATCGCAATATGAGGCAACAATAGTTGTCATTCACAAAAAAGGTAAACCCCCCGAGTTGTGTAATTCATACCGTCCTATTTCACTTATTAATGTGGACGCCAAGATCTTAGCTAAGGCCCTGGCATTGCGACTTAACTCCATAATTCTTTCAGTTGTTGTGATGGACCAATCCGGGTTTATGCCAGGAAAGTCCACCGACATCAATCTGAGGAGACTTTTTACAAACTTGCAAATGACCCATGAGAATGCAGGCCGCAGAGTGATTGCATCACTGGATAATGAAAAGGCGTTCGACTCCGTAGAGTGGTAATTCATGTGGGAGGTGTTTATATCTATGGGTTTCCCCACAGAATTTCTCAGATGGCTCCAGATATTATATAGGAAGCCAACAGCGAGGGTGTTGGTCAATGGATGCCTGTCTAGCCAATTTCCGCTGGGGAGAGGCACTCGGCAGGGGTGTCCCCTTTCCCCTTTATTATTTGCCATAGCTATAGAACCCTTATCCATTCTTATCAATAGTAATCCGCTAATAGAAGGTTTCTCTGTATGCCGATGATCTGCTGGTTTATTTGGCGGATCCGCGGGACTCCCTAGATGCACTTCTTGATGAGGTAGACTCCTATGGGGCATACTCCGGACTAAAAGTAAACCATACAAAATCGGTGTTATTTGTGGTGGATGATGTCCAGTGTGAGGGGATCTCCTCGAGGTGTCGGATGGAGGTTGCAGAACAGTTTACATATCTCGGCATACAGATTCACAGAGACATGCAACGGTTTCTGACTTAGTCTGTCAGTTGCGATAACTGAGATTGCCAGGAAATTGACAAATTGGAGGTCGCTTCCTTTAACTCTCGTGGGTCGGGTTAAAATTGTCAAGATGGTCCTTTTGCCCAAGTTGCTATATTTGTATAGGGCAGCCCCAACATTGATCCCCCAGACACACTTTAAGTCCCTGGAAAAACTGCTCTCGTCATTCCTCTGGGCAGGAAGTGTCCCTAGAATAGGGAAAAGTACGTTGAAAGCTCTATATGAAGATGGGGGAATGGCACTCCCGGATTTTTATATTTATTATGTTGCAGTACAACTCTCTTATGCTGGGTGGTGGATTAGAGCTGACCGTAATAATCCGGCAGTGGTCTTAGAGGCAGCCTTACTGGGGTCATATGAGGCACTTGGGAACTTAGTGTACAGACAGGGGAAATACCCTATACGGCACTACACGGCTAATATGGCGGCAACAGTTGCGATATGGAGGAGATTTGTGGTGGTCTATGGTGCTGACAGGGAGGGGCAGACGTGGTCTCCATACATACCCCTTTGGCGGAATGGGAAGCTACCGGAACTAGAAGCAATGGTGGATTTTGAACTGTGGTCGCAAAAGGGCATTAAGTACCTAGGACAGCTATATATCAATGGGAACTTTCCTGACTACCAGGAGTTGGCAGATAGACTTGACTTACAGAGGGGAGATCTCTTCAGGTATTTCCAGCTGGGACATGCGTGCTTTAAATAATTTGGAAGGGGTGCTGTACAGTTGCATTGTGGGGCTCTGGAGAGAGTGGCTCAGCATGCAGAACCGGTGAAGCCAGTCTCTACATTCTATAAGAGCATAATGAAGTATCAACCGTCTCCTATTAAGAAGGCTTTTGAGCGATGGAGTGAGGACATACCAGAGTTAGAATCCCACCATTTGGAGGAATTAGCGTCTTCATGGAGGTCTACGGTGAGTAGTGCTAGAGACCAGCTGATACAGATCAAGTGGTTGAATAGGGTATATTATACGCCAGCACGTTTGGCTCTGATGGGGAAATTACCCAGCCCGATCTGTACTAGATGTAACGCTGCGCGTGGTTCCCTATTTCACATGGTATGGGAGTGCCCTAAGATTAAGGCCTTTTGGTCAGAGGTTCATGGGTTCTTGAGTGAAGAACTTGGTTTGCCGGCTGTTTGTGCTCCTGAGATTTGCTTATTGGGCCTGGTGGAGGGCATAGTTCAGACTAAATCGGAGCGGCAGTTGTACAGGTGCTTAATGTTTTATGCCCGAAAGTCCATACTATTAAACTGGAAGCCTCCTAAGTGTCCATCTATGGGACACTGGAAACAATTGGTGAATGGGGACCTGACTATGTATAAGCTCACATTTGAGGCGCGAGGAACCCCAGATAAATTTTTAGATATTTGGAGTGTATGGATTGCTTCGCAGGCTGGTTAGTCTGTGAGCGGAATGGGTTTGGAGGGGCAGGGGCCGGACGTCGGAGCGTGGGGATTGACTGGGTGTTTCTATGTTTCCAATAAAAACGGCTGGATGGAATGAATGAGTATGAAAGGCATCAAGCCTAATGATGTTTTGTTTAGGTATCGTTGACTGCTAGAGACGTTTCTATTATAAGTGAATTACACATTGGAAAATTTCACTAATATGCAGGACTGGATCGAGGTGTTGCAGTCGGACAATGTATTTATGTGGAATGCATGGCTTTAAAGTTGTATTGATGTTTAAGTGCTGTTAACTTAACTTTCAAAACTGTCACGGACACCCCTGCGACCACTGTCCTGGGTCGCAGGCGCGCCCGTGCTCCTGCTCCCAGCGGAGCCCCGTCCCGCACGTTGGGTTCGGGGTCCGCTCACCCCGTCCCCTACGGCATCCACTTACCCGGCCACGCTCCTGCTCAGCCTGTCTCGGTCCCCTGGC
This sequence comes from Phyllomedusa bahiana, assembly GCA_025379985.1. Taxonomy (NCBI): domain Eukaryota; kingdom Metazoa; phylum Chordata; class Amphibia; order Anura; family Hylidae; genus Phyllomedusa; species Phyllomedusa bahiana. The sequence continues at coordinate 27,705 of JAODAL010000180.1, read as the reverse complement.
GTGTGGCTCTGCCCCTAGGGCGTGCGCGCGCCAACAGTTTGAGATTTAAAGGGGCAGTGCGCCGGTAATTGGTCATTGCCGGGCACTGCTCCTATTTAAGTCCGGCCTCTTCCTGGTGGCCCTCGCCGGATCCTTGGTGTATATCCAGTTGGAAAAAGCCTTCCTGTATTGTCTAGTCTGCCTATCCATGTACCGAACCTCCAGTCTACGTTTACCGACCACGAACCACGAACCTTGCCGCCAGTCCTGACCTTCTGCCTGTCTACGTTTACGAACCAGAGCCGCCTGTCCTGACCTCCTGCCTGTCCCCGACTACGAGCCTACCTGCCGATTCCGTACCTCGCCTACCCTTAGCCGCCACCGCAGGCAAGCCCCGCCAGTGGTAGTGACCTGGTAGACTCCCGCCGCAGCAAGACCATCCCGCTTTGCGGCGGGCTCTGGTGAATACCGGGACCTACTTAGATTCCACTCCCTGGTGTGGGCTTACGCCATCGCCTGCGGTGGTCCAGTGGATCCACCTCCAGACCGTTACAAAAACTTTCCAAAATAAACACTTTAAAAAAAAAATAATGTGCAATATTGCACACATATACACACACACACACACATATATATATATTATATATATATATCCATATACATACATATACACACATAAATATATATATATTGTTAATAAATTTACAAACGAAATATGGCTTCTATCAACAAACAATCATTTATATACAGGCATGATCATCGTAACAAATAGGTCAATAAAAATAAATAGAAGATTCCCTACATGCGTTTCGCGCATGTAGCTTCATTAGGGGAATGCATATGTGTATTTAAAGCCCCTCATATGTAGATTAAACAAGATTAAAAACATGTGTGCACCTGAACTGGATTAGCTTCTTCCCGCATATCTGTGGAGCACTGAGTTGCCACTGAAAAGCATCACACAGGCGCGACCTGTCATAGGATCCTGACGCGTCATAGGGGGCGGACTCATCAGAGCGCCTACGTAAAGACGCATCTCCATGCAGACTATGCTCACAAAGAGTCAGAAGAAGCATTCATCTACAGGCCAGCACAGTGAGAAAAATGTAATTAATAATACACATATGGACATTGCATCTCTATTCAGATAATAGTAAATACAAGAATTATCATAAAGAGCAAGTGTGAACATTGGATATATGATGATAAATTCCAGAAACATAATCAATGCAAAAAATAAATGGATGCATATACACTAATAATACATATTAATGGTGTGCATAGGTGTTTATTGAGTGCACAATAAATAGCAAGTAACAAAAACAGAATAAATATATAAAATAAATATATATATATATATATATATATATATTTATATATATATACATATGTGTACATATATATATATATATATATATAAATATATATAAATATAAATTAATGATGCATATGATAAAGAAAAAGTGCAAAAATGTGTAAAACATATGAATTACAGTGACGCAAAAGAAAATAAATAAAAATAATGCACACAAACTGTATGAAACATGAGATGAAAAAAGTACTATTCATTATGATGGTAAATTCATAAAAATTATATAGCCGATATCTATATCCTTCTTTTCAATTCATTATAATATTCTTAATAAAACATCTTGCTTCTATACATCAAGGGCCGTGAGAAAGTATAAAAAAAACCCCATAAAAGACCAAGTCTAATATACATCTTTTATGCAGTTTTAATGCATATTACACATGTATATACACATAAATATACTTCACAATACACTTGAAATTTGCACCATGTGAATTTAGCTTTGGCTGCCTTCACACACTTTTCATGACTTGTTTTGGCTTCAAAACTGCACTGTAAATTAACCTATTGACTTCCCGCTAACATTTGGCCACTGTGTGTTTAGTCAAAAACAAAAGCATAGATAAAAACTCCAGAAAAATTTAACATGTGACACCAACTTTCAGAGATTAGTATTAGAAAATATCAATTAAGGACTGTTTTCAGAAGTGAACTAATGTTAGAAAAATGGACGGTCTGTAAATGCCTCCTATACTGATTTTGTGTGGACTATCATCATCTATCTATCTATTTATCTATCTATCTATCTATCTATCTATCTATCTATCTATCTATCGTCTTTTCCATTGTTTGAAATGTTTTAACAAAGCATATTGAAGTAAACAAATTACACTAATAATAATAGAAATAGTAAAAAGCATGATCCCTACATTTAAGAGAATTCTACCTTTAAACACAAACACAAATTAATATTAATTTTCAGCACTGCAAGCAAGGCTGCTATGGTCAAGGAAGGTGTTAATTAAATGAACATCCGCTGACATCAACAGACCAAACTTACAAAATAAAGTCAATATTAGAACAAGGAAATTTATAGTGCGACTGCAAAGCAGAAGCAATCAATGACGGCTGTTAAAAAGGTAAACAACTTCAAAAGCATGATGACAAGTTAATTAGCATTGCGTAGGTTATATTTTGCAGCACATAGTTTTGTCTTTAGGGAAATAATATTTTTTGCATGTTTTATTGTTAGAGATATTTTTTTTCTAGCTACACCTACATCTTGTTTTTAATAATAATGGCTTGTTCAAGTTCATTGCAAACCAATTGTAAAGGGATGACTTCATGTACTTTATTTACAGCCTATGTACTGTGTATGAATATACCAGTTTGCCCTTCCTTTTAAATAGAATATATATATGGATATGGATAACCGGGTGATTGCTTAGAGGTTTATTTGTTTCTGCCATGTGTATATATGTATGCTTTTGTGTTGTACTGTATGTGCAATGCATTCAGAAAGACTTCACACAGATTCTCTTTTTTCACATTATGTTTCGGCCAAGTCTTCTTGGGTGTTATGCCACGAGGTTTGTCAATCTGATTTGGGGGATTTCCTTTTTTCTTCTCTGCAGAGTCTTTCAAGTTCTTTTCAGAGTTCTCCAGAGATGTTGGATTGGGTTCAAGTCAGGGCTCTGGCTTGTGCACGCAAAGACATTCATAGAGTTGTCCCTAAGCCACTCTTGTGTTGTCTTTGCTCAGTATTTAGAGTCATTGTCTTGTTGTAAGGTGAACCTTCAAAGGTCCAGAGCGCTCTGGATCAAGTTTTTATTACGAATATCTTTGTACTTTGCTCCATTCATCTTTCCCTCAGCCCTAACCAACGTTGAAACATCCTCCCACCCCACAGCATGATACTGCCACAACTATGCTTTATTGGAAACATGATGAGTGGTGCAGACATAATACTTAAGATTGAAGCCAAAAAGTTTAATCTTGGTCTCATCAGACCACAAAATCTTGTTTCTCATAATCTGAGATTCCATTAGGTGTTTCTTTGCAAATTCCAGGTAGGCTTTTATGCGACTTCTTACTGGCTACTCTGCCACAAAGGCCATACTGGTGGAGTGCTACAGTGATGGACCTTCTTGAAGTTTCTCCCATCTATACATCAGATTTTTGGCGCTCAGTCAGAGTGATCATTGTGTTCTTGCTGTCCACAGTTACTAAAGCCCCTCTCCCTCCAGTTATGGGCAGCACCAGGGCTAACACTGAGGGGAGCAACAGGATGAGGAGCTTTGTAGCAAGGAGGAATAGGTGGGGAGGACACTGGAAAACAAGTCATCATGATGGTGTGAACCAAATGGAGGAGAAAAAGAAAATGCTTCAAGTAAGATAAGATGTCACTTGTGAGTCAACGTTTTGCCAGTAATTTGTCTAAAAAATGTGTCAGCAAATATACATGATTATAAAAACAATGTCTAATTCTTTGTGTTGGTATAATGAACAATGTTTGAGAGGGACAGTGGAGCCCATTACAATGGGGCTCATCTGTGTGAAGAAATACAGTGAAATCTACCACTATATTTACAGTATATACCTCTTGGTGAAGATTTAAGATGTTGATTCCACATCCGATTTTCCATGTCGGCGAAAATCTGACATGTGAAAACACTCTTAATTAACCATAGTGATATAAAAGTGATATAGCTTACAAGCTTCCCTGGTTTATTATATACAGTATTTGAAATTTTGGGGTAAGCTAAACCCCAGAAAATAATAATAAAAGGGGTACTGGATTAGGTCTATTTGTTTAGTAGGTGTGTTCATTCTTGAAATTCTTGTGGGTTTCTTGTCTAGTTTTTGCCACTGTTTAGTCTGGTAGATTCAGTTAGAAAGTTAGTTATGGTGAGTTCTGGTCTGTTGCTGTTTATTTGTTCACGATTGTTGTCCTCATCCACTGCTGTGCCACCACTTGGCATGCCATCTTTTTAGATCTGAGAGTACAGTGGCACCTCAGTATAAATCTGTTTTGGTATACTAGTGCATCTAAAAAAATTTAGAATATCATCAAAAAGTGAATTTATGTCCATAATTTAAGTCAAATAGAGAAACCCATATATAGTTTAGACTCATTACATGCAGGGCGATCTATTTCAAGCGTTTATGTCTTTTAATGTGGGTGATTCAATACAGTCTATACAATATGTTGGTTTTTCTGTTTGACTTCAATTACAAACATAAATTAACTTTTTAGATGCACTAGTAAGTCCAGCTTGGTATAAGTCCTGTTTGGATTTGAAAAATGTTGTTTGGCATACAACATTTGTTTGGAATAAGACTCAAAGTGGCCTGGTCATGCATGTATAATGCACAGTATTAACCATTTCTGCACCAGGTTAACTCTTTAGGTACAATATGAGTATTTTACACTAAGATGAGCATTGTACTGTAGTATTTTTGCTGGCAAGTCATGGTGATTTGATCTTTACTGTGTGATGTTAATGTGCAAACCAGCAGCAGGAGAGTGGTTTATATGGTTACAAGAGAGAGGGGAGAATTTATAAATTAAGCTACAGATTAGTTTTAGTGTGCTTAGTCAAGTACAGTGTTCTTAGTCAAGTAGTTTGAGTGACCGAAGACTACGGGATTGAAGGGGTGACCTGACCGTTGGTGACTAGGTTCCTGATCAGTCTGCATCGACCAGATCCAGCCTCATTTCCCAGCCACAGATCTCTGGAAGCCCTATGAATCAGGAATTCTCTGGAAGAAGTAGCAGCCTGTTAGTTTGGGAGGCATCTTGGAATTAAAATGAGAAGCAGTGCAAAGTCCACCCAACGTTGGCCTGTGGACCTGATGAAGTTCAGCATTTGCCTCTGGCCTGGCTCATCAAACCCACCCAGTTCTCCTGGGGTAAGATGTTACTCCTTGTAGTCTCAGCTGGATTTTAAAAAAGTAGTAGACTGCCAGTTCTCCTGTGGTTATACTCAGTTAACATGTTGCAGTCAAAAACTGGAATCTCAAAGTGCTGGTGTGCACTATGTTGAGAAAGGACTGATTATAAATGGAAAAGGATTTCTGTGTGTAAAATACAGAAGAACTTGTTCATGTTCCATGGTTAACCCTTGACGTCCACTATTCTGCTTCCGCACCTGCACAACATCCTGGACACCTCACCACTACATGATGCAGCGAGACAGACTATAACCACCATCGTAGAGTGTGCCCCGGGAGAAGGAATTCCATCTACTTAAGCCACAGGTCCCCCTCTTCACTGAAATAACACTGGGGAGGCAAGAGAGGTATGGTGGATGTCGATGCCACAGTGATCTAAATAGTCACTGTGACTACCATTCTCTCCTATGCCCCCTCCAGCCCATTACACATGGCAGTGGATGCATAACAGAGGAGCTTGGCACAATTTTCAGCCAGTTATCGCAAGGAAGGATGAAATAGTTAGCAGTCTGTGGCTGCCAGAGGTGAGCACTGCTTTGGCCAACACCACACACACACCACACACACACCACACCACCACACACACACAACACCACCACACACACACCACACACCACACACACTGTACGCAACTTCTACTATCAAGCACTATCAATCCACTCATACAGTGAAGGAAATAATTATTTTTATCTCTTGCTGATTTTGTAAGTTTTCCCACTGAGAAAGACATGAACAGTCTATAATTTTAAGGGCAGGTTAATTTTAACAATGAGTGATAGAATATACAAAATAAAAGTCAGAAAATCACATTGTATAGATTATATAAATGTATTTACATTTTGCAGTGAGAAATAAGTATTTGATTCCTCTGGTAAACAAAACTTAAAACTTGGTGGCAAAACCCTTGTTGGCAAACACAGAAGTCAGACGTTTTTTTGTAGTTGATGATGAGGTTTGCACACATGTCAAGAGGTCCACTCCTCTTTGCAGATCATCGCTAAATCATTAATATGTTGAGGCTGTCGCTTGGCAACTCGGAGCTTCAATTTCCCCCATAAGTTCTCTATGAGATTAAAGTCTGGAGACTGGCTAGGCCACTCCATGACCTTGACCTTAATGTGCTTCTTTTTGAGCCACTCCTTTGTTGCCTTGGCTGTATGTTTTGGGTCATTGTCTTGCTGGAAGACCAGCCACGCCCCTTTTAATGTCCTGGTGGAGGGAAGGAGGTTGTCACTCAGGATTTTACGGTACATGGCTCCATCCATTCTCCATTAAATGCAGTGAAGTAGTTCTGTGCCCTTAGCAGAGAAACACCCCCAAAACATAATGTTTCCACCTCCATGCTTGACAGTGGGGACAGTGTTCTTTGGGTCATAGGCAGCATTTCTCTTCCACCAAACACGGCGAGTTGAGTTAATGCCAAAGAACTAAATTTTTGTCTCATCTGATCACAGCTCCTATCTCCCAATCATTCACAGATGTTCATTGGCAAATGTCCGATGGGCCTGCACATATGCCTTCTTGAGCAGGGGGACCTTGTGGGCACTGCAGGATTTTAAACCATTACGGCATAATGTGTTACCAATGATTTTCTTGGTGACTGTAGTCCCAGCTGCCTTGAGATCATTAACAAGTTCCTACCGTGTAGTTTTATCTCTCACCTTGTCATGATCAAGGATACCCCATGAGGTGAGATGTTGCATGGTGCCCAAGACCGATGTCGATTGACAGTCATTTTGTATTTCTTCCATTTTCTTACTAATGCACCAACAGTTGTGTTTGTCTCACTCAGCTTCTTTATTATGGTTTTGTAGCCCATTCCAGCTTTAGAAACAGGTCTATGATCTTGTTCCTGACATCCTTAGAAGGCTCTTTGGTCTTTCTGTCTCCTCTGCATCTTAACATCCTATCCTCTCATCTCCTGCTCTGGCTTATTTGGAGAATAGATTGCACGGTAGCCTGCTATGTGACAGTGTGTATGAAGTGGTTTGGGACTCTGGTATACCGCTCTCACTTGCCTTCCAGCAGACCTTCCATCTTTAACCCTCTGCAGAGTTACATTGATCTAGCTCTGCTAAAATACAGTCACCTTGTGACCAGCTCCAACTCCCCACTTCATCCAGGCTGCCTTTAGAGAATGTGAGTAGTATTGGGGATGATACACAATAATCCTATTGTTGTTATTATTATAATAACTGATTAAATATTTTCCCTTTATTTCCTGTGGGAAAAGTTTGTTTGCTATAAATCCCGTTTAGTATAAGTCCACGGATCTAGAATGGAATAATGACTTATACCAAGGTACCACTGTATCTCTTCTTCTTCCAACCGGTATTTGGTCTTTGCCGTGTAATCGCACCCTTAGGTTCCAGGCAACAGCAGTGAAATCTCCTAGTGGGTGATGTTTGGATTTCTTTGTTCTGCAACTGTGATAAACATCCTGTTCAACACTTCTTCACTGAGGGCGATCTTGTGGAAGGCAACAACATCACCAGTTTAAGTTATAATCCAGAAGAATGGAGGCTCTTCTTCATCAATTTATCCAAAACAAGCTTAAAAGTTGTGTTGTTGCATAATGGCAATGCGCTACCTTCAATTCAGGTGGTTATCCAGTCCACTGAAATAAACCTATGGGCAACATGAATCAAAGTAAAGAGAGAGTATAAGTCAGGTCAGAGAGCGAGTTTTTAAAAAGCATCAAGCGGAGCATAGTCAGGGACAGGCAGAAATGACAGGGCAGGTTGCAGGCAGTGTGATCAGGAAACTATAGCAGTGAGATCTGAAACATAGAATAATGCAATTCTCTACGACACCAACTAAATAATGCCACAATTGGCAATCCCCAAGGGAGGGTAACAATAAAAGGGTCAGTGCCCGGCAATCATCAAATTACCGGTGCGCTGTGTCTTTAAATTTCACAGTGCTGGCATGCGTGTACCCGCTCCATAGGGACACACAGCAAAGGAGTGCAGGAAAGTGTATGGGAGAGAGGCTGTATGAGGTGCCCGGGGGTACAATAGCGCCAAGCCCGGCTGGGACCGTGGCCAGGGGCGTTGCTAGGGTCCTAAAACATCCGGGCCCGGGCCTCTATTGTAAAGGATTTGCTTTAGTATGATGGGTTCCACGGCACTTTTTTTCCACTCGTAACTGTGCATGATGTATTTTTACACAAAATAGTGTATGTTCCTGTCAGTTTATTTTCAGTAGTCACATAACCCTTTTCTCAAAAATCAGCGTGTAGTGTAGAATGAGAATAGCACTGGACAAATTAACTTTTTCAAAGCCTCTTACCTACACATGCCAGTAATACCCTAAATAATAGTCTACAGGTACTGAATATCACCCCTAAAACATGGAGCAAATATACCATACGTATGATTGTTACTAAAGAAAATCCAACAATACCAAGTCCAATAATATTACTGCTTAAAGGAGTTGTCCCCCTTCAGAGTTTCAGAGAATGCTAAATGAAATACTCTGTCACTTCCTGGTTCAGACTGACTCATTTGCATACAGCTCTATGCTTGTACAGCTCAGTGCTGTGCTGTGCTTTCAGATGCTAATTAGATCAGATTGTTTCTCAAAACTACTAACAGGACTTTTATTGATCCCCAAAAAAAAAGCCTGATTACAGTTCTGTTTATTTTACATAAATCAAGCTTTTTACTGCTGAGCAGCACAGGACACTGCCAGGACTGGGTGTGATCATCACTCACTGTTATCTCATTGAACAAACAGCAGGGGAGAATTGTTTACAGGTGGTTACTGAGGGAACTGAAATAGCCAGGGAGGTCATAAAATTCACTTGTATCTCCTTAGGGAAAACAGAGGAACAATGCAATATATTTGGACAATGTCTTTATTTTGTGTTCCCTACAATTTGAAAGCTATTCTTGGTAGCGAGACAACCCCTTTAAGGACAAAAATAATACTCCCTTTGACTAAATGTAAACCACCACATGTGACTACCAGCTCTAAACAGGTGCTCTGCAGATATATATCACTACCATACAGTGACCAAGTAGTGGTGATACTAGCTGCAATTAAGGCTTGCAGACATATAAGTGATCACAGTGCAGGCACACAAAGTGACTTACAGGAGACGTTTCTTCTGATTGGAGTCATTCTCTTTTCTTTTTCTTCTCCATTCAGCCCAGACCACCATGATAAATTCTCCCGGCCACCACTCGTCTTTCCCAATTTCCACACAAACATTTTAGAATCCTTACTTTCCCGCACCTATATCCCTACTTGAGGGTGGGAGGTTATATACCTCCCTTTACCTTAGGGTGGCTTATATATGGTTTATGCTCCATCCTCACAAAGCAACCTACTTCCTATGGTAAAAAAGCAGCGCCTGCTGTGCGGGTTGAGGAGTCAACCATTATTCCTTTATAGCTATTTCAGCCCCCGGTAGGTAAAGAGTTATAACCCCCCCCCTCTACAGTATGGATGTAGGTTTATATAGGTCCCCTCAAAATAGACAGGTAGGCCAGTCCCCCAGTAAGCCCCCCAGTAAGTAGGTCCCCAAGCAAGTAGGTAGGCACTTTCAATAGCTAGGAAGGTAAATAGGTTCTTCACTAGGTGGGTGGTTGTTATATAGGTCCCACAATAGGAAGGTAGTTATATTGTGCCCCCAAGTAGGCTGGTGGATAAATAGATTCCCCGGTAGGTAGTTATATAGGGTCCCTAGTAGGTTGGGTAGGTATATAGGTCCCCTATTAGGTTTTTTAGGTATATAAGTTCTCCTAGTAGGTTGGATAGTCCTATAGATTCCCAAGTAGGCAGATAAGTAACCATTACGTAGGACTCCCAGTAGTTTGGTAGGGATAGGTCCTCCCCCGTATGTAGCTAGGCTGGGTTTCCTTTTAGCATTGTAGTAGAAATAGGGCTCCCCAGTATTAGGTAGACATAGGTCCCAAAGTATTATAGGTAGACATAAATTCCCCCCAAAGTCTAGGTAAGCATGGGTCCCCCTTGGGCTTAAGTAGGCTAGGTTTCCCCAGTATATAGATAGGCATAGGTCCCACCATTATCGGAAGGCATAGGTCCCCCAGTATATAGGTAGGCATAGTTCCCCCCGTATATAGGTAAGCATATGTACCCCCGTACATCGGTAGGCATGGGTCCCTCAGTACATAGGTAGGCATAGTTCCCCGAGTATATAGGTAAGCATAGGTACCCCCAGTACATAGGTAGGCATGGGTCCCTCCAGTCAATAGGTAGGCATGGGTCCCCTCAGTACATAGGTAGGCATAGTTCCCCCAGTACGTAGGTAGGCATAGTTCCCCCAGTACGTAGGTAGGCATAGTTCCCCCAGTACATAGGTAGGCATAGTTCCCCCAGTATGTAGGTAGGCATAGTTCCCCCAGTATGTAGGTAGGCACAGGTTCCCACAGTATATAGACATAGGTCCCCTCCGTATATAGCTAGGCAAAGCTCCCCCGAGTATATTGGTAGACATAGGTCCCTACAGTAAATAGGAAGGCATAGGTCCCCCCAGACTGTGGGTCAGCTCTGTGGGTTACCCTGACCCATAGAGCTGACAGTCTATAGTTAAATTGATCAGCTTTATGGGTCAGATATACAATGCTGATCAATATAACTGTATACTGATTGTCAACTCTGTGGGTTACCCTGACCACAGTTAAATTGATCAGGTCTGAGGGTCAGCATTGTATATTTTACCAATAAAGCTGATCAATTTAACCTTAGACTGTCAGCTCTGTAAGTCAGAGTAGCCCACAGAGCTGATTTGTTATTCTTCAGTTAACTTATATTGCTCCCCAAGACATGTCAGAAAATTTATTTCATTCAGCCTGAGCCTGCCCAGCCCCAGCCCAACTATAGATACCTATTATTGCCGGCTGCTCTGCGCGGTCACTTAGTGACTGGAGGAGGAGCCTACCAGGCGCCGTCGCCCGCGCTCCTAGGCTTACTGAAGTGCCGCTCTCCCCGACCCTGCGCAGTGCGCAGTAAATACAGGAAGCCCCTGGGTGCGCCAGCGGGGGAAAGTTAGTGTGCGCCAAGTTGTAGTGTCCGGTGCCCCTTTCTTACTGAAGCGCCGCTCTCCCCCGACCCTGCGGAGTGCGCAATAACTTACAGGAAGTCCGCACGGCAGCAGCGGAGCTAGTGAGCGCCGAGTAGTAGTGGCCGGTGCCGCATTTACTGTGAATAATGCGGCGCCGCGCTACTGTAGTGATATGAGGGCTGGCCGGGGACTGAGACACTCGGGGCAGCAGGCATTTTATCCGGGGCACCAGCCCCGGATAAAACTGCCTAGCGACGCCCCTGACCGTGGCACACTCCGTGACAAGACGGCTGTTGAGGTGCCTGAACTATGACCAACCTTTAAAAGTGGTTGCCCTCTTACTTGGTCTCCAGGGTGAATAGACAAAGTACTGCTGCTTTCTGCATGAGTGAGATAGTCGTGCAAAAGGAAATCACTAAAATAAAAGAGACTGGTCTCTTCGACATTCACTCCAGCGAAGGAGTAGACATGCACCCAGCACTTGTTGACCCACATAACATTTGTTACCACTATTGCATATCAAGTTGGGTTTAATAAAGAACTTTGTGAAGGCAATCAATAAAAATGCAAAAGCATTCAAGTAACTTATTGATAAATTTCCAAGGCTGAGTGAAGCAAAGATAAAGGAAGAGATCTTTATTGGACCTCATCAAGTTTGATGATGATGAGATGATAAGTTTTTTTGTTTGTTGCAGGTCAATAAAAAGGCTGCATGGGTAGCATTTGCATTTGTGGTAACTGATTTTTGGGAAAACTCAAGAGATAGTGGAAAATCTCCTCAAAACATGTAAGGATCTTTGCTTGTCCTTAAAGATTAATTTCATATATTCGCATCTAGCCTTTTTTACCCAAAACACTGGAGCAGTAAGCAATGAACAAGGTGAGAGATATCACTACGATATTGTGCAAATCAAAAGAGAATGTAAGACTGAATACCTGCTCATTTGCAACACTTCTGTTATCTCAGTGGATACTAGCCTATATGTACAAAAGTCGAGACAGACAAAAATGAATCAGAACACGCAGCAGCAAAGCCCTCCTTATTCTTTGTAAGGGTGTATAGTAATCCCGTTGACTTCAATAGGTATTTAAAAAAATCTTCTTGTATTGAAAGGCCACTAAAGTTATTGAACCAATCCAGTGGCTTTATTGAGCCCTTGGGGAGTTAAACTTTGTAATTGGAAAATCCAATACATTTCTTTTTAACTAATGCATCAAATCTGTTGGAATAATGTTTAGGGACATAATTGATAGGGGTGAACCTTAGTACAGATTCATTGGAGAAATGGTTTTTGGTGTAGTGTCTAGAAATTCTGTGTTGGAGAAAAATTCTTCTAATATTGAACCTATGACCATTCATCCTATCTTTTAGGCTTTGCGTGGTTCTCCCCACGTATTGCAGGCCACAGAGACTTTCAATCAAATATATAACATACTTATCTTGGCATCCCAGATTGTTTCATAGGAAAGGATTTTATGGTTTTCTGGGAAAAAATTACTTACGCTTATGTGTGATATTTGGACAAGTAAGACATTTATTTCTATGTATCGTTGGATCCACGACTGTAACAGGCCAAGCTGCTGATTTCAGATGCTGGTTAATACGTCTAGGGGCTAAGATCTCTTTAAGAGAGGTAGCCTTGCAAAAGGTTATGGACGGATTTGATGGCAAAACTGTAGACAGAAATGGATCATGTTTCAAGATGTTCCAATGGCAGTCTAAAATCTTGTGTATTTGTGCATGATTGTTATTGTATCATGTGATAAAATTATATTTCTAACTTGGTTCACCTACCAATATGTTCGTTTTTCTTGTAAGACAATCTTGTTGGGACAAATTAGAACTCTTCAAAAAGGCATTATCAATTAGACTAATAGGATTATGTTTATCTTTAAATTTAGCCGGCTTCCGTCGCAACGGCCGTGGCCGGTGACCAGAACTCGAAGCTGGGGGTCTGTCGTACATGATCATGACAGTACCCCCCCCCTTTAATGTAAGGGACCAGTCAGGGACACACGAGAAGACACAGACAGAGTGGGGGCCCTGACGTGGCCCCAACCCCCCTGCCCTCCCTTTTTGGGGGTACCCGATCCTTAAAAGGTGGGCCCCCCAACCCAGAAGACTGAAAAAAAACTGAATTGGGGGAAAACAAGCACAGCAAAAAAATCAAAAACACAATAAGGGAAGGAACAAGAAAGGTTTGGGGCAGCAAGAGGGGCAGCGCAGCCCAAATGGGAACAGAGAAAAAAATTTAAGACGGCAAAGTGGGTAACTGTGGGGCAAGGGCGTACAAAATCGGGAAGACAAATAGTCGAAGCAAAGCAGAGTCGGGAAAACCAGAAATCCAAAACCAATAACGGGAAAGCAAAAGGAAAAGGAAAAAGCCCCCTATAAAGGCACAGGGGAAGGTAAGGGAACCCTTAAATAGGGACGGGAAAACCGAGCAAGGGATGGTGGAAAAACCCAAAGCGGATAGGGAAACAAAGCTGTCAATCAAAGAGGAACACAGTTTAACTAAAAGGGGTGGAGGTTTGCTGGGGCACGGGCTTTTTGGCCAGAAACAATTACACACGGGAAAGGGAAAAGACTCATTTCCCGGGGTAACCAAGAATACAAAGCTTTTATGTAAAAAAGCCACGGTTTCCCGCGCAAGGGCCCCGGGCGGTGACCAGAACCCGAAGCTGGGGGTCTGGTAAAGATCATGACAGTTGCCATTTAAATAGGTTTGCCCCAATTATTATTATTTAACTCTTTGGTAAATATACAGTATATATACATCTTCAGGAGACCCCTTCCATATGAAGATGAGGTCTCTTTATATTTCTTGTATAAAATAACGTTATGATTATAAATTTGGTTGGAATAAATATGGGTAATCTTTAAAAAAAGTCCAAAAAATAGGTTGCTAAGAGGGGGGGGCAATATGCCCCTAACCGTCCCTCACTTATAGATGGTCTTCTTACATCCAAAAACAATATTATGTAATATAAATTCTAGAAATTGTTTTTTGAGGTATTTTTATAGCTACAGTGCCTTGCAAAGGTATTCGGTCCCTTGATTTTCAACTTTTTTCCATTTTGGGTTCAAACATGAAGATTAAAAATTATAATTTTTTTGTGAAGACTCAAAAACAAATGGGGAAAAAATTGTGAAATGGGAAAGAAAATTTTTTGGATATTTTAAACCTTTTTTAAAAAATAAAAAATGAAAAAAATGGGGGGTGCAAATTATTTTGGGCCCCCCCAAGTTAATATTTGTACGCCAACTTTTTCTGCAATTACAGCTACAAGTATTGGGGTATGTCTTATAGTTTTGAACATTTAAACTGAAAATTTTTACCCATTCTTTTTTTGGAAAACAGCTCGAGCTCAGTGAGGTTGGAGGGAGGTTTGTGAAAAGCTTTTTTAGTCTTTGCACAATTTTCGATAGGATTCAGGTCTGGACTTTGCTTTGGGCCATTCTAACACCTGGATACGTTTATTTGTGAACCTTCCATTTGTAGATTTTGCTTTATGTTTGGGATCATTGTTTTGTTGGAAGATAAATCTCCGTCCCAGTCTCAGGTCTTTTGCAGACTCCAACAGGTTTTCTTCCAGAATGGTCCTGTATTTGACTCCATCCATCTTCCCATCAATTTTAACCATCTTTTCTGTCCCTGCTGAAGAAAATCAGGCTCAAACCATGATGCTGCCACCACCATGTTTGACAGTAGGGATGGTGTGTTCAGGGTGATGAGCTGTGTTGCTTTTACGCCAAACATATTGTTTTGCATTGTGGCCAAAAAGTTCATTTTTGGTTTCATCTGACCAGAGCACCTTCTTCCACATGTTTGGTGTGTCTTCCAGGTGGCTTGTGGCAAACTTTAAACAAGATTTTTTATGGATATCTTTGAGAAATGGCTTTCTTCTTGCCACTCTTCCATAAATGCAAGATTTGTGCAGTGTACGACTGATTGTTGGCCTATGGACAGATTCTCCCAGCTCAGCTGTAGATCTCTGCAGTTCATCCAGAGTGATCATGGGCCTCTTGGCTGCATCTGTGATCAGTTTTCTCCTTGTTTGAGATGAAACTTTAGAGGGACGTCCGGGTCTTGGTAGATTTGCAGTGGTCTGATACTCCTTCCATTTCAATATGACCGCTTGCACAGTGCTCCTTGGAATGTTTAAAGTTTGGGAAATCTTTTTGTATCCAAATCCGACTTTAAACGTCTCCACAACAGTATCACGGACCTGCCTGGTGTGTTCCTTGGTCTTCATGATGCTCTCTGCGCTTTAAACAGAACCCTGAGACTATCACAAATCTCTGAGGCCTTCACAAAACCGCTGGAGTTATATTGAGAATAAATTACATACAGATGTACTCTATGTACTAATTAGGTGACTTCTAAAGACAATTGGTCACACTGCACTTTATTAAGGGATATCAGAGTACAGGGGGATAAATACATATACATGCCATAACTTGGGAAGCATGTTTCATTTTCTTTACACTTCATAAATACTTGCTGTTTTATATAAATAAAACACTTTTAAGTTTGTGATTGTTACTCTCAAAAATTAGGAAAAGGGGTATGAATACTTTTTGCAACCCACTGTAGGTGCTAAAGGATTAGGTAGATGATATGAAAAATCTAACCATAAGATAAATTATAACATAACAGAAAGGGAATAAGTTTAAGTCTAGTGAAGGAAAAGAGTAAGAAGATTATAAAGATAGTGCAAGGAAAAAATAGAAATTGGATTAGAGTAAGTGGGTGGGCCAGCAGAACAAGGAATACAACTGTAATATTCATTTTAGGAAAAATAGTGTTGTTGTCGACAATAAATCAATATTACTCCCAGGGTATTCAAACATTTACAGTATTGTTAGAGGGGTTATAGCATCCATTGATTCTCTAAGTCTCTAAGGCTGGGTTCTCAAGTTACATTACTGCACGCGTTACTGCATGCATTTTTGCTGACTGCAGATGGTTTTGTAATTAACCTCAGTTACTTTACATGGATGTTAATTAGACAACTACCTGAATTCAACAAATACTCATGCAGTAATGTGATGTGTGAAACAGGGCTGGATTGAAATGAAAAAGCAAACCTTACACCAAACCCCCACTGGCCCACATTTAATATCCACCTCCAAATCTTCCAGTTTGCCACTTTCTAAATACAGTACAAGTGAGAAAGTAAAAGTGGTGAATTCACTTTATGATCAGGGACAAATGTACACTGTCACTATACAAGCAAAAATATAACCTAAAATACCGTAATATAGTGACCACATAGTGGTCAGATCACCAGAAATCACAGATAACTGTGAATACAGCACTGATCCAACACAGAAGAAAAATAAGACCAGACATTGGGGACTCACAGAAGAGGTCTTCTCTGATGGGAGTTGTTCACTTTCCCTTTTCTTTCATCCAGCCCAGATGATCATAAGGTCTTTTCATGGCAATAAATTGTCCCTGTAGAATTTACAACACAAACTTCTTAGACTCCTGTCTTTTCAAGCACTTCGCTACCAATTTCCACATCTGTGCAAACTCCCCATCTATAGCACCCTAAATGGTAATAATAAGGTGTATAGTCAGCAATTAGGTAGCTCCTCAGTATGTGGCATCCCAGTACCCTTTCTACTGCTGCTGAGTGAAACAGTTGTCGTGTGGCAGTAGATCTGGTACATTGTTGCACAATTATTGTTAGAAAATGTATAATGCATTTATAGTTATGTGCTTATAATGCTTTAGATCATGCTTATAGCGAGGATTGACTAAAGTGCAATGTCCTTTGTACTTTGCTGCCATAGACTGGCTAATGGATGCGTATGAGAGTTAGATATATTATCAGTTGCTACTGGAAAGTACTGGAACCATGTAGGAGGAGTCTCCCCTTTACAACATCAGGCTGTAACAAAGCAGTTGGGTCCAGTCCTGGCCTAGCCAGGTGAGAGAAGAGTAACTTCTACAGATGATCCCTGTATCCATCCAGTCCATTCAGATGGGACATCTACATTGCTCCTTAAAAGGAGAAGCAAATTTTGCCTACAATTAAGAGATAAAACTGCACAAGGGCTCTCTTGTCATACTGGCTTCTCCGGCAAGAGCTATTGCCACGCGACTTTCACGTCACAAATATAATCGGCTCTACCCTCTGCGATAGGGAACAGTAGTGCAAAGTCTGTTTCTTCCATGGAGAGCCAACCCGTGAAGGTCACTTCCTTGGTGAAGCATTGCTTGGACTGTGTTTTGCCTTAAAAAGTTCTCTTATACAGTACAAGGAGTCATATGTACTCAGTTGCCATCAGAGAATCTAACTCTGTTTATAACACACGAGGTTCAACATCTCCTTTCATCTGCAAACATAGTGAACTTATTCAACTGTGCCTAAAAGAGAGACTATAACCTGCCAAATTCCATTCAGTAAAGAAGTGCAATTTGTAAAGTTCATAAGTGTCTGGCTCTTCTCTAAATTACACAACATCACGGGCATCCCAACACTTGATATCACTACTCCCCATAACCTCTCCATAACCTCTCCCCTCCATACATATCTGCCTTAATCTCCAGGTACCTCCCCTCATGCAACCTCCGCTCCTCACAGGACCTTCTTCTCTGCTCTCCTCCTATTAGCTCTTCACATAATCGTCTCCAAGGCTTCTCCCGTGCTTCCCCCACATTCTGAAACTCACTGCCTCAACACCTCAGATTCTACCCCACTCTCACTTGCCTCAAACATAACCTGAAAACCCATCTCTTCAGGATTGCCTATAACCAACAATAACCCCATTGCACTACTCCACCCCACAAACATGTCTGCCCCTCACCTTCTGTCTCTTCCCTCCTTCCCTGTAGACTGTAAGCCCTCACGGGCAGGGCCCTCTCTCCCTCTGTACCAGTTGTTAGTCATTTATTGTCACTTTGTAATTGTTTGACCAATGTTGTTTATGTACCTGCCTCAAATATACAGCGCTCTGGAATCAAGGGCGCTCTAAAATAAATAATAATAATAATAATAATAATAACTACTATAAGAGTGCCCTAGGGGGTCCTAGACTGTCTCCAACCATGCAAACCCCTCCATTGACAATTGTGGTGGACACAGAGGAATTAAAGGGGTTTTATCATTTATTAAATGGTCTTCAGAATAAGGGGACAGTGAAAACAAGCAACTTTGCAATTGGATGTCATTAGCAAAGCTGTCTTGTATTCACAGTATTCCTTATCTTGTGTTTTTGTTTACACTGATATCCAGTGCTAGTCAGATACCTCCGGATCCCTCCTCCTTGCATTTCACTAGCTGAGAGCTCATTTACATTCGGGAGCCAGCAGGAACAGTGAAGGGGGGGATGATGTCACCCAGCTGGGAGGGGAAGAAACGCCCCTGCATTTCCAGAGTTGAGTAGCTGAGAGCAGTCTGAATCAGCTGAACTAAGGAAGCGATACATCCCCTTTAAGTGTCCAGTGGCCAATCCAACCACTGTGACAACACTAACTATGGTTCGTGGAACTACAAATCTCAGCTGGCCCCATCATAACATCTATGGCCTTTTCCCGTGGCTCATGACAAGTGGTTATATAGGCCCAATCAGTAGATAGGTAGGTATATAGGCCTCCTCAGTAGGTAGATAAATATAGATATATAGATAAATAAAGTTCCCCACAGGAGGTAGGGAGGTACATAGTCCCACATTAATAATCCCCTCAGTAGGTAGGTATTTAGGATCCCTCAGGAGGAAGGTATATAGGCCCTCAATAGGTTTGTACATAGAGTCCCCTAGCAGATACGTATATAAGACTCCACTGGTAGATAGGTACATAGACCCCCAAATGGTTGGTATAGAAGGTACCCCCGGTAGGCAGGTATATAAGGCTCCTCCCAGTAGTTAGGCATGAAGCCCCCCCTTAATAAATAGGTACATAGGGTTTCCCAGTACATAGGTTAGTATATAGATCTCCCCAGCAAATAGATAGGTACATAGGCCCCCTCTAGTAGGTAGGTATACAGGCCCCCCTAGTAGTTTTGTATATAGAGCCTTCCCAATAAGTAGGGTTCCCCAGTAGTTTGAAATATAGGGTCCCTTCAGCAGGTAGGTAGGTAGATAGGTACATAGGGTCCCCTCAGTAGGAATCCCCCCCAGTAGGTAGGTGAAAAGGGCTCCCCAATAAGTAGGTACATAGGGTTTCCCAGTAGATTGATTGGTATATAGGGTTCCCCTAGTATGTAGGTAGATACATAGCCCCCCTCAGTAGGTAGATACATAGCCCCGCCCAGTAGGTAGGTAGGTACAAAGGGCCTCCTAGAAGTAGGTAGGTATATAGGGTCTCCTAGTAGGTATGTGGAGCCCCTCTAGTAAGTAGGTTTATAGGGACCTCAGTAGGTAGTTATATAGGGCCCCCCAATAGGTATATGGGTATATAGTAAGGTATAGTAAGGTATATAGGGCTTCCCCCCCGTAGGTAGATAGGCATAAAGGGCCCCTACTAAAAACATTAAAAAAAAATCTCCCCCTGTTCTCCCTTTGAATACCTCTTGAGTCCAGAGGGGACATCGTGACGTCATCACATTGCACCGCGGCATCTAGAGTGCTGAATGGCCGGGATTGCAGAATCCCAGCTGTTCTGACTGAGCCAGCAGCTGCCATCACTGCTATGTGACCCAGCAATGCAGCTGTGTGGCGAGGGGGCCTTTGAGCTCTTCTGGCTCAGGGGCTAGGTCACAAGTGCGACCGTTGCGACCCTGTAGCTAAGTTACTTGGAGAGGCAGGTTTATGTGCGTCCTGCAGATTACCAGTGCAGGCCTGGTGTGAAACCTACCTAAAGAGTAGACCAACTTGCACTAAATGAGGATTAACAGAAAATCCTGTACTTGATAGAGAGGACAGGGTTTCTATTTAACTAATCACAAACAACCCTTAAAGGGGTATTCCCATCTCCTAATGTTACAAGCTGGCAATGAGCCAACTGCAACACAAAAGCTAGGAAATTACTTCTTTCACAGTTCTCTAAGCTATATTGTTAGAGAGTTGTTTGTAGTGGTGTCTTTTTCTGACGCATCAGCAATACGTCCTTTAAATTACAGGTGTATATAGCGTATATAGTCTACAATTAGTTGAAAAACAGCAGGACTAGAAATTCTAGGAGCAGGGGTAGCTTTTAACCTGTTAATGACCCTCCACCGACTTTAGACATTAGGCAGGTCATTAGTCTGCAGAGGAGTTTTGCGGCTCCCAGCGCCGCAATTGTGCTAGGAATGGAGCTGTAGTTAGCAGCTCCGTTCCTAGAGCAGTCTCTGTAAATGGCAGGGACCAGAGGAAGCTTCTGAACCATGGAATTTAACTCTGATTGCCGAGGTCCGTGATCGTGGCATAATCGAAGGGGATTCCCCTACTCCAATGGAGCCTGGGGAATACAGTCAGCCCTGAGGACCTAGAGTAGCCCCAGGGCTGTATGTATAGTAATCCTGTGATCAGGGCACACTGTATACTGCTTTGACTGGAGCCTGTCTGATACTGACACAAATTGTAATATATTAGCATACAGGAGTGTACTAATATATTACTAAGTGTTCAACAAAAATTGTACAATAGTTATCCCTTAATAGCATTTTTTTTTAAAAAAAGCAAAAAGCATAAAAAACTGTTGAAAAAAATAAATAAAATAAATAATAAAATAAAAAGAAATCTTTACTTAAAAAAGTATTGTGCATACATTACACAAAAAAACCCTACACACATTAAGTATCCACACGAAACCAATGCAACAAACGGTTTTATATGTTCACACTGTAAACCTTTTTTTTTTTTTTTAATTATGCAGTAGTTAATATGTAAAATCAAACTACTCCCCCAAAAAACCTCTCTTCACAAACAACTTCACCCGCATAAAACAAGCCTCATTCAACTGCGTCATAGAAAAATTAAAAAACTGTTGAAACGCAGAGGCAAAAACAAAAAAATTAACTCGGTCATTAAAGCCTATTCAAGCCTAGTGCTTAAAGGGGTTTTCTCACTATAAAGATCATATCTGGAATGATGGGGACAGTAAAAATAAGCACTTTTGCAATTGGTCTGTATTACCTAAATCATTTAGTACAGCAGCTATTAGCTAATTATCACATTACCTGCCAAATTCACTCCCCCCCACCCATATAACACACCCTTATACACTCTGCTCCCCCCACCCATATAACACACCCTTATACACTCTGCTCCCCCCACCCATATAACACACCCTTATACA
Source organism: Phyllomedusa bahiana (assembly GCA_025379985.1). NCBI lineage: Eukaryota > Metazoa > Chordata > Amphibia > Anura > Hylidae > Phyllomedusa > Phyllomedusa bahiana. The sequence continues at coordinate 6,194 of JAODAL010000180.1, read as the reverse complement.
CTCTGCTCCCCCACCCATATAACAAACCCTTATACACTTTTCTCCCACCAACCATATAACACATCCTTATACACTTTTCTCCCCCCAACCATATAACACATCCTTATACACTTTTCTCTCCCCAACCATATAACAAATCCTTATACACTCTGCTCCCCCAGCCATATAAACACAGCCTTATACACTCTGCTCCTCCCACCCATATATAACAACACCTTATACACTCTGCTCCCCCCACCCATATAACACACCCTTATACACTCTGCTCCCTCCACTCATATAACACACCCTTATACACTCTGATTCCCTCTTTACCTCCTGCATGAACAGAGTGCATTTCTCACATTTGTTTAATCATTTCAGTTGTCAAAATGTCCCTGTGCCTTCCTGGTCTAATAAGATTTGGATTTTAATGCATTTTTGTGTCCATGTGCATCTTAGATATACAGTATATGTTCCCTGCAGGGTCGTGTGCCCACATACAAATTATGGGGCTGTTATGTATGTGACACTGTGCATAAAAAAAAAAAAAACTGGCTGTGCATAACCAGGAATGTGTTAGGGAGACACAGACAGAAATACAGCTAGGTAGAAGAGAAAGAAAGAGAAATTTATTTCTTCAGTTCTTCAGTTACCTTTTATGGGTAGGGTTTTCATTTTATGTAATGTATGAACCATATTATTTTTATACTTAATACAATATAATACAATATAATAGTTTTTTTTTGTTTTTATTAATAACTTCAATAACTTTGTTACTGTAACATAAGAACAGTATACTTCTTTATGTTATTACACTATGACACAAATTGCTGTTAGGGCAACACATAGGGTCAGATGTATAAAAAGTGTGGCTTTGGAAAGTGTCTTAAGTAGTGCTGCACCAAAGTTGAGTTCATGCTTATGTTTAAAAGTGTCTCATGGCACTCTATAAATGTGTCATGTTATAAGACAAACTGCTGTGTGCCAAAAAAGTGTCCTAAGACAAATTTTGTCTTCGCCTCACCACTTTGAAAATGGCATGAACAACTAGGCATGAAATGCAACACTTTTTGGCAGGAGAGCTATATAAATGTGTCATAGTGTACGAATTGGTATAGACACGCCCGCTGAAGAGTGGTGCAGACAAAAGTGTCAGTCTTGTAGGACAGAGATTCTTTTTGGCGTAAATGCCTTAGGAATATGTCAGATATGGCACACACCGTTCCGTCTCTCTTAACCTATGACAGAAAACTGGCGCAGCAACTTTCATATATCTGGCCCATAGTGTGTCCTAACATACAGTGAAGGAAATAATTATTTGATCCCTTGCTGATTGTGTAAGTTTTCTCACTGACAAAGATATGAACAGTAAATAATTTTAAGGGTAGGTTAATTTTAACATTGAGAGATATAATATTCAGAAAATCCCAATGTATAAATTATATACATTTCTTAGCATTTTGCAGTGAGAAATAAGTATTTGATCCCTCTCACAAACAAGACGTAATACGTGGTGGTAAAACCCTTGTTGGTCAGCACAGCAGTCAGACTTTTTTGTAGTTGATGATGATGTTTGCATCCATGTCAGGAGGAATTTTGGTCCACTCCTCTCTGCAGATCATCTCTAAATCATGAAGATTTTGAGGCTATCATTTGGTAACTTGGAGCTTCAACTCCCTCCATAAGTTTTATATGGGATTAAGGTCTGGGGATTGGCTAGGCCACTCCATGACCTTTAATGTGCTTCTTTTTTAATCACTCATTTGTTGCCTTTGCTGAATGTTTTCGGTCATTGTCTTGCTGGAAGACCTAACCACGACCCATTTTTAATGTCCTGGCAAAAGGAGGGAGGTTTTCACTTAGGATTTAATGGTACATGGCTCCATACATTCTCCCATTGATGCGGTGAAGTAGTCCTGTGCCCTTAGCAGGAAACACCCCCAAACATAATGGGGGACATGTCCCATTAGGGCTATAGCATTTTTTTGCACCAAAAAACTGTTGACGCCGTATTCTCTATATAAATGAACTGTCATATACCAAAATTAGGAGCATTTTATGGCAGACATGAAACTTTTCAATGTGCCTAAAATATGTGTATCAAATATGCTAGCAATGATATGCAATGCGCCTTTTTTTTGGTATACGCCTAAGTTAGGTGCGTTAAATATGCTATACAAGGAATAGCACACGCCAGATTTTTGACAGGTTTATTTATTCAGGCGCATTATACACTCATTTAATGCACATTAAAACTAGCATGGAAGCACCTCTTTTCTTACATGTCGCTCAATGTTTCCACCTCCATGCTTAACAGAGGGAACGTTGTGTTCTTTGGGTCATTTCTCTTCCTCAAAACATGGCGAGTTGAGTTAATGCCAAAGTGTTCAATTTTTGTCTCATCTGACCACAGCAGCTTCACTCAATCACTCACAAAATCATCCAGGTGTTCATTGGCAAACTTCAGATGGGCATGCACATGTGCCTTCTTGAGCAGGGGGACCTTGCGGGCATTGCAGGATTTTAAACTATTACGGCGTAATGTGTTACCAATGGTTTTCTTGGTGATTGTGGTCCCAGATGCCTTGAGAACATTAACAAGTTCCCCCCTCCCCCCACGTGTAGTTTTAGGCTGATCTCTTACCTTCCTCATGATCAAGAATACCCCACGAGGTGAGATTTTGCATGGTGCCCCAGATCGATGTCGATTGACAGACATTTTGTATTTCTTCCATTTTCTTACTATTGCACCAACAGTTGTCTCCTTCTCACCCAGCGTCTTACTTATGGTTTTCTAGCCCATTCCAGCTTTGTGCAGGTCTATGATCTTGTCCTTGCCATCCTTAGAAAGCTCTTTGGTCTTGCCCATGTTGTAGAGGTCATTAATCAGAGTCTGACTGATTAATTGAGTCTGTGGACAGGAGTCTTTTATAAATGTGACTATTTAAGACAGCTGTCTTTAATGCAGGTAATGAGTTAATTAGGAGTGTCTAATTGGTCTGTAAGAGCCAGAACTCTTAAATTAAATAAATTTATATAATTTATACAATGTAATTTTCTGGATTTTATTTTGGATATTCTATCTCTCAATGTTAAAATTAACCTACCCTTAAAATTATAGACTGTACATGTCTTTGTCAGTGGGCACACTTACAAAATCATCAAGTGGTCAAATAATTATTTCCTTCACTGTAAGGCTTCCTAAACAGATAGCGCTAGGGTCCAATCTAGGTCCACATGGTTGACTGTAGAAGATTTCCCCATGTACCAGTTGCATCACTGTAAAACCTAGTCCGATGGGGTTGTCCCCTTTAACCATGTAATGGTTTCTGTCCAAGGCAAGTAAGGAGTTAAACATCTAGGATTAGAGGCTTCCTCCTATCTCTGTTAGGGTCAGAGGCTGTTCAAGGAACTGAGCTGTGAGTTCAGTAAGAACAGCTCTGTTCTTAGTGCACTTTTAGTACAGAGAGCCACAACCATCCCGCTACTGCATAAATACCAAAACATGTCTCTTAACACTGTGGTCACACCACCCACCATTAAAAGATACTGGGGCACATTTATCAAGACAGTTGCGCCAGAATTTAAAATAGTGGCCTACATGCATTACATTTAATATGTGTTATAGACAGTTTCTAGAAACTTTTGTGCCTTGACCGACAAAAGGGGCATGGCCTTCAGTGTGGCACAGTTAGTATCATATAGTGAGCCAAATTAAAAGTCTGAAATTAGACTAGACTGTTCTAACATGCGCAAGATTTATCAATACTATGATAGCTGTGGCACATTGTAAGACTGTCAAGTATAACTTTACATTGTATAAGAGATTGACAGTATTAGTTGATCTGCCCCAGTAAGTGGTCATTAATGGGGTAATCAAACCATGCACATTCATGGCATAGTGATCGAATATGCTGTCAAAGTGTGATAGGTGTGGTTCTAAGAACCAGTCCTGAAACCGCTGTTTTGAACAGATTGAAATCAATGGGAATTCCGAGTGCCCCCTTGTAAAGGAAATCTGGGAAAAACCCTTGAAAGCCATTAAGTGAATGTCCACCACTGAATACTAAAATAAAAAAAAATCTAAGCAAGTGAAACATTTTGAGCTGATTTTTGTTTTGCTTTCTATATCGGTACCATGGATTGAGCTCTGTTTTTCTGATGCAAACCTCAGTTTTCTTTCAGTCGTGATAAATTTGAAACCTAATATGTTAGCTGCCTCGAGGCCCCACTAGAGGGAGTTTAGAAAGCTTGCAGGAAGCAACCATACTCCTTCTTTTACATTTTTCTGTAGGTTGAGGATATGGAGCTCTGTATTAGAAAGACAGAACTACAATCTCTATAAAGATATATACTCTGCCAAGTCATATTACTGTGACCACTTTCTGCTTTCAGGGTGTAGCTCATGAAGCTCATCATGTAATTCTTGTGTCATGAGCTGTCATAATGGAATTAAGGGCAACTGGTAAAAGCAGTGAACTGGACCCTGCCAAAGCACATGACACATACCTTTAACCACCCTCAATTGTGCCTCCAGCTGATTGTTTCCTCCAGCAGATCAACGCCAAAACAGTGACTGTTTTTAGTCAGAACAGAGTATAGCTTGGATCCTCACTCCTTTAAAAGTATAGAGACCTGGAAAGGCACTAAGAAAAAGGAGGGAGACTGTTTACAGTAGGTTTCCCATCTAAACTGAGGCTACCTTACTATTGGATGGGCCCTCACAATTTTGTTTAAAAATGTGCAGTTAAAGTCTCAGATATTCAAATATACTTAATGTAGCAGAAATGAACTTTTAAAATATTTTAGACATTGAGTATTTTTCTGTCAGTTGGCATTTGCAGTGCTGCTGGTTCATTGCTATGTGTTTACCAAAAAGCGGCATTACAAGCATTTAGAAAGACGTATTTATATAAAGTAAGACAATTTTGGATGTATGATACTTAGAAATGATGGTTATACAGCTACCAAATAATAACCACTATAAATGGAACAAATATTATCATCATACCTCTGACCACCTGGGCTTCCTAAACTTCTGGCTGCTACGAAAAATGTTTGGCATCTCATGACTGTGGGATGTCAAACAGTTGTCATGGCAGCCAAAGGCCAAATAAAGGCCCTGCTGCAGGGTAATAATAAAGCCATAGTTAAATACTATTCTGCAATCTATTAGTATTGCAGAATAGTACACATGCATTAGTAGCCCCCTGGTGGTCAAGTACTGTAAAGGAATTAAAAATGCAAGAACAATTTTTAAAAAAAAAAGCTTTAAAAATTAAAATAAATAAATAAAAAGACATTAAACTTAAACCCCCTATTTTCCTATTTTACAATGAAAGAAAAAACTATAAAATGGTAAATATAATTGGTATTTTCACACCTGTAAAAGTCTTATCATTAAAATTTAACAATTTTCATCCCACACAAACTCTGTAGAACAACCACTGTACCCACTGGCAAAATAGCAGTTTTTTGGTCGCTTTGCCTTTCACTTAAATTAGAATAAAAAGTGTATGTATCCCACAATGGTACCAATAAAAAGTACAGATCTGCCGGTAAAAAAACTCATGCAGGTCTGCAAATAGTAAAACAAATAAGTTATTGTTTTTTGAAAATTTCCATGGAAAGCAAATTTAAAATCTAAGTTATAAAACATGGTGAAAACTATATAAATGTAATAGTATCAAGATTTTACTGACCTACAGAATAAAGATAACCTGTTTATACTAAACAGCAATCTCCATAAACACAAACTCCTTCCTCTCCTCCCCTGAAAAAAACCACAATTGTGTTATTGTTTACATTTTATACACAATGCAACTTTTTAAAAGATTTTGCATTTACATCATATAGAACAGTAAATAAAAGTACACCTTGTCCCACAAAAAAAGCCCTCCAATAGCTATTTAGATTAAATAAAAGAAAGAAGTTTTGGCTCTTGGAAGGTGGGGAAGTAAAAATGAACACTATTGACCCTTTAAATAACTTTGCATTGCATACCTTTATTCAATACAATGTGACAAAATGCAGTAGTAATAGTAGGAAAGGATAAAATGTGTCATTGCACACTCAAATTATAATATGTAGCTGAAGACTACATCAGATGTAATTAAAAATACAATGTATAAATGCTATATGCCAGTATCTTCTCTACTCTGCACTGAAGAGGGACAAAAATCCCGAAACAGCGTTTTATGTAGATGAGAGAT
>JAODAL010000179.1:362500-388060 GCA_025379985.1 Phyllomedusa bahiana | reverse complement strand
CACACACAAAACACAACTGCACACTAAAACTGTAACCCCCATCTACAAAAGACAACAAAAAGAGCTAAAACCCATAGTGCACACAGAACCTACAGTGCAAACAAACTAGATCACAAAGAAACTAAGCTTAAATAATCATCAGCTTCCTGTGGTGCTGAACACAGCTAAGAACACCCAAAACAAACCCAACAAAAAGGAACCAGGACACTTTGAACTAAATAACTACATGGCATTTTAGAACCAGTCACAATCTAGTTTTAACACTACGCAAGAAAGCCAAGAATCATTCACACACTGCCACCACAAACACAACAAACAGTCAGCCACTCAAATACACAAAGGCCATAACTATCACAAGTAACAAGAGCACAAATAAAGCAAACCACCACCAAAGACAAGCACACTCCCATCATATAATGCAAGCCCTTACACCAGGCATCCTCAAACTGCGGCCCTCCAGCTGTTGGGAAACTACAACTCCCATCATGCATTTATATAATCTATAACAGTGGGAATGATGGGAGTTGTAGTTTCCCAACAGCTGGAGGGCCGCAGTTTGAGGATGCCTGCCTTACACTAAACTACTACAATTAATGAAAGACACACCAAAGCCCAGCCACTACAAAACTCATCAGCAAGCAAGCACCTTACTAGCCACAATCAACACTGTCAAGCCACAGATAACACATCAACCAAAAAAAACTCCGACACTATCACCATGCACAGCATGGTCCAAAGACTAAACAAACACATTACAGAAGGACACAAACACCAAACTACTCATAAAAAATTACTAACTAGGGGGGAAGACAATTAACATAGAGTTTAAGGGCCACACATTAGTGAGGTCAGGGAGTAACAGCAAGATTCCAGAACATTGGAAGCCATCAAATAAAGGATGGGATTTCACAGTAGCTGCTAAACTAGTGACAAAGAAACAAAGTCCAATGTGTTTAAGACACTATTTCCAAAGTAGGAGAAACGCCACATGAAGAGCCAACATTGCTTACAAAGAGGGGATGTACCTGGAGATTAAGGCACCAATTCATGGAAAGAGGGGGACATGGACAAAAAAGACAAAGCATTGGACATTATGGATAGTCATTTGAAGGAGATTCACCGGCAGCCAAGTCACAACAAGAATGGGATCAAACACGCAGCAGAATAGACCTATTAAAGAAGAAGCTACACTGCTAAACAAAACCCCCACAGAATGAAGACTATTGCAGAACTCCAGCAGGAGATGACAACGGCACACACCAGCATTTTGGGAAAATCAACTTTAGCAAATAGTTCAGGGTTTTGGTGAAAATAAGTGATCGCATGTGTCTAACACCTCACGTGTGTGCCTTAAAGGACACACAGGACAAAGATTCGACAGAGCCAACACACTTGCAAGACCAAGCAAAATAGACAACCCGTGACCCGGTTAGGAATCAGATGGAGGAGAACAAACTTGGACACTGGAAAGAAGATTCCCATTTTGGAGAATGACAATTGGACAAATACACATTCAAGAGACCAGAGGAGCAGAATGTCAGGAGAGAAACCCCAAAGGTGAAGTTGCCTGATGTCTGCACACCACAAAGGCAGATACTGCGACAAGCCCAGTCACAGTTTAGGGAGACTAAATAAAATGAGCCCAGAACAACCCCCTGGTGGACACAGACAGAGACAAGCCAAGATGAAGAGGAGGTGCTGTGGCCACAATGAACACACACTAAACTGTCCAATAGTCAAACAAAGATCAGATGTGCAAAAAAGAGGATGGTAAGTGACAAAAGCATTGCGAGGGGAAGGGTGTGGACGACAGACTCTAAAGCAGTCAACAAGTCAAATTAGAGACCGGCAGAGCACTACTGGGAGGCTTCAGTGCTGACTAGCACATTGTTTCGCATGGGGCCAAAATAATTATTCCCATTGATCCAGCCAAACATGTTATTCAAGGAGTTGGCAAACAAATGGAAACACTAACATGAGAGGAGGGACTCTAAACAACGTTTCGTAAAGATGGGTGTGAGGAAAAGACACTTAAAAGAGGACAAAATGGCCACAACCAGAGGCGGAACACATGACCAAGGGCCAGGAGAAGATGTGAGGTCATTACATTCAATGAGGTCACATGTGGAGAGTACAAATAAAACCTGGCCAAGAGTAACAAGGAAGAAGCAGGTTAAGGGAGAAGAGAATTGCAAAGTTAGAGAGGTCAGCAGCCACAACTGTGGAATGAAGTTCCCATTCGCTCAAGTTTAACACACCGGGGGCAAAAAAAACTAAGGCCAAGAAGAGAGATGGCGAAGGTCGCCAGAGAACTAATGAAATCTTTGAAACAGTCAAATAGGAAGCAACATTTCCTAGAGAGAGAGAAAGTATGATAATGGCAACTTCAGACCTTACGACACAAGCTGGATCGGAAGAGCAATTGCTTTTAGGGGACTAATTTGTCGGAGGAGCCGGGTTGCTTGCCGGAGCATGCGTCAACCTCAACTACGCTTTGGACTACAAACCAGTGTGACAATATTAACTTTGGCTTTTTTAGGTTCAATTCGACACACAGGAGGCCAGAACACCGGAAATGTACAAAACTGGGTTACAGAAAAAAGCGCAGGCTTCACCAGTGACTGAAAAGGCAGATATAGCAATCAATGAGGAACACAATCAACAACAGTGCAATTGTAAAAAAACAGGAACTTTACCGCCACAGTACAACAATTAAAACAAGGGGGCAGGTGAAAACAAACAGGAAGAGAGAAAAGGTAATGAGTTTATGAGCACCTACAACAATAACAAAGGATCACGGTAACAGCCAGAGGTGAGTGAAGATAAAGCCCAGTGCCGGTCCCCAATTGGAAAAAACTCCAGAGGTCCAACGAGAGGCCAAAACACCCCAAAATTGAACACACGTGACTGGCAGCCAAGGGGTATCCAACAACAAGGACATGGAAATCCACCATCATCACAGCAGGGAGGTCAGGGGAAAGGAAGTGGCAACATAGGGGAACAAATTTGACAAAAAAAAGTCCATAGCAGCCAAGGTAAGGAGGCAAATATATGCAATGGCAGCCAACCACAAAGAAGGGGAGAACCAAGAAAGCTACAAGATGAAACAGGGATAAGGAACAAACACAAAAAAAATCCAAACTCCTACCAAACTACTGAACAGACCAAAGAGGATTTGGAGGATGAACATGGAGACTGCTACAACAGTGCCACTGAATAAGCGGGGTCACAAGGCATTAGCCAAGTTGACCTCACACCAAGGAAGGCAAAAGTGACCAGAGATAAAGAGATAAATACTGCAGAATTTGACTGTGCCTTCCAGAGGGCACCACAGAGAGACATATGAGGAGCTGGGATGGATGGAATATGTTGACAGATTGGAAGAGCTAACAGATTTGGACAACAAGGAACGAGAAAAGAAACTAAACAAGGAAAATATGCTGGGGGTGAGCAGCATCAGGGCACGTGTCCACACAAGCCAAGAGCAGCAGAAAGAGCATTGACAAATAGGCGAAAGATACAAAAAGGTGATACTTGGTCTGCTTTCTGAAAAGGGCTTTGGTAGTGGGAAAGATCTGTGACAGTAGAAAAATGACAGGGTACAAACTCAAACAGTAACAAGCTCATTACCCAGCAAAAGGCTTGGGAACCAAGCGAGTCATTTTCACACATTCTAGGTACAAATGACAGAACCCACAAAAAGCAGGGAGACCGAGCCAAAGAGTGTTTCTTTGGAAAGCAGAAACTCATTACAACAAGCAGCAAGGAACAGGAAGACAGAAAGTAGGCTTTGGAAAACGCATTGCAAACATACTAAAAGACGACTCCGGAAAAGGCAAAGCACACGCAACTCAAGTAATGGCAAGGATCACTGACTGGGTATGGAAGCTCTAGCCGACGCGGACCTGTTAGTGACCAAAGACATAGTCTGATCGGAAGGACGCCATTACGGGACAGAACAGAATGCTAACCTGCTACTTTGAAATCCTCCACAGTCTTCAAAAACAATCCATACTTGAACTAAAGACACAGGATGACCAAGGTTTGCATTATATCGTCAACACCTTCAGCACCGGCCAAGAAACTACAAATCCCCGTAACATGGGGAGACTAAAATTACATCGCTCACACCTGACAATCGGGTTCCTTGCATAGTAAAGTTTCAAACACCACCAATGGAGAAAGGTCTAATCGCCACACACACACAAATGACTGCATCGGAAAATCACCACAAGCTGCATTAAGTAAGAATAGGTCACATAGAAGCAAAACACCACCATACGACAACATCTCCAAAGTGCCCAACAAACCGTGTCGGATAGAAATTGATTACTGTTGACGGACTGCATTGGCAGCTCTTCGCCTCAGAACTACAAAAAACACATGCAACCTGCCCACACTGGAAGGATCTACAACGCGAAAAATATGTCAGGACGGAATCAAGCCACGACTCTCCCCAGGTGCCCCCACCACTATTTGCACATCATTTAGTCAGTTCATTGGAAAACCAAACATTTAGAGGCCTGCTGAGCTAGCGACAAAACAAGAAAGTATCATAGATAGGGGAGCAAAGTGATGGACCAAGATAACCACCACAATGTTAATATAACAGCCCTGCACAACTAGCTCGCATGTTGAAAAATAGCCATCTGCTTTGTGACTGAGAAAATAGCCTAGACTCCCATCCACTACCCAAAGGTACAGTAGTACAATGGTCATATAGCAGAAGCAGCAGCTAGGCAAACACTGCTGGTACAGACTTCAGAAGTTAAGATGAGAGTTGCCAGGGTGAAAATGCACTTCTCTATACAGAACCCAAGAAACAAGGGAAACACTATCTAAGCGGCACTGAAAACACCAACTCAATAAACATACCCGCTAAAGTCAGAAGCAAAAGCCAAACACGTGCAGGCAACCGGAACAATATACGAAACTGGAAAGTCCCAACCTACCTCGCAGGATCAAAAGACCATGCGCTTAAACTTCAATAACTCAACTTTTCACCAACATACTACATTGGTGATTTTTACCTTGAACAAAGTGCAACACTGTAGACCAATTTCATTTTATTACAAACTCGGACTATACTGAAACCCTAAAAAGCAGCAAATCGGAAGGGCTAACTTGACAAACAAACCTTGCAGGAGGAACATAACGTTAACATATTACCTTCACATAGTCAAAAGCTCATCAAGAAAGGTTAGCGTCTGGGCCATGACATCTGCTGGATTTAACATGGTAAACAAGAGGTGGCAGGTGCCAGCTCCCAATAACTCAACAATCTATGTGGGTATAGAGGAAAGACTCCATCTGTTAATGCTACCTACCACCAAAACAGGCCATCAACATGTAGAGAATGGTCTATGAATACTAACCAACATGGAGACCCACAGTTTGAGGATGCCTCATCAAGGGGGTGAAATGCAGCACAAACTTCCACAAGTAGCAACCATCAGTATTTGCCAGAATATTTGCCCAACGGGAGCCCCTTTACAAAACTTGCTAGACAGTTGGTTATGACATGTGTACAATGCCAAAACCCAATGGAAAAATGTCAACAACAACAGCTGACAAATAGCAAATTAAGCTACAGCAGAACGAGCACTCCGAAAGTTTACACACCGGTCGCTAGTTGACCACGCAGGACGGAGCAGAATGGCATTTGTAGATTCACTAACGGCCTGGTGACAGCATGTTAACAGGAGGATGGAAAATTAACAGTGCAAACATTAAAGGGTAATTCTTGCACCTACTGGAGACAACATCACTGAGAAGAAGGACTGGATGACATCAAAAGGAATGGGATCGCTAGTGCGGCTAGAGAAGCAAAAAGGACAAGAAGCCGGGATATTACTACTCCTGTGGTTGACTTGAGTTGCGACAGCACACTAGAGGCAGTATGAAAATTTGCCAGATGGATATTACTTGATAACAGAAAAACAACAGCTGGCGCAATACTGAAATTTGTACCTAGAGACCAGGTGGCCATGAGTTGGACACTGACGTTTGCAAGTAGGGTCTGAGCTGGGATCCAAAAGTGAGTGCAAAGTATCACAAAGTCTTTTTTGGAGTGCTATATCAAATGGAGATCACTTTTTCACATTTCACACAGTACAAGACACCATCAAAAGTCAAAGTAGGAATTTGTACGGAGCAAAGAACTTGACTTTTAAACACAGACCATCAATACACCCAGACCACCACTCAATAAAGCACATTTGACATGCGTGCCAAAGCAGTCAGCAGCTGCTTCCAGAAGTACCAGATTTAAGTGCTGAGACTATGGCCAGGGAAATCAAGAGCATTTGGATTCTGGGGTCAAGAGTGTGAATAAGACAACTCCTAAGGAAACCAAACAAAGTACACAATTCAACAATGCCGACAAAAGACACGATCTGGCAAAGTCCCTTCCTATCAATTGCAAGAAGTTGAGAAAAAAGATAAATGACAAAAATCAAAACACACATTGATAGGGGTTAATCAATGGGGATGTTTAAATGAGTGGATATTTTAGTTCAATAAGTGAGGGAGCAAGGAATCAAAATGATCGACAAATTGCCAGGGGGATCCGGTGGGAAAGCGGGATACCACCGCCACGCTTTGAGAAAATGCCTTTATTGACAAACTGAAACAAACTAAACTTCATGAGGTTCAAAACACAGAGACAGAAAACGTATTAAAGCTACAAACGGGAAACAGTTTGGAATACCAAAAACAAATATTGAAGAAAAGGCACATAAAGTGAAGCACAAACATTTGGGCCCCACTGTACTTAACAAGCAAAGTGACTCATCGACAAGGCCCAGGCCACACACTGGTTTTTTCGTGACTTTTACCTGGACAATGGATTCAAATTTGACACAACTGTTCACCAACGTATTTCACACTTAAGATTAATACAGTTTGACACACACACATTTCTCAATAACACCATAGAGCTTTTCATTGAGGTCGACAAGGGCTTTTCATGAGCAAAGAGTAAAAACATCCTTAACAAGGGAACCAGTCACATTGGTCGTGCCACCCTTGCTGAGGGCTGCGCAGACAAGCAGTTTCCAGCACTATGTCCCTTAGCCAGAAAAATATTATTTATTTATTTTAGAACACCATTGAATCAAGGGTGCTGTACATTCAGGAAGTTACATACATAACATGGGTCCAACAGTTATAACAGTGACAACCTGTAACTAACAACAGGTACAGAGGGAGAGAAAACCCTGCCCACGAAGGCTTACAATCTACAAGGAAGGGGGAGAGAGACAGGAGGTGAGGGGCAGACATGTTTGTGGAGGGTGTAGTGACAGCAGGGTTATTCTAGGTTGGAGGGTATCCAGAAGAGATGGGTTTTCAGGTTGCTTTGGAAGCTGGTGAAAGTGGGGGAGAGTCTGACGTGTTGGGTGAGTTAGTTCCAGAGTGTGGGGGAAGCACGAGAGAAATCTTGGAGACGGTTGTGTGAGGAGTTGAGAAGAGGAGAGCAGAGAAAAAGGTCCTGTGAGGAGCAGAGGTTGCGTGAGGGGAGGTATCTGGAGATTAAAGCGGAGATATAAGGAGAGAGGTTATGGAGAGTCTTGTAGGTCAGGGTTAGCAACTTGAAATTAACACGCTGGACAATGGAAAGCCACTGCAAGGATTGGCAGAGGGGAGAGGCAGAGGAGTAGCGAGGAGAGAGGTGAATCAGACGGCCAGCAGAGTTAAGGATGGATTGGAGTGGAGTGAGGCTGCTAAACGGGAGGCCACAGAGAAGGATGTTACAGTAGTCTAGGCGGGAGATGACAACGGCATGGACCAGCATTTTTGGAGTGACAGGGTTAAGAAATGAGCGGATTCCGGACATATTTTTCTGCTGGAGGCGGCAGGCAGAGGTGACGGTTGGGATGTGCGGTGCGAAGGACAAAGCGGAGTCAAGTGTTATCACAAGGCAGACGACTTGCAGAACTGATGAGAGATTGACTATGATAGAGAGATCAAGTAGACAGATGGAGTAGGAAGGTGGAAAGATCATAAATTCAGTTGTCTCTACAGTAACTTTTAGGAGACAGGACCAGAAGGAGGAGGATAGGAACTACAAACAATCGGGGATCTTCGACATTAGACAGTTAATGTCTGGCCCAGAGATGTAAAGTTCGGTGTCATCAGCATACAGGTGCTGTTGAAAGCCACGTGATGCTAGGAGCTGACCCAGACCAAGAGTGTAGATAGAGAAGAGTCAAATACTGTACTTTGTTCTGATGGAGCTAGCTGCAATCAGAGCGTTTGGAGCATTAAATATTCAGAGTCCACTTTAGTCAGGATCAGCTATTAGCCCCACCCATCCATGAGTATCCCCTACTGATTAAAACCAGTGTGACACCACCACCAAAACAAAATACTAGACCTCATCGTGAGATGGACATTTGGATAGCATGAGACCAATAACGCCTTACAACCACTCAACGGGACTTCACCATTGCCAGCCTTCAAGCAGGATGCTCCCAGGCTGAAGTGGCCACTGAGCTTAGAAGCACTATATTTACTATTTTGCCAGAGGCCAACAAACTATCAGTTCTTAATCTATAAAGCAGTAAAACAACTTTTTTTTTAGGCATAACACTTGACCTCTAAAACACACTATTTAAAAGCCAGACAAAATGTCACACAATGTCATCAGCAGGTTGCTGAGAGACTGGAAGAGTCCCAAAAACGCTAAGAAGCGGATGTCTTTCCAAACAAAACACACACTGATGACCGCATCATTGGAAACTAAATAAAAAGAGGAACTGCATAATGAAGGCCACACAACTCCAGCCCCATTTAAGGGAGCGGAGAGGCAACCAAGTGTTACATCAGACCATCCGTCACCATTTACATCAACGGGCTCTACGTAATAGATGAACAGCAAGGGTACCGTGCACAGCACTATCCTTTATGTCTCCAGCATCACCGGTGACCATCATTTTTGCACTACAGAAATGGACTTTCAACATTGACCAGCACTGCCAACAAATTGTCCCTCATTCACCATAGACGCTCCCTGACCAGCCTAAGACACCAATGCCTGTGCCTGGACACGTGGCCAGGTACCCATGTCGGTCCCCTAGACTAGACCAATGTAAACAGTTACGAATGGTCCGACTGTCTCGATACAGTTCTTTGGCTCACCTTCCTTTTCTTTCTACTCCTCCATCCCTTTTGGGATCAAGATAAGCTTAGGATTTAGGTTTAGCAAAAGGCAACTTTTACTGCTCCAGATTTAGGTTTCAAATATTGTATTTCTGGGCTATCTCATTAAGTACATTACATTTCTCAAATTACACAACTGAAATCAGAGATATTGGAAATCAAATTACCTGAAGAAGAAAACAAACGGCTTTGAACATGGCACAAATGATTGGTTAATTATTACAAACAGAAAATTATCTCAAAGGTCAACACCAACTAACTAGCAACTTGCATCTCAACAGTGCCTTCAGGTCAACAAATAAAATTCAAGGAAATTAAGCTAATTAAACAAAAAAAGGGAACCCTTTCGAAAACCATGCAATGCACCCCAAATATGCTCAACACTGATCAAATCACCACCACTCTGGTCTTTGGATTAACCCCTTAAGGACCCAGCCAGTTTGGGCCTTCCTCACCCAGCCCTAGTTTTGAAATCTGGCATGTGTCACTTTATGTGAGAATAACTTTTTGACACTTTTACTTATCCATGTGATTCTGAGATTGTTTTTTCAGGACACATTGTGCTTGAAGTTAGTAAGAAAATGTTATCCATACAAGCCTTGTTTTTTCAGGACAAATATAAAAATTTCATGACAAATTTGAAAAATCCGTGATTTTGAAAGTTCAAAAATTACAGCGTGAAAGACAGATAATTATTCACTACAAAATAGTTTATAACTAGCAGCTACCATATGTCTACTGTAGGTTGGCATCATTTTTTTTAAATGTCTTTTTTTTGGGATGACATTAGAGGGCTTAGAAATTTAGTAGTAATTTCTCACATTTTCAAGAAAATTAGCTAGATACCTTTTTTTAGGGACCAGTCCAGTTCTGACGTGGCTTTGAGGGGCCTGCATGTTAGATACCCCCATAAATGACACCTTCTAAGAAACTAGACCCCTTAAGGTATTTAAAACAGTGTTTAAGAAGTTTGTTAACCCTTTAGGTATTTCACAGAAATTAAAGCAAAGTGGAGGTGAAATTTCAAAATTTCCCTATTTTTGCAGATTTTCAATATTGATCCATTATTCACTGGAATACGGTAAATGGGACTAGGTAATATTAATGTAATATCATTTCCCCCAGGTCTGCCGTTTTTAGACATATCCCAGATGTGGCCCTAGTGCATTATTTGGCTCAACCATAAGCCCCAGAATAGGAGGAGCACTTACTGGACTCTGGGGTCTCATTTTCAATGCAATTTTATTTAGGCGCCATTTCAGGTTTGAAGAGGCCCAAAGGTGCTAAAACTTCATAAACACCCCTAAAAAGGCCCCATATTGGAAACTAAACCCCTTAAGGTATATATACAGGCGTGTAGTGAGTATATCGACGCCACAGGTGATTCACAACTAATAATCTGCTATTTTAGCTTAAAATGTTTCACATTTACAAGGAATCCTGGAAAAAAGAACCCCAAAACTTTGTTAAGCAATTTCTTCCAAGTTCGGCACTACCTTACATGTGGGTGTAAACTGCTGTTTGGGCGCATGGCAGGGCGTATAAGGGAGGGAGTGTTACTTGGCTTTTGGAGCGCAGATTTTGGTGGGGCCATGTCGCATTTGCAAAGCCCCCAAAGTACCAGAACAGGTAAAACCTTCCAGAAGTTGCCCCATTTTAGATTCAACACCCCTCAGGGATCTCATCTAGGGGTGTATTGTGCATTTGGGGTGCACAGGTGTTCCATCATTTTTTTTGAGCATTGCCCCATGAAAATGGGGGTAAAAACGCAGTTCCGCCATTGTTTTTTGGGCTTTAATTTTACAGCGTTCGCCGTGCACTGTAAATGATGTGGTAACTTTACTATGGGGGTCGGTACAATTGCAATGGTATAAATTTTATAGAGTTTTTTATGTTTCATTACTTTTACACAATAGAAATAGGTCTAGACAAAATTGCGTTTTTATGTTGTCCTATTCTGAGTCATAACTTTTTTCTTTGGCTGTGTGCAGAGCTGTGTAGGGCCTTGTTTTTGGCCGGGTGAATTGATGCTTTTATTGGTACCATTATGGGGTGCATACAACACTTTGTTCACTTTTTATTAAGGTTTTTGTGAGGCGTTTTGAACAAAATACAGCAATCCTGGTAGTGTTTTTTATTTTTATTTTTTATAGCGATCACTCTGCGTTAGATATGACATGCTAGCTTTACTTAGCAGGTCGGTACGATTACAGCAATACCCAATTTGTATATTTTTTCACATTTTTTACGGCTTTTATACTATAAAAACACTTTTATTCAAACCGGAAAACACATTTTTGCATCGCCATAGTCTGAGAGCCATAACTTTTTTAGTTTTCTGTGTATGGAGCTGTATACAGGCTTGTTTTTTGCGGGAAGAGTTGGCGTTTTTATTGCTATCATTTTTGGGGGGACAAGACTTTTGGATCAGTTTTAAATCCGTTTTTTGGAAGGCAAAGTGAAGAAAATACTGCAATCCTAGTAGTGATTTTTATTTTTAACAGCGCTCACTGTGCAGTATCTGTAATAAGTTAGCTTTACTCTGTGGGTCGATGCGATTATGGCGATACCCAATTTATATCCTTTTTTGATGTTGAAGCACGTTAAAAAAAAAAAAAAAAAAAAAGGTTTTTAGTGTGTAAAAGAATATTTGTGCATCGCTGTCTTCTGAGAGCTATACATTTTTTTTTCCCGTATACAGAGCTGTGTTAGGACTTTTTTTTGGGCGGGATGAACTGACGTTTTAATTGGTACAACACTGGCGTTTATAGGAGGTTTGGATCACTTTTATTCCATTTTATGTGCTGCGGGATAAACAAAAATCTTAATTCTATTATTGGGTTTTTTTTTACGCCGTTCACTGTACGGGTATATTTACATGACAGTTTTATAGGGCATGTCGTTACGCACTCAGCTATACCAATTATGGGTACTTTATTTTTTTTTGATCTTTTGTGGGGCGATTGGCATTTGTGAAGGGGAAAAGGGCAATGTACGTATTTTTAGTTTATTTGTCGTGTTTATGTTTTACATGTTTTTCACTTTGATTACTTTTTTTTTACTTTTCCCCACAGGGGATTTGAATGAGAGATCTTTAGATCTCTCATTCAATAGGAATCAGTGCATAGCTTGTTGCTATGACTGGTTCCTATGACAACTGTCAGTCACGATGCCGGGACATGCCCACAGGGCACGGCCGGGCATCGTGACGTCACAGACAACCCGAAAGGCATTCTGTGCCCTCCGTGCTGTCTGTCAGAGGGCAGGAGCTGCACGGATCGCCCGATCCGTGCGCTGCTGCCGCCGACAGAGACGCAGAAGGAGCGATCTCCTCCTGCGTCTCTCTTAGTTATTGCGACCCGATCGTCGCGATAATTAAGGGGTTAACCCCCCCCCCTCCCCGGAGTGATCGCGGGTCGGGGCCGACGCTGCGGGATGTCAGCTGTAATATACAGCTGACACCCCGCGCCGATCGCGCGAACTCTGCTTTAGAGTTCGCGCGATCCTCAGGACGTATCCATACGTCCAGGTGCGTGAACCCCCAAACGACCTTAGACGTATCCATACGTCCAGGTCGTGAAGGGGTTAAGGAACTACTTTCACCATGCTTCCCCACCCCAACCCCACAACTACTTTTCGGTTGTTGCACCCAAGAAAGACCTCTTGACTTCAACATACACATTTTTCCCTAATTCTCTTCTAGGCATCAGTGAAACACATTATCATTTTGGGCTAATCATTGGAGTGCAATTGCTTCCTACAAGTCAAACAAATATGGAAGTTCTCTGCAACTGAAAGCTGGGAGACTAAAGACAAAGTGACAGATTTTGCAAGGCAGTTACGCCAGAATTCAGGCTCCATTTGCCCAACAACGTCTTACAAGCTTTTCAACACACTTACTATGTGTCTTAGACTGTTTCAGATGCATCTGCCCCTCATCCGACAAAGGTGGCGTACCCTTGGAAAAGCGCGGTGTTTTGTTGGGAAGGGGGTGTGGCTTAAATACAGCAAAAATGCAAATGGACGCAGTTTCAGCCCGAAAACTAAGCACACTTCAAGAGGGTACAAACTTTAACTACACATTTCGAACCTGCATGAGATTTAGCAACACTATGATAAATGTGGCGCATTGTAAGACTGTCTAGTCTAAGCCTAAGTTCACACTGCTAATTCAAAGCCGTACAGTACGCCCCGCAATAACGCAGAGTCTTAAGCAGCTCACGCCAATCGGCGCCAACTCCCGTGGGCCAGGGGGGCCTGCAGCCCACCGGCCCCATAGACTGTCATTACTGGCAGTACATAAGTGCCAAGAATACATGACATGTCAATTCTCTTCCCGCTTGTCGGATTGTACGCCGGGGGATAGGAGGCATCATCCATAGTACTCTATGAGAACTGGGGATTACTCTCATGACTGGGGCCCATTTTGCTCGGATTTGAGCGCAGTACGCCGCTATACACGCAGCAAAAGGCCCCCCCAATTTAAACACTGGAAACATAGCCTAACTTTACCTCATCTAACAGACACTATTGATATTTTCCATACTTGGAGCACTGGGCGGATTTTTCTTTGGGGGACAATCTGGTTTCAACAGATCATTTGCACCTGAATGGAAGGGGGTCTGCTGTGCTGGGGTAAAGAATTCTAGAAGGGGTGCGGGAATATTTAAACTAGGGATGAGGAAGGAGGACAATCGAGAAAATGAAGGAGTAGATAGGTTAGAGAGTGGGCAGACTATATCGCCGGGTGGAAAAGTGGAGTAAGGGAGGTGCTTCAACATAAAAAAAAAAAAAAATTAACAGGATATCGCCATAATCGTATCGACCCAAAGAGTAAAGCTAACTTATCATGGATACTGCATGGTGAGCGCTGTTAAAAATAAAAAACACTACGAGGATTGCAGTAATTTCTTCACCATGCCTTCCAAAAAATGGATTTAAAAGCTATCAAAAAGCCCTGACCCCTCCCCCCCAATTTGATACTAATAAAAATGTCTACTCATCCTGCAAAAAAAAAAAGCCCCCACACAACTCCAAACACAGAAAAATTAAAAAGTTATGGCTCTCAGACTATAGTGATGCAAAAACGTGTTTTCCTGGTTGAATAAAAATTTTTTGATTGTATAAAAGCAGTAAAACACAAAACAAATATACAAATTAAGTATCGCTATAATCGGATCAACCTGCTGAGTCATGCTAGCATGTCATATATTCCGTACAGTGATCGCTATAAAAAATAAAAATATAAACACTACCAAGATTGCTTTATTTTGTTCAAAACGTCTCACAAAAACCGTAATAAAAAGTTAACATAGCGTCATATGCACCCCATAATGGTACCAATACAAACGTCAACTCATCCCGCAAAAAACAAGCCCATACACAGCTGTGCACACAGCAAAATAAAAAAGTTATGGCTGTCAGAATAGGACAACATAAAAACGCAATTTTTTATAGACATTTCTGTTGTGTAAAAGTAATAAAACAGAAACTACTATATAAAATCGATATCACTGTAATTGTACCGACCCCCATAGTAAAGTTATCCTGACATTTACATTGCACGGCGAATGCTGTAAAATTGAAATCCA
This sequence comes from Phyllomedusa bahiana, assembly GCA_025379985.1. NCBI lineage: Eukaryota > Metazoa > Chordata > Amphibia > Anura > Hylidae > Phyllomedusa > Phyllomedusa bahiana. Next base: position 373,310 of record JAODAL010000179.1, on the reverse strand, counting down.
ATAAAACTATATGAGATCCATGAGGAGTGTTGAATCCAAAATGGGGCCACTTCTGGAAGGTTTCACCTATTCTGCTACTTTGGGGGTTTTGCAAATGCAACATGGCCCCACCAACATCTGTGTTCCAAAAGCCAAATAGCGCTCCCTCCCTTGTATTCCCGGCCATGCGCCAAAACAGCAGTTTACACCCACATGTAGGGTATTGCCGAACTTGGAAGAACGTGCGTAACAAAACTTTGGGGTTCTTTTTTCGAGGATTCCATGTAAATATGAAACATTTTAAGCTAAAATTGCAGATTGGAGACATTTTTAGTTACAATTTTCACAGCCTAATGCTAAAAAACAATTTGTGATTTACCTGTGGGGTCGATATACTCACTGCACCCCTGGATATATTCCTTAACAGGTGTAGTTTCCAATATGGAGTCTTTTAGGGGTGTTTTTTTTACGTTTTAGCACCTTAGGGTGTCCTCAAACCTGAAATGGCACCTAAATAAAATCTTCTTGAAAATGAGACCCCAGAGTCCAACAGGTGCACCTCCTATTCTGGGGGTTATGGTTGAGCCAAATAATGCACTTAGCCCACATATGGGATATCTCTACAAACGGCAGACCTGGGGGAATTGATATTAAGTTGCATTTACCTTGTCACATTCACCGTATTCCAGGGAATAATGGATAAAAATTGAAAATCTGCAAAAAATAGTGAACTTTTAAAATTTCACCTCAATTTGATTTAATTTCTGTGAAATACCTAAACGGTTATCAAACTTCCTAAACAATGTTGTAAATACTTCAAGGAGTCTAGTTTCTGACATGGAGTAATTTATGGGGGTATCTAAGATACAGGCCCCTCAAAGCCACGTCAGAACTGGACTGGTCGCTAAAAAAATGTATATTTCAAATTTGCTACTAAATGTCACAAATTACTACTAAATTTCTAAGCCCTCTAATGTCGTTAAAAAAAACAATTAAAAAACACTTAAAAATTGATGCCAACCGATAGTAGACATATGGTAGATGCTAGTTATAAACTATTTTGTGGTGAATAATTATCTTTATTCTTGCACGCAGAAATTTTGGAACTTTCAAAATGACAAATTTTTCACATTTTTCCAAACATTTTGAGATTTTTCACAAACAAGTAAGGATTGTATGGATCACAATTTCTTACAAACTTAAAGCACAATGTGTCACAGGAAAACAATTTCGGAATCACATAGATTGGTACAAGTGTGAAAAACTTATTCTTACCTAAAGTGACACATGCCAGATTTAAAAAAAAAAATAGGGCTGTGTCAGGAAGGTCAAAACAGGCTGGGTTCTTAAGGGGTTAAAGAGTCAGTTTTTTCAAACCCCGCCCACCTGATGCTAGCCACGCCCACCTCAACTGCTAAACCTATTACTTTGAAGAGGTAGAAACATGTGAATAACTGCCAGGTGGGCGGGGCTTTGCTGGGCGGGGCTAACAACTGCTGAATAAGATTTGAGGGATAAATACTCAACCTACAGCATCTAACAGAATAAGGGACACAGCGCTGGAAACAGCAGGTCTGACACTATCCTGGGCTGTCCTCAACAAGGAGGGCACAACCTATGTGACAGGTTCTCTTTCAATGACAGACAGTCAGAGAACCGTTAATGCGTTTAGTTCTATGGTTGGGCTGTAATCTAAAGTGAGAACCAAATCCGACATTAACACAAAAAAAAATCACAAATGTGTTACACAAAGTTCACTACTTGTAAGTTAGACTGGAACCACAAATTGCCTGCAAATTACCCGGGGAATGGGGTCATACGCTTTTACATGCCGCCAAGAGACCAAAATAGCATCAAGCTGGAATTCATTGTTCAATAACCTAAGAAAGGCTATGCACGGTGAGTAAAGCCAAATAGGAGCTTTTCTTGACCTACTTACAAATTACACAAAATTGATAGAATACCGATATCATCTGGCACCGCCAACCACTTGATTTTAAGAGGAAATGAGGGATCCACGGTTGGCAGTAAGCTTAACTGTAACAGCCACTGTCAGGTAACTGCTATTCAAGAAATAGGATCACGGGATGCAACCGAAGAGCCACAGATATGCATAGTAAGAAGAACCTATTAAAGACTTCAGACAGCTACAGGGAGACCAAATCGATACAAGCATAGAAGAAGATTCTTTACGGAAACAGCAGTGACGCTATGCAACGGTCGCCCACAGGAACTTGACACTGAATCAGCGCAAAGTGAGTAAGGGGCCTTGATGCTTTTCGGGATTGCAGGAACATTACAAGTTGAAAGTGACTCGATTTCAGAAGAAAAGTATTAGTCAATTGGGGAATTTATCACTTCCCTAACAAAAGAATTGCCATCTACCTCATGGGGTTTGTGGCCTCCTCTGGCTCAAATGGATGGACAAGCGTATGTGTTTTTTTTTTATAGATCTCCACCAGGGCATGAACGGCATTATTTGAGACAAGGATACATGTCAAAACATCGGTATACAATCCGATAATCGTCAAGTCTGTTATCTGCTCTATTATAAAAATGCTTCCAACTGCAAACGGCATACTTCGGCTACAAAGAAACATATTCAAAATTTGGAAACCACCTAATGATCTTGTCTGTATTCGCGCAACAACCATGATCACATCCATGCTCATAGATTGGCACCACGCAAGGAAGTTTTATAGGTGCAAATGACATATTCCTAGAACAGCAAAGGACGTAGGAATTTGTTCACTCTTCTGTTTTCCAAAAATTTTAATTCAAATTAAATCTATTACAAAATTACAACTGTGACAGGTAACAGTGAGCTCAGTCCCAACTTCTGCGTTGCAATCTAAGGGGCCGCTCCAATCCGTCCAAGTCATTACGGTAATCCACAGTTCTCATAGAGAACTGTGGATTCCGTCGCTCCTACCCGCTCGGCGATTCCGCCGGGCGGGGAGAAAGTGACATGCACATTATTTACTGCGCGTACGCGCCATGGATAATAAAAGTCTATGGGGCCGGCGGACAGCGCCCCCGCCCCTTATTCAAGCCGTAATTGCAAGCGCAATCCGGCTCGCAATTACGACTTGAATAAGCCGTGTGAACACGGCCTAAGGCAGAGTTCACACGGCTTATTCACGGCGTAATTGCGATATGGATTTCGCCCTTAATTACGCCGTGTGCTCGGGGGCGGGGCCGCCGACCCCACAGACATTCATTATCCACTGCACGTATACCGCCGTGAATAATTGACATGTCACTTCTCTCCCCGCTCGGCTTATTGTGCGAGCGGGGAGAGGAGACGGAATCCATAGTTCTCTATGAGAACTGTGGATTACCGTAATGACTTAGACGTATTTCAGCCTGTAATTCGCACAGTACGGTGCGAATTACAGGCTGAAATCCCTCCAAAAATAAGCCAGGTCAACATTGCCAAAGCTGAAAGTCCAAACATATTGGGGTGTGCCCTCAGACTACACAGTGGCCGTAAGCTCCAAATGCGCTGAATTTCTTCTTTTACTGATTCAGAGCACCACTCTTTAGACTTTAAAGCACCAGAAAGAGCTTGAATTTCATTGCCACCTCAGATGCATCTTACCACCTGGGACCAAGAGAAGAAAAACACCTGCTCTCTTCCTATGGGCCAATCTTGCACTTGCCCTTGCGCAATTTCTCAAAGATCAGCAACAAAAACGATAGTAACGTACTGACAATTGGACAGCGACAACATGGTAACCAATTGACCAGATTGTGGACACTGCAAGACAACTTTACTCTACTATGACAGGGATCGAGCTACTTACCCTTCTTTGTGTAGGGAAAGATTCTCCGGGTATAATGTGGAGACGAAGAGGGCGTGCCGTCAGTTGTCTAAAAGCGGGGGTCAGCTCAAAACAGTTTTGGAAAAGGGAAACTCGGGCGAAAATATACAGACCCAGTCTTGCCCTGGACATTGCCACAACTAAACGCCTCACGTCCCTGCAAAACAAAGAATCACAAAGAACAGGACGTTACAGAAATGGAGACATTCTTTTATCATTTAAGCTTTCACAAGTCTCTGGAAACATGCTATATATTCAACTGCTTATTGCACTCCCCCCTCCCCATTGCTGTACAATATATATTAACGGACAGATGAAACCAGCACCCGGGACTTCAAGACGACCCCTTCAGTTTCCCAAAACTATCTTTCAGTTCTTCGGTCAGATACTACTTGGTATATTTCAAGTTAGCCATTAGCTCATTAATCACCACTTCCATGCCGATGTTACAGAATGAAATGCTTCCAACATTTAAAAACTGGTTTATTTGCTTTTCCTTGAGGCATTCAGTCTCTTCCTTGTCCAATAATAAAGTTATGGTCACAGAGGTCAACTAGCACGGCAACTTCAAACACCTCTTAGCTTCTAATAAAGGGTGATACCCCATATGAAGCCTCCCCACCCTCTTGCATACAGATTCGTAAAAAAAATATATGGCTACGAGTTGTGCACAAAAATGAGGGAGGGGATTGTCTGCTATATGTCAAGCAGAGGTCCAAGAATCATTTGCTTACATGTCCATATAGAACATATACAGACAATTCATTAAACATTAGGGTGTCTCTTTATGCAGCGCAAACAATACTATGGTGGGCACTAGAAACGGTACTGGAACCCTCAAAGTATTTGCTATATCCCACAGGTACCTTCTTTGCTGCACCCGTTTCACTTATAATGGGTAAATTCACACTACAAATTAAGGGGTTGGATCATTACATTAAATGGTCTTTAGAATAAGGGGACAGTGAAAACAAGCTACTTGGGAATTGCATGTCATTAGCAAAGCTCTCTTGCTTTCACTGTCTCCCTTATCTTCATTTTCTGTAAACACGGCTGCCGACTCTACTAATTTACGTTCTGTTCGGCCTTCGGTCGTATTCATGGGAGCGTGCATTCCTGCCTCTCTCACTCAGAATAAGGGGCCGGCAACATTTCACTCTGTACAGCCAGCAGCTCCACAGCGACACTGCAGCTGCTTCTACAATCAGAAAACAGCAGAATTGTGCCTCGGTGCCTAATGCTCCTGCGTGTTAACATAGAAAGGAGACAGATCTGTGCTGCTCTGGATGAGTTCATAGAAGACTAGATTGAAATGTAACAAACCTCCAGCTGTGAGAGGAAAAGAGGTCAGTGCTCTGAGTTCATAGAAGACTGTCTAGACTGAATGCAGGCCTGTGGCATGTAAACAAACAGCTCGCACAAAATAAGACTGCATAGGGAGAGGAACGTCACAGTGACATGTGGAGAGGAATGCAGACAGAGGTGGAAAGCGCAGGGATGTGCTAACCCCTCCCACTGATGTCAAACAAACACACTGACTCGGGAGCAAGCACGAACAGTGAAGGAGGGGATGAGGTCATCCCCCTTCAGTTAAGAAACACGAAGATGGGAGGAGAAAAACGCCCCTGGATTTGAAGAACTGAGAAAATTAAGCTACAAGAAACCAGCCGAACTGATGAAGCAACAAATCCCCTTTAAGACAAACACCACAGAAAAAGTACACAAACTACATGTTCTTAGATACAGATTTAAAGTACCATTATGACCTATTCTGCAACACTACACTTAAAGGGGATTTGCCACCAGACCAAGTACTGACCTCCGTTCAGTATGAGAGCAAGATGTCAACAAATCACGCTGAGTCATGAAGCTGCAGTGGAGAGGGGAGAGGGGAGGGGGGAGTGAGGAATCCAAAGGGAGCGTCTCAAAACTTAAGTGAAATAATAAACAGTACAACAGTGGATTCAATACAGCAAGACACAGAGCCTCAGAGGGCACTGTCAGGAGAAACCTCATCTGCTAAGCAGCTTATGTAATGTAAACAAATCAGAGACGCACACAGACACACACAGCCAGAGCACAGAGCCTGCATAATGGATCCTGTGACATGTTCACTCAAATAATCAAACTATAACTTGTGAATTCTGTATACAAACGAGAACACCTATTCTAAACAGCAGATTGAAAGCTTCTTCATCAGATAAAGCAGGGATCTGATAACACTACAGCTAGTTATTCTGTATACAAAAGAAAACATATTGCTACCCGGTGCCTTAAAAGACCATTCATTCTGCCGGTCCTCAGATAAGAAGTGATTCAAGCAAGCGCGGCCTTTCAGCTCCTGGGTCGTGACTAGGGGAAGCTTTGTGGTAACCAACGGGGGTTGAGAAATGCTGTAGCTCTCAGAGTTTTCACTTTTTTTAATCACATATATTTAGAAAAGTGATTAAATACCCATTTTGGAGCTTCCCACGTCAACATTACATGGTGGCAAAACCCCTTTAACTGCCTTACACTGAGATCAAAAGCAAATAAATCACTACTTTAGACCAAGTTAAAAAAGTAAAAAAATACACAATAATATTGCCAAAACAGTTGTCACACACAAGCATTCACTTACATAAAAGATCAAGCAAAACATTGGTTTGTCCACTGAAAATTACAAGTAAACACACACAAAAAGTTACAGAGATTTGACTTTTGCTTGAAATTTCTGGAAAAAACAAAACATTGCTTGAAATTGTTATTTTTAAAAGAACCAAATAAGACCATCTCTTAACTTTAGATGCACATGTCCAACTGTTCAGTGTTCCAGTACTTTTTGTACAACTTGCTGATCTCTAACAAAGAACTTAATGGAAAATTTCAACACAGGTGTTTTATCCCTGAATTGTCCCAAAAATATAGGGGATCAATTTGAATTGGGATTTAAAAAGTCCTCCTCATCAAGCTTTTCACATTGTGACATCATGAAACCAAGACAACAACTTACAATTAATCAACACCACCTCACCACTGCGAGGCTTCAAGCAGGATGCTCTCAGACAAAAGTGGCCACTGAGCTTAGAGTGTCACAGAGTTTCCTCAGCAGATTGTAACAAATACAGAGAGACTGGAAGAGTGACAGAAAGGCAAAGAAGTGGACATCCTTTGGCTACATCACACATGGATGACGTCGTCATTATAAACAGTGCCCTGCAGAATCGGATGATGAATGCCACACTGCCCCAAGCACATTTAAAGGGAAGTTATAGGCAACCAAGTGTCAGATCAGACCATTCGTAGCCATTTACATCAGCATGGTTTGCATGCTTGATGACCGACCACATAACCAGACAAAAAACATCATCATCTTGCATGTGTCTGGGAGAAGCTATACTGGATGAGGGACCAGTGGTCCACAGTGCTGTTCAGTGGTATAAGTAGATTCACTCTTAGCAGAAATGGCGGCTTCAAACATTGCTGGAGATCTCACGGTGAGCGCTATGCATCAGCAAGGTCCAGTACTCTTGCCATCTAGAACACAGACCACGCTTAGGTAAAAAGGTTACAAACAGTCTAACGTGACACTTGAGTGCCTCTGACCTCCCTTAAACGTGCCAGGAGTCGTGTGCCATTCATCATTCGTTTTCACAGGGCAAGATTTGTATGGTGTGGTCTTGGTCCCACAATGTCAAAATGTGATCATGACTAGAACTGATCCCCTGAGATAAAAGATCCCTATACAGGGATCAAATATCTGGTATTATTTTGCCATGAAAGGGATCTTCTAGCTGCAGACATTGTATCTGAAATGATGGGGACAGTAAAAATAAGCACTTTTGAAAATAGTTTGTATTACCTAAAGAATTTCATATAGCAGCTGCTAGCCAATTTGGGTGTGTCTAGTGCTTTTCAACACTCTAGGATCACGCCTTTGCTGTCATTGGCTGCCTGATATTTAGTTCTCTCTCTAGTTGGGACACACCCCCTGTGCTGTGACGGGCTGTCCTGTGCTCACTCCACTCTACAGTTGTGTGAAAACTGGCTGCCATAGTTCTCTGTGCCAACTGGACGTGCAATCTAAGGGCATGACCCCACGGCACGGGTTTTGCGCCGGTTTTTCAGACGGTTTACGGTTTTGCAGACAGTCTGAAAAACTGTCCAAAAACAAGCACAACGGTGCTCTATGGAAAACCAGTGCAGTAGTCCCCACTGCACGGGTTTTCCGCCCTGCCGGTTTTTCCGCAAGCGGGCCGCCCGAAAAACATTCTACAAGCACATTCTTCCATCCGGGTTTTGGACGCAATCTTTTCTTGTGAAGTGGAGCGCTATTCTCCACTCATCGCAGACAAAACCCGCCCCCCCCCCACAGCCGTGTGCACTGCAAATAAACCGGAAAAATATCGCTCGGATTAAACAACCGGTATTTGTCCCTTGCCGTATGAACGCGCCATAAAATTTGAGATGGTCTCATTTAGGGTGGTAATAAAAACCAACCAATTTTATGTTCATCCTGAAATTTCTAAAAAAAAAAGTCAGTAGTGTATAAAGAAGGTCAGATGCTGGCGGCACACAGTGGCAAGGTTTGATGTGAAGACCTGTTAGTCAGAAAGTCAAAATCATATATGGCACCGTCAAGAAAATCAGGGGAAATTTACATCCAACAGCACAATATATATATAGTCCGTATATCAAGACGGTTCCCAAGTCTGACAGACTCGGAGGATTAGAGCAGAAGGTAGGGCACAAGTTGACAGTCGTATGACTTTAGCAAGTGTTCAGGGATGTGAACTTAAGTCGCATGGAGGATTCCTAGACTTATCTCGAGGGATTTCTTAGGCTCAGAAGACTTTGCCAACAATGCTGTTCAGGAAGTTTTCTATCTCTGAGCAGACAGGCTCCTTCATGGGATGTCCTCCTTCTTGAACATTCCCTCGCTTCTGCACGTCCTCCTGCAGTTTTCTCTAGACTGCTTCTTTGAATTTCTTTAGGTTACAACCTCCATCTGCGTTTAAATTCTGCCAGGGTTGTGTTCTTTCTCCTTCAGTCAAAGGAGGACAGACCGCTTAGTTCCTGAAGACACAGTCAAGACTATAACAAAGCCGTACGTAATATTCCAACACATTATAAACACAGCCGGCTAATGAGAATAAATGTCAAGACTGGAGATTAGCCAGGTTGTCGCCGTAACTGGTTTATTACTTCTTTACATTCATGCAAGTGGTGAAACGTCTGCCCCTGACTCTTGCTGACTGAGGGGTAAGGCTTCTAAAACACCGCACAGAATATCTTGCTTGGCCTCCACAGCAAGCATACAAATAGGATGAGCACACAATCTCTCCACCCCATACATGAGAAATGTACAACATGAAGTAGTCACCAGGTATCCATCATAACACATTGGAAGCCATGCTCTGTTACCGACTAAACATCTATGACCAACATTAGCGGCACAGTTCGATGTGGTCCATGAGCACGCACAGCTGGCAGCACACTTTGCTGACTGTTGAAGTAAAGTGTATTATGTTGGTATTCAGAATTTCCATTAGTTTTTACAATGTATTCAATCCAAACAAATGGGAGCTGTCGGGACACAATTATCTCTATTGCAGGCCTGCTCCAAGAACGACACATAGACATTTCCAGACAATTGCTGCAAAATTCTTTTTGTTCTTCAAGTTCCTCTCTATAAGAGAAGGCAGATTTGGAATGAAACCAATTGAAACCCTGTCAGAGAAAAGACGTCATGTATGACAATCTGGTGTAAGACGCTGGGCACGAGGCCAGATGTGGCAGCTCGGAGAGGCTCGGAAGCATATATGAGAACATGAGAGCTGATCTATTTCCTTCAATAACAAGTCATACAACTACACAGGAAAATGGTGCATTACAAAGCATGTTCTCAAGGAGCACGGACGGTGGGCATCTTGTCTGCACCATCACTGAAGTCAAACTTACAAAACAACATTTCAAATAACACACATAGAGGGACGCAGAATGTTCTTATCTACTCCTCTAGAAAGACAAAAATGGAAAGGCCATCTCCTGGTAGGTCCATTTTAGTAAATCCATGTGTTCCCGGTCATAATTTTGGAGCATCTACTCTTATAGCCATGTTGTGCTGTTCCTCTGTTATTCCTTCAGAAAACTATGACTGAACCAGTCAGCTGAGTGTTACGATTTTCGAAGGCTATCTTCACACGGGCTAATTTCGGCACGCATTTCACGTCGTATTTGCGCTCTAATACGAGCAAGATGCGCGCAGAAATTACGGTAATCCATAGCTCTCATAGAGGACTATGGATTACGTCTCCTCTCCCCAGGCGTACAATACGATTGGACTGTACGCCCGGGGAGATCAGCGACATGTACTTATTCGGGGCACTTACGCACCGCGATTAATGACAGCCTATGTCACCCATGTGACAGATTAGTAATACATTTTAGGAACAAATAAAATAGGATTCCCACAGCAGATGTAAAAAAAATCACAAATTAGCAAATTACTACAAAAGGCCTTTCTCTGAGTGAGCACAGGCTCTTTAACACCTTACTGCATCTTGGCACTAACTTTCCTGGTAGTTACAGCTGACACCCGCCACTAAAAATTGCTTACATCCCTGCTATTTAACATTTTAGATGACACTGTGAAATTGACACAGTACAGGATTCAAAAACGGAGCCACCGTCCATTACAGCCCGCATTCCACCCTCTGCAACGCAATTCTGGGGTATTGTTCAGTTGTCAGGGCATGTGGAGCCCTAGCAAAGGCCCTCAGGGCGGCCATGACTGTACTCCTATTACATCCTGTCATAGAAAGGGTCAAATAGTATATTAACCCCTTACCGCCGGAGCCAGTTTTGGCCTCTCTGACAGCCCTATTTTTGAAATCTGTCATGTGTCACTTTATGCGAGAATAACTTTTTGACACTTTTACCTATCGATGTGATTCAGAGATTTGTTTCTTGTGACACATTGTGCTTGAAGTTAGTAAGAACTCTTTATCGCTACAATCCTTGATTGT